>KV454588.1:0-311100 GCA_001662585.1 Pseudogymnoascus sp. WSF 3629
AATTGGGCTGCGGACCAGCCACAAATAGTTCTGTAGATAGCTTCACTCACAACAATAACTACAATATGTTCGACTTCATATGATGACTTTTACAACCGCTGCGAGTGATATTCTGCAAAGCAACAGATCTGTAGGTACGGAAGGTAGCTTTCTGGTCACTCGAGAGGTCCGCTTCAAACTGTGAAACAGCTTGCGCCAGACGAATTTCGGGCTTGAGCCGCGAAGCATGTGATAATACAATAGACATAGTGGTAACATCCCAAGGGGCTACGGATAACGGCGCACATCAAGCAAAACTGTATGTATTCCCGGGAGAATTATGAGGGACGGTAGAAGCTAAGTGGAGGTTGATTTTGAACAGAGCTGACACAAGGCGTCATATGTGTTGCATGCCCGGCCACAACGAGGTTTAGACAGCGTGTCGTGTAATTATCGTAATAATTTGGATGTCGAAGGATTAGGCAGCAATACTGAGGCTGATGATTTATTTTTAGCGCCACTGTCTATCGCTTATTCTGCCAATGACTGATCGCTTTTACTAAACGGTATCGAATTGTGTAACTCAGTTACACATTGCGGCTCTGCATACACCTCGGGTCATATGTCTATGAAAAATGAGCGAAAATCATCAACAAGCCTCAGTAGCAGGCGATGTGGGACCTACAGCTAGCTAGTACTGTAGTCAGTCAAAATTGATTAGCATACAGAAATCTCGCTATGTGGGCTTCCATCCGGCGCCTCCCGGGCGATCAAAGCGGCGCGACCCCGCCGTGACTATGAGACAAATGACGCGTCAGTGGCAGAAAACGCAATGGCTTTCTCAGCCAATGTGCTGTCCACAATATGCTTCATTGCGATGCCCCAACACCACAGGAACTGTGAATATCGGGATATAATAAAGTAAATATTCGAGCATCCTCTATGGCGTATCGCACGCCCAGCAGCGTCGGCCATCTCGCAGGTCGTGAATTTCTGGTGAAGCATCATGCCACGAATAAACGAATAAGATCATGCTGGGAGGGAGCACTTCGGGGCTATGGTTTGGAATATAAAGTGCTGTAGTGTAGGTACGGATACGATTAACATGCCATTGTAATAAAGTTGATGTATCTGTGGCTTTCGAAAGAGGCACTTAATGATTGAGATGGCCTGGTCAATTGGCGCAATTATAGTACCTTGCGCTTAACCGCATTTGTACACTAGGCTGAGAGCGCCTGACCACCAAGTCAAAAAATACGGGGTAGGGGAAGCCGGCCGTGCAAGCGACTCTATCATTGTCTGCGAGATCTATAACAGTTAAATAAAGCATAATGAACTACCCATTTGTAGAGCATACCTGGTATGCCTAGTAACCGTCAACTAACATCACGTGCTGCAGAAAGGGGTCGGTCGACTCCTGATCGTGACAGGAACCATGGAGAAGCAGTCGCTTGCAGATAACACCGGGGGG
Organism: Pseudogymnoascus sp. WSF 3629; assembly: GCA_001662585.1. NCBI lineage: Eukaryota > Fungi > Ascomycota > Leotiomycetes > Thelebolales > Thelebolaceae > Pseudogymnoascus > Pseudogymnoascus sp. WSF 3629. Next base: position 1,451 of record KV454588.1, read on the forward strand.
AAGTCTGAGTGCAAGAAGTCGCGTCGGCCCAACTTTGCAATACATTCTGGCAATGATTATGATATCACTAGGCTTACGGAGCCAGAGCTAGAGGATCTCGTTGTCGACTTGAAGAATGTGGATGGCCCGCAGTTCCATAGTAAGTGGGCCCACATCTACAGCGGACCAGTCGCCGAGGCTACAGCTGCAACTGTCGATGCGCCGGCTGCGAAAGAGTAAGGACCGGGTGGGGAGGTAGGACCGGGTGGGGAGGTCAATGAGCGTGGAGATATGTTAAGAGGAACATAATGGATGGGTATAGCGAGGGGGATGGAGAATGCTAGGGTTTATTTCTTAGGTGGTGATCGATGCTTGATGATATAGTCGGGGAGGTCTCGGAGATTCATGTTTTCTTAGGATTAGTCTTAGTACGCCTTAGCCATTCATTTACTTTAGTGCACTATTATAACGTGGTTTATCATCGAGTCGCGCATATCATCGAGTCGCGCACTTTTCCTTGGCATATACCTCTGAATACTAATAAATCAACCACCATACATTATAATACATATTACTGCTCAGAATCTGACAAACTAGGTATCTCTATAGAGTCTTGACAAGTTCGTGCATTATGGCCAGTCTTTCCGCAAGTGCTGCAGCGCCGTCCAGACGGTTGGCCCTCCCTGCGGCTACCCCCTGCAGCACGTATGTCGCGTCGTACCTGCTCATCTACATCCTTCTGGGCTATAATATCCTGTCCATCCTCGACTGTAAGTGCACTCCCTTGATGGATGCGAGCCTTTTTAGCCCTTCGCCTCTTGCTAAGGGCTTCATTAGCTGCCCGAAGGGTACGGTTCTCAGCAGACATAAGGGTGTTCTCATGGGCTAGACGCTCCGTACCCTTTGCTAACGCCTTAACTGTCTCAAAAAGAGGAGTTAGCGAGCTCCCTTGGTGACGGGCAATCCGGTTTCAAACAAGTGTCATTTGTGAAAGCGCTTCAATAGGGTTAGAAGGGGTCTGGGAGACCCAAGGGTCGACGTCAGTAGAGGGGGCCCTAGAGGGAGTTGGAGTCCGTAACTTTACGTCAAGCTTTGATAGCACTGCTTGCGGGTCGAAAGGTACTAAGCTAGCTCCACGAAACCCAGCTTGACCGTTCTAGGCTGTAACTGCCTCCTTATATGCTGCTGTAAAGGCTAGAAAGAACTCAACCTTCGTGATATGGTTGATATGGGCTTTAATAAACGTCTCAATCTGTTGACCATATGCCCGCTTTAGCACACTAAAGCACCTAACGTCAAGTGGCTGGGTTAAGATGAGATGAATGGGGAGGTAGTCTAAGAGTAATAATATTATGTGCCTTACAGTACTCTTGGAATTCGGCCGACTCGTGACTCTCATGCCCATCGAGGACTAGCATTCAGTAGGGACCCTTTGCTCGAGTAGTAGTATGCTTATCGAAGTGTTTTAACCATTTAAGACCCGTCTCGTTATTTGTCCATCCATTACTTGTCGGTTTGATTACCTAGTTAGGTAGGAGGCTGCCGTCTGTATACCAGTTTGCAAGGTGGTTCTTTCCTTAGACGACGAGAAACGGAGGCACACTCTAGCCTTCGCTATTAATACAGGCAATCGCTGTAGCCTATTCCCTATTGCCTAGCTGAACTGCCTTGCCTTTGCCACGGCGATCTGCATGAGTAACGACCATTACAGGGCATATTATACCCATCATAAAGCCCGTCTCGTCAAAGTTATAGAAGTCGCAGTCCAAAACCCCATATTTTGCCCTCATATTCTCTACTAGCTGGAACCACGCGCCTAGTATCTTAGGATCTTCGCATAAGGCCCTTTGGAAGTCGTAAACGCGATTAAAACGCGTCTTTAGGGCTGGTTGTCGTTTTACAAATTGATGTGGCCAGAGCTGGCCGACGCGTTTTCCCCCCCTCGACTCGAGGATATAATTCGCCATATCATCCACACTAGCAAGCCGGGGTGCAAACCCTCTCGAATCTAGGTCCAGTATATTCCGAACAATCACTTCTTCTTCTAACTTTGTTAATTTCTGTCGATTAGGTCGTGTTTCGCTACGAGGGGTTCGGCCAGCCATTCTGTCACGCAGTGTTGCTTCAGGGACTGCATAGATCTTTGCAGCAGAGCGACAGCTTATTCTTCTAGGTGAACGAATAGCCTCGAGAGCTAGAATAATTCGAGCTTCTTTTATATAGTTTTCCATTCGTAATTATTGAAATATCGCGTTGTGAAGTTGGTAGGTTGTTTGCCAAGGAAAAGTGCGCGACTCGATGATATGCGCGACTCGATGATAAACCACGTTACTTATATATTCATTATTATTTTGCGATTTACTATTAAACTGTCACGTAGATAAGCCTGTTTAAATTAAAAGAATTGTCTCTTTTTTTAACCTGGTGTATATTTAGGACCGTTCTAAGACCACTCCTAGATCCATCTATAGTTTAGACGGTCTGAGTAAGTCCGAGCAATTTCCTCGGTTTTGGGACCATCTTCGGACCATACTAAATTTATGTGGCGCGCCGGTAAGGTATTGTCAAAGAAATCCACGTCTGTCATCTGACGTAGCCCAAGTCATCCTCTCTCGACTTAATTCTGTATTGACCGTGTGTACTCATCACTCCAATAAAAACCCGAGCGTCTCAGCGATCTCTTTACCAAATCCTCCACTTTAGCACGAGATTCTGCCCATGTCGAACCGTGTTTCATAAAGTGCAACAACAGCTGAAGATTATTCCAGTAATCCATCTGACGTCCCGTGCCATTCGATACCCACACCGCGGGTTGCCGTCCCTGCAGCTCAAGAGACCAGCTCTGAACATCATACCGCTGCCTCTTAGTCACTGGTCGATAAGGGAGGGGGAGGTTCCAGATTGTGTCGCAGCTGGACAGCTCATTCGCATAGCGGGGTGGTAGTGGATGCCTGATAGTGTGAAAGATCTTGCTGTCTTGCAGGAGGTCATCTACAACCATTGCCAGAGCAGAGCTACTATCAGTTATCTCGGGGATGATATCAAACGCGATTAGGCAGACGTCATGTTTGGTAGGCGGCGCGGTTGTGAGATCCAGAGTCGCGACGAGGACCATACCGTATTCCGGGATCGGTGGCGCATCTACCGGACCGAATCTGTGGTCTTCTTCAAATCTGTTGCTGAAATGACGGCACCTTTCGCATATCTGAATATTGTGGTCCTGCTGCAGGGAAGTAACTTGCGTCCTCTCAAAATCCCGGATAAAGGAGAGTTGATGAGGCTCAGGATTAACTTCCCACGAGGACCGTAACACCCTCGGAATCTTGGGACTGGATTGCTTTCGGCTGTATTTATGGCATCTTTCGATTATCCTTCGCATCGGTGTTTGGGAAGTACGAGGAGTACGAGGGGTGCGAGAAGTACGCGTAAACCTGAGCGCCTCTGTATCTGGAACATAGTCCACACGCTTTCGCACAGGAAGAGAGGAAAGAGAGAGCTGTGTGCAAGTGACGGCGGCGCAGAAGTGTTGCCATGGAGAGCCGAGGCGGAGACATTCGATAGTATCGCGCCACACGGTGTGAGTGCATGGTCGAGCTCTCAGCGCTATAGATTTCAATCCAGGAGGGGGTTTCTTGAAGCCCGCAGCGGTGATTAGTGCATCCAATGCCGCCTTCGACACTGCTAGATATGATATTTCTTTTGCGATGTTCCAGGTATTTGTTATGAACGTGGAGAATTCTACAAAGACGTAGAATGTCCTTGAGTTTGAGGATGTAGATGCTCTGGCCTCGGCGCTCATGTCGCCTGTCCAGCTGTCTTCGAGGAAATCGAGATCTGTCTCTGGCATCGCGATGCAGTCGCTCCCGGAAAACAAGTTCAAGATATCCCTTGCCATCTTCTCGGATTTTTCATCTTCTCTGTAAATTCCCATAGAGAATATCAGCATATGTTTGACGTTCTGCTTTGTTAGGCGCAACCCAAATATTCTCGACTCGAAGAGGGACGCAGATCGCAGCGAGCCACGCTCGGTGTTGGGCATCGAAATTGGCAGAAAGTCTTTGTGGAGTATAGGTCCTGGATCAGACACCATTCCTTCAAGCGTTTTATCTACGTCTATAATCGTTGGGGGCGCCGGTATCCAATTGGAAATTTTTCTCTTGAGATGATAGGCACTCGTAAGAGAGAATATGTCGCTGTCATTACTTAGACTTACTTGATCGTAAGCAATCTTAGAGACAGTTGATTTGAGATGCTTCAGAATAGATGGTCGGTAGATATCTCTTGCCCAATCGGCGATATAATCAATAATTAATAGGAGCTGTAACGAGTCCTCTTCCTCCGTGATGCATCCATCCCAGAGTTGCAGGATTTCCTTTCTTCGTGTTAGCTTATTATCGCAAAAGCAGCCGCTGTTAAACATTGCTGTTTTTGTTCATCGACACTAGGAAAGTTGCCATGATCTTGTTATAACTCACATATCGTTTCGGCTCGTTTTGGGTGACATAACAACCATATACTCTCCAGCTGTCGCCTCTATTTGCAAAGAACCAAACTAGAGGGCAAGTGCTACGTGATTCTTTTGATACTTCAGCCCGAATACTCTCTTGCAGCCTTAACAGTTCCCAAATAGGAAGGGCAGTCTGTGTCTGAGTTTCTTCGAAGCCGACAGACTTTTTCTCAGGCTTGGCTTCGATGATCAGAAATGGAAACAGCAGGGGATCGTTGCAGTCTTTGAATGGACTGCATCTAGAATCCTCGTCGTTGTCTCGTCCATCAACATCGAGAATTTTGGCAAAAGCCTTCGTCTTCTTCAGCCCAAAAATCCGATCGGGTTTCTTCTTAGGGAGCTGTATCTTCTCCACGAGTGGTCCATGCATTATCAATTCCTCGGCCCGACTATCGAAAAGTAGGTTTTCGCCAACATCGTAGCTAACTATCGGTGAGACACAATGATAAAAAAAAACTTATGACATATTACACTTACTATGAGTCCCTTCGGCGTTGTTCAAGCGGGCAGTTACACGGCTCTCGCCTGCTTCTACGCTCGTTGAGATTGCAGGCATCAGCGTACGGCAAATCGTTATAAGCCTCAAATTCGGACTTCCAGATTCGTGCTCTGCAAGTAGGGCTATACTCAAAATTAGAACTCTTCCAAATATGATTCAAGAATATGTAATACTAACCAAGCCACCTCTACTCGGAATCTATGAAATACATCGTTCTCAAGTTCGAATCTCCATCCAGCCTCGTTGCGTTGTTGATTAACCAGGCTTGTGGCACGACATGCGAGCCATTTCACTCGATCATGAGTCTGCTTCCTCCAAGGCTCGGTACTCTGGAAAGTTATGTCCTTGCAATAATCATGTACGGTTTTATCTCGGATTGAACGGATACGTTTGAAAGTCTCGTGGTGCTCTATCGGTAGCGCCTCGGTGTTGAGACGCTTAAACGAAATTCCAAGCTTCTTTATAAGGCGGCGGAGTTCGCGATCGCTATCGTCTGACATATCTTCTGTAGAATTAAATCCCATAAATGCATGGTGACGGCCAACAGTGACAGAATGCGACAGAGTTTATATTAATCATATTGCACTGTGTGGCTAGCTATTGTTTGTTGGTGTTTCACCTTGCCGCCGGCCTTCAACCTTGCCGCAGCGGCCATGATACGCATTCCTAAACTTCAAACATCACGACAGAACATTCTACCTTACCACACAGCCTACTAGCAACGAACCTAAAACAATAAGTTTCAAATCATCGCCTGCCCCCCAAATATCTAGTTACCATCTCTAAAACTCACCACCTTCCCAAATGTATCCGCCATCCCCCAAATCCCACTCCTCAAACACGCCAGCTGCACGACCTGGCTATGATCCACAAACAAATTAACATCAACCCCAAACTCCCTCACGTACCAATTAAACACCTTTGGCTCCGCAGCCTCGAACATCACGCTCTCCATTGGGAGATCCCTCAAGATCTTCTGGATCACATCCGTCCTCCACGTCCGCACATTCTCCGTAATCCCCTCTGATTCAATCATCATCACCTCCACGCCTGCCGCGAGGAATTTTCTCCCCATCTCCACCAACTTGGCCGGGTCGCTCGTGCCCGTCTTTTCCAGAGCGGAGGCCTCCGTGTCACCGCCGGCGCCGAACTGGATGCCAAGCTCAGGCTTAGCCTTGAGGCCGTGGCTCTGCACTTTCTCGACAAGACGGAGCCAGTCATCTGGTGGGAAGGAGAGGAAGCCGCTGGAAAGCTCCACGACATCGAAGCTGCTCATAATAAGACGAGTTGACAGTTGATGGGAGGGCACCTACCCGAGGTCCTTGCACTTCCGAAGATACCTATCCACCACACTGTGCACATCCGCATGCGTTAGGATATGCTCTATGAAGCCCCCCTCCCCATCGTTAGCACCAGATCATCTTACTACACTAACACCACTCACCGTAGAAACATACACCCCATTCCGATGCGCCACATCAGTCATCTCCCTCACCCTCTCCTCGGGCATCACCGCAAACGAGCCCCCAGCAAACTTCAGCCCATCGACATGTGTCCCCATCGTTTCGAAAACATCCTCCAGGTGTCTCGTCCCGTACGCAGAGTAGTACGGCCCCCGCATCTCCGTAAGGCCGAGCTTGCGCGGCTTGGGGGCCCGGGGGTTCGATCGGATGAAGCCGAGACCTTGGTCTTTGTCTTCGAGTAGAGTTTTGGCGCGCTGGGGTGGTGCTACTGAAGAGCTGGAGAAGGCGCGTGCGGAAAGGTGGAGGGGTCTGACTCGCGATAAGGCGCGGTGGGTAGGGAGGCGCGAGATGGCGAGGAGGCTTGCCATTGTTGTCGATTTGTGTTGGGGTTGAAGTTATATTTTGCCTAGATGTGGAATTGAGGGTACATTTCTTAAATATTTGGTAGGGAAAGACAGTTATAAGGGATCCTGCAATTCTGCCTTGTATCTAACTTTGGTAGTGACGTTGTTAATGAAGTCACATCTCCTGATTTTAGGATGATAAATGATGCGAGTAATAAACGAAGGTCTTCCACTTATTGTGAGAGTTATCATAGTATTTTCGTATTGACATCGATATCTTCAATTAAATAATTTACTTGTTACAGTAAATAGTTTATATTGCTTCTAGAGAAATATTTTTTTCGCCATGGGCACCTTAAATAAAAAAATATAGAATTCTGTAGGTCACGACTTGGAACCACATCATGATAAGGCTGTATAAGAGCTGAAAAGTACTAGGGTTATAAGTTGGTAGGCGATAATATGACAAGGGTAGGTGAGTGGCTGATGAGCTACGCCAGAACAAGTAAAATGAGGCTTGTAATGCATCGCGTTGGAGACAGACTTAAGGCGGCGACGCTCACTAGCAAGGCTGGATGTTACTGACCAAAGAGTAAGTGTCTTCTATCTACATTCCTTCTTTACATATATGCCTCTCAGCTACAAACATGGTGTCGAGTCGCCCCCTGACATGGCGGATCCAGAACATCCCAGCCGACTTCACCGAGGCGCGGCTCAAGTCATGCTTCCACAGCGACGACAAGAAGTGTATTGAGATCAAGTCGCTCGTGCCAGACGTGAGCAACTACGATAGGGATGGCACGCTAACAGCGACGATGCTATTCTCGCCGCAGGAGCCGCGGGAGCCGCGGGCTGAGGATTATGACGACTTCGACATGGACAAGGACTTTATCGGCTTCACGCCGCTCAACAACCCAGGCAAGGATGTCTGCGCAGAGTAAGTGTTGACGTGAAAAGAGGGGAAAAGAAGAGACATGGAAAGGAAGGAAACTTTACTGATATTAGGCGATTGTAGCATTATTGCGGTCACTGGTCTTGCAGGCCATGCGTTTGGGTCTTGGGCGCATAGCGCACAGAAGATGTGGCTACGGGACTACCTGCCGCGGGATATCCAGAACCGGGCCCGGATTCTCATCTATGGCTACGAGTCGCAGCTGCACGGTGCCAACATGACCAAGAGAATTATCTCGGACTATGGGAACAGCTTTACCCAGAGCCTAATGGATCTAAGGACCATCCATCTGTACGCTCTTTCCCTATTTCCACCCCTCTTATCTTTCTATAATTATAACGGCTACTGACGTTCTCATTAGTGCAGGGATAGGCCCCTTATCCTGATTGTACGTGAAGTCATCTAACTTCTTATGGATAACCTAGACTAACCATCTGAGTAGGGTCATAGCCTCGGCGCCCTTATCATCAAACAGGTAATCATGCCTCATCCATATTCAAATCCCATGCTAACCCCGCCAGGCCATCACCGATCTGGAGCCCAGCATCCGCTCACATCTCCCAGTGCGCACCCTCATCTTCTTTGGAGCCCCGCACAACGGGCTCGAGGTGACAGCGCTCGAGACACTTGTCAAGGGCCGCCCAACACAGACCCTGATCAGCGAGCTGAAGCGCGAATCGCCGACTCTGACAGGTCTATCAGAGCGGTTCCGGCACGTGGCCAAGGACATGACAATCCACACGTACTACGAATCACGACCGACGAGTACAGTGGCCGAAGGGCCGGATGGTCAGTGGGAGCGGCGAGGCGAGGCAAAGGTGATGGTGGAGCGGTCGTCGGCGCTGCTCAACTTCGAACCTGAGAAGACGCGCATAAAGGTCGACGGCGACCACAAGGAGATCGCCCGGCTGCGGCGCGGCCAGGGCGGTGTCTATCCCAATATACTGCGCATCATTAAGGAGGCGCTGGATGGCGCCTCAGACCAGTCTTCTGCGGCGGCGCGGGCGGTGCTGGCAGCTGAGATTGAGGCGCAAGAAGCTGAAATGAAGGCGCAGGCAGTTAAGCCAGAGGCGCTGGCAACCAAGATTGTGGCGGAGGACGCATCGGCCGTGAAGCCAGATCCCGGTGTCAGAGTCGGCAAAAACACCACCGAGTACAGATGGGGCTACGACAGCTACAATCTAATATGCGACATCTGCTACAACGAGTTCCCTAAAAACCTGATGCACTATTACTGCTATAGCTGCAGAGATGGTAGCTACAACGTCTGCATAACCTGTTCCAAGAGCAGGTCGTGTTCCGGGGGTCATTCTTTGATGTTGCGACAGCCTGATTATTACGAGAAAGAAGACCAAGAAGAGGAGAAGGCCGGCTCTAAATCGATTAAGTGCGCCGTGTGTTGCTATGTCCTCCATTATCGCAACCTTTTACGCTTCTACTGCGGTCTCTGCGACTTTCACATATGCCTTTCCTGCCGCAAGTCAGGCAACATCTGCGTTAGTGGCCACAAGCTAGTGGCAGAGGCCGCAAAAATTAGCAACAGTACTTCTAACGCCAGTGGGATAATGCGTTGCCACAACTGTGACGGGATGCTACCGGGGTGCGGGTGCTATAGCTACCCTGGCGGAGAATGGTACGGCCCGATACGAAAAGCTCAATGGTCAACGTAGGACCGTTCAACCTACAGGTCTCCTTTGGACGGCAGATCCGGTTCCTGAATGGTTTAAAGAGACCACCATTCTTCGCTATGGTACGGCCGGTACTAGTTGGAGGTACGAAGCACTACGCTGTGTCTAGGTGCAACTGCAGCTTGCCTACGGTGAGTGAGTTGAGTGGGAACCCACTCGCCCTGCTCGACCTCGCTTTCTTCCAAGATCACCCTTGAGGTGGCAACGGCTGAGATTCCACGCTATGCCCATTGGCACGATTGAGAGTAAAGAGCAACTACATTGCGAGCTTGTATATAACAGAGCAGATAGTATACGTAATTTTATGGAGTCTATAGTCGTGCATATCCGTCTTCGAGGACCTATGAACCGCCTCCCCTGCCTTTAATCCCTCAACTTACACGTCAACTGCCTCAGCCATCTCGCCCACCTTAAACACAATGAAGTCTACCCATGCCCCTTTTGTATGCTTCCGCACATAACCAAACTCTAAATTGGAAGCTCCTGTAAATGCCACAACTAAAGCATACCCCCCGCTACCTACATTCCTTCGCCCACTCAGGCACAACTCTCTTCAAGTACCTCATAAACTTCCACAACCCAACCGCACTCTCCACATTCCCCTCCTTATCCGTAACCCGTTCAGGCCACGCAATCCCAACCCCCTTCAACCCCCTAATCTCCCCACCCTCATCCCTCAGCCCCCCCGTCAACCCATCCGCCTCAATCCTCCCAATCCCCCCCTCCTCACCAGCTCCCTCACCCCTCCTCTCCAACCTCGGCAAATCAGCCTTCTCAAACCCAACAGCCTCACAAATCATATCCACCCCCCCTCCCCCAAGCTCCCTCTCATACGCGACCTTCTCCCCCTCTCCCGGCGTCGTAAAAATCTTCTGGACATACTCCTTCACCTCACTCTGTTCCCAAACCCCCTCCTCAAGATTCTCCCGCGCCCAAACAGCCGTCTCCCCCTTTAATCCGGTGTTATCGCGTAATATCCAATCCCCCTTGTCAACCGCATACCGCAGCGGGTGCCGGCTAAACCACTTCACACGCAGCCCAGGGTGCGTGCTCCGCGCTAGCTCGTACAGGTTTCGCAGGACTAGGATGGCGGAGTGCGAGGCGCCTACGAGGCCGATTTTAACGTCCTTGTTCCGCGGGAGCGCTTGAGCCAGTGCCGTGGGGCTGAGCGCGGTGTCGAGGTGCAGTGGGGTGAGATAGAGATACGTCTCCGGCAGACGCGGCGGCAGCGGACGCGCTCCAGTTGCAAGGACGAGAAGGCGCGTCGTGGGGGCGGCCACCTTCTTCCCCTGCGCAGCGGTAGTCGGGCGCGTAGTAACGCTCCACACGCCCTCATGATTCAACGACCCGACTTCCATACGCCCGTATTCCATCACCACGTCCGCTTCCCTCCCCAAACCCGCCGTTAGCTCAACCACCATATCCCCCGCCGCAGCGAGGGTGCACCCCGTGTCCTGGTCCATAGCCTGGAGCGCCGCGTAGGCCGGGGGGGTGGGGTCTTGGTCAGCAATCTTGCGGAACGCGGCTGTGGCGCGCGCGAAGGCGATGAAGAGGGAGACTTTGGTGTTACTGTCGTGCCGTCGTTAGTATAGTGTTTCTGGAATTCGAGAAGGGGAGGGGGGGTCATGTGATGTGACGCACCTTGGGACCTCCCTGTATTTCGCGTTGAGTCGGCCGCCTTGGAATTTATCGTCTATCCAAAGGATGGGTTTGACGTCCTCGTCGAGGAGGGTGCCGACTGTGGCTAGGCCTGCTGGGCCGCCGCCAACGACGATGGCGCCGTAGTGGTGCTCAGAGGCTGAGGGGTGGGCATCACGGATGACTCGCTCGACGCTCCCTAGCTTCTTTGTCTCGACGGTGAAGCTACGGAGGCCCGCATGATCTAGGGGTACCCTCCATGTAGCAATTGCCTTTCGACGAAGGTGCCGTAGAGCAGAAGGGTTCCTGTGAATTGGGACCATGGTGGCTAATTGTTGAGGTTCCCTTCTTTTTACGGGTGCGTTGAGACGTTGGAATACGCGTTATCACGCGTTATCACGTGGTTTGAGTCATATTGAAGCCCCCCTTTTTAACATTTTAAATACTAAGGCGTGTAGGTTCGAGAACGGGACAAGTCCATGTAGCTCTGTTCATTACTGATTACACGGTTGAAACAATAAGTGGCGCGGTTCTTGGCATATTTCTGGTAGAGTTTTGGTGGTGACCGCGTACTGATCACCATGGCAGGGGCTTAGAATGCCTCAACGGGGTAGAGGACGATATTATGTGATTCCGTGCTTTTGTACTTGATAAAATCCATCCCAGGGGCATATTATCCCCCCTAATATACACACAAACCCCGCCGAAAATCTTTGAAAACGGTATATACCCTTGTTGCCAGTCCCCCACGCTTCAAACGCAAACCAACCCACCTTAAAAACATCCAAACTCCCCATCCTAGAACGCCTTCTAGACCCTATAACCCTTCCACTTCCTCCCTCCCCCAAATCCCCTATTCAAATCCCCTATTCAAACCCCCTATTCTCCTTCTCATCCCTCCCATACTTCCCCCTCCCCCTCGCGCTCCGCGGGTGCACCGACAGCGTATCCCTGTACGCCTCATTCTTCGCCGGCGTCCTCCTTGCCGGAATACTCGTATCACTCCCATCATCGCTATCACTCTCCTCCTCCCTCACCTCCCCCACCTTCTCCCCCGGCCTCGGCGAGCCACGCGCAGGCAGCACAGCCGGTCTTCCGCCTACCCCAGCACTCTGCCTCGCCTCAGGCGGAACATCCGCCTCCCGCGACGACGACGATGGCGCAGGAGCTTTCTGCGGTGCTTGAGGAGCTACTTTCTCCTGGGGCGGGGTATGCGAGTACGACGATGAATCGGAGAGGATCTCAATTAGATCCCCCGTCCTCGCGCTCGTCTTCCTCTCTGTCCCATTCACACCCAGCTGTCCGCCATAATGCGCACCTCCAGCCTGCTGATTCTCCCACTGTATCTGTGCTTCGCGGACGGGGACTTTTTTATGCGATTTTAGGACTCCGAATGTACCTGCTGCCTCGTGGGTGGGGTGGGTGGGGTGGCTAGGGTGGTAGGGCGGGTGTGTGGGCGCGGACTCGCGACGGTCTTGGTCTACGTAGAAGGGAGGGGCGCCGTAGGTTTGCATTCGCGCTACGGGGGCGTGATGGCTATCGCGGCGGTCGTGCGGGGCAGAAGACGCGCCTTGCTCCGTATTGACGCTTGTGAACCCCCCCGTCGGAATTTGATGCTGCTGGTAACTAGGTCGTCGATACGGGTCATGCTGCGGTGTCCCATGAGGTGGTCGCTCAGCATGCAGCGGCAGCGGCGGTCTAGAGCGGGGTATAATGCCATTCTGCCTCTGCGCCGTCGTCGGGCGATTATCCGATTTCAGCACCTGGTCAGGATGAGGAAGTTGCTGCGCGCCGTTGAAACCGGGACGTGGGTACCCCTCAACGCTGCGACTGCGCTCCGAGTCGTCGCGGAGCGGATCGTACATTGATGGATTCCTCCCCCTAACCACCTCGACTTCGCCCGTACGCCTCCTCTTCGAGTCCGGCTCGCTCGGCTCGGCATGGAACGAAGCGATGCGGTTTATCGCCGCGAACCCGTTCGTGCTCGGCGGCGCGTCGACCATAGAGATATCAACCCCGCCACTAGCCGTGCGAATCGCGTTCGCGGTAGCGACCTTCGAGCGACGCACTTGCACGCCGTATTCGCGGCGGATGATAGATTTGCGAGTTGAGCTTCCCGCTTTGAGGCGCTTGATCTCGGCGTGCCTGTCGGCGGAGGAGAGGTTGGGAGATACTTTCGCGAGGACGGATTCGAAGCGGCGCTCCTCCTTTTCGAGTTTTGCGTTCATCTCGGCGAATTGTTCGGGGGTGAGGGCGACGGATGGTTTGGAGCCGGAGGATGGCATGGATTGCGGTTGCGGTTGGTATTGTTGGGGGGAGGGGTGCATGGGGAGGGGCTTGGGTGAGGCTTTGAATTCGGAGAAGCGCGCTGAGGGCATTTGCGCGGTCTGAGGGGGTGAGTAGGTGCGGACGTTCAGGGCGCCGGGATATGGCTCTGATTTACGAGTGTCTCTGGGTGTCAGGTCTCTTGGAGGCTCGGCGTATTTTGTCGCCTGCTCAGCCTGAAGCTGGGCATTAGGAGACGACATCGCTGATGTTTCATGGCCCTTGCAAACATTGTTCAATCGGTGCTGAGAGGCTGTTAGTAACTCACAGTGCATATCCCGGGGCAATACATACATAAGTGAGGCCACCCGATGTGGTAAACCCCTTTGAGCAGAGATCACACCAGAACTTCAAAGGAGCAGTGGGCCTTTGTCTCTCACAGACCTTACGATCCATATGATACTTCAACCCCGCCGATTGCAGAAACGTCGCACCGCAAGCCGGGCACACCTTGCGTTTACTCTTGCGCTTTGCATGTCCCTCAGTCTGGCTAAACACCGTCTGCGACCCCTGGCGCTCATCATCCTGCTGCTTCATCCTGAACTCCATTAACCTCTCCTTTGCCCAGCTATCCTTCCGCGCTCCACCCTCCACCTCTAACACCTCAGGCACCTCGACCTGCAATTTCTCCTCTGCCTCCTCCTCCGTGTCGCTCGGCTCACCCGCCTCCGGTCTCTCAGCCGGCACAACCATCTCATCCGCCTCAACCAAATCCATCTCATCATACCCCAACCTCCTCGCCTTAGCCAACACGGCCACCAAATCCTTCGCCCTAATACTCTCCAACCTCATCGCCATCGCCTGATCCAGGAACTCCTTGTAGTGTTCACTAGCCACCTCCAAGATCCTCTCTTGCTCATCCTCCAAGATCTTAGTCATCACGTGATCTGAAGTTCGCCCCATGAGACTACGAATGAAGAACGCCTCATCGCTGGATGAGCCCAGGAGGCATTTGCGCCAGTTTTGGCGCAAGCCGGCGCGGGCTGCTGCGGGTGAGATGGAGGCGAGTACGGCGTTGAAGTTGGAGAGCTCGCGGTCGTATAGCTCGTTGTGATGACTTGAGCTAGTTGAGGGTGCGGGTGATGGGTGGCCAGATGAGGGTGACGCATCGTGTGTTTTGGCATGTGAAGTTGTGGGATTTTTGTCGCCTTTGTTGTCGCTTTGGTGAGGCGGCGGCGCTTCAGGATCGAGATCCATGGGCTGTTGCATTTTGAGGGTGTTACAGGGTGCACATCAGACCCTTGCTGTGATAACCCGTTGATGGTTTGTTGCGCGATAGGTGAAGTAAGGGAGCTCGCGTCGTGGTGATAACGTATGACCGATCGACCCTTTTTGAAGAATAATGAGGGACCACCCTTTGACGCGAACAAGAAGAAGAACAAGTGATTTTGAGTTAAAAGAGGGAACAAAGAGTTTCACGCCACCGAGAGAGAGAGATTATGGTTTGAAAGCAGTGACAACGGGGGGGGAGGTATGGTATGTATATTATGGATTATGGACAAGCCAACCTTTTTAAGAGTTCATGGGTGGATCAGTCTACAGATTATGGGTTGGGTCAGTTTGTATTAAAAGAAAAAAAGTCTAGAGGCAAAAAAGGACGTTGCTACCTACAAGTCTACAACGCTACAAACCAAGCCGCGCGCATTAAAGTGTAAGCTGGGAAAAGCCTGGGAGAGAAAGAAGATGGGACAGAATTTGGACAGTTGATTGGCTATATCAAGTTTATTAATTGTCTAAATAGTACACTATCGATAAGTAAGCGTCAAATTTAGTACCAGGTAGAGTATGAGCGACGTAGAAGGTAACAAAAATCTAACAAATCAGACAAATGAGACTAGCCAGAGTAGCTAGAGTAGCGAGACTAACCAGACCCCGATTGAGACTTATAATTAGTTTACTAGGATATACTAAAGTGGGCTGGGATGGCGTAGAAGGGTGATATAGTGACTTTGAGATACTCGGAGTGTTATATTATGAGATTGTACAGTACATGCATATAGTATCGTATAGTCGTATAGAGTGTATGTACATGTGCGTTATGTGTAGAGTATATTAGAGTATATTAGAGTAGAGGCGAGTAATGTATAGTATATTAGTTGTAGGTATAATGTAGCGTTACTATCTATACTAATATACCATGTATGTTTTGACACAGTATGTCCAATATTAGATCGGAAAAAAGGGAAAAAAGGGAAAAAGGGAAAAAGGGAAAAGAAAAATGTGATTAATCAAAACCCCATCCATCAACCCCCTATCCTTACTCATCAGCCATCACCCATCTCTCACGCCCAATTACGCGATATGCATAGCGCCAACCTACTAACCAACAATCTGGAAAAAAACCAGAGACAAAAGAAGACAAAAGGGACAAATCAAGGGACAGAGGGGAGATGATCGTCTACTGTCGTCCAGTGGATTAGGCAGTCAATGTCAGACCGGGCCTATCGCTTTTCCCTAATAATCTACTAATCTACTAATCTACTAATCTGCGACTCTACTACTCTACTACTCTACTATAGTTACTTATAGCTCGTATAAATATATATAAATGTGTCTTAGTATGTGTCTTAGTCACTGGCTGATCTCGGTTTCATTTTCGTCACCACATCACCCTGAAAAAAAGACATCTTCCCTCCGCTCTTCGCTTCGGAATATTGAAAAAAAGTATAATTAATGTACTATATTGTACTGTACTGTACGTTACGTTACGGTATACGGTACTCTACTAATAATCCCCGTAATCAGCTGTACTACACTATACTTACCTTACTCACACCACTCTGATAACATTAACAATTTAGAGTACCCTCCCTTAACACATCAAATCTTCCGTGTTACTCGAATAGAAACAACATCCTGCTTTTTCAAATTACTAAATTACCACCCACCCCCCTGCCCTTTAACCCTCAACGAACAAAGCACCTTCCCATATTCCAGCAGCGATATCCATAATATCCATAAACTAACTCATATAACTAATCAAGAAACCATGCCTACCCACCCCCCTATCACCACCCTCCACGACCGCCATCTCAGCTGGACCAGGCCAAGACACACATCTTCCCTACCCGCAAAACCCGCGACGACCGCAAGCACCAACGACGCTAGTGGAATATCCCGTCTGCATATAGCATCAAGGCAAAAAAAAAACGTAACCCCCCGTCCATCACGTGCGAGCCAATAAAACCGCGCCATCGCCCAAATCCGAAAATAATATACTCGCAGAATGCAGTAACTTCCCCATTGCGGTTAAGGGCGGTTATGTGACAGGTGTGAAACATCCCCAACACGCGAAGTTACCATGTAAGGTGGTACAGTACAGTTACAATAAATTACTCTAGTAAAATACATGGTATAATAAGTACATACTATGCCATGCCATGCCAGAGACACAGGAAACGGAAACAGTCGCATATACTGCGCACCCAATGGGGGGTTTATTGATGGCTTGTTATTCAGCTCGAGTAAATCCATGGGTAACAAAAACATAACTGCAGGTATCTTGCGCTAGACCAACGCCCTTCCACACGCCCCCCATGTCTTCTCCCCCAAAAAATCCCCATCGTATAGCCTTGTTTCAAATCCATGCTGCATGCATATCGTACAGTGTGTGCCTGTTATACAGCATTTGAACACGTCCGACAAAACCCACCCCCGTCACAGTAGCAGAACTCTCACAACAGTACCACTGACCCAAAAAAAAGAGTCAACCACCACCTCACCCCGTAACCCTCCTCACCCACAGCCCACTCGGCTCATAAACCGCCCTCTCATCCGCCTTCTTCAGCGCCCTATGCAGCTTCAACCCCACCTCATGTTCCTCCCTCCTAATCCCCGCCAAATCCCCCCTCAGCACCTCCACCCTCCTCTTCTCCTCCTCCCTCCTCACCATCTCCGCCTTCCTCGCCTCACTGCTCATCCCGCGCCCCAACCCCGTCATCTCCCCCGGCATCAGCTCCGTCATGCGCCGGATCGAGGAATCAATGTTATTCCGCTGCCGAGCCAGGTCGTCGAGCTGCGCCTGCAGCAAGGCGACTTTGTCGTGCGCTGCTCCCTCTTCGGGGGACTTGGGGAGCGCTTTGGAGAGAGACGCGCGGTGGGACATGCTGATGAATTTTGGGTCTCCTGAGGGAGGGTGGCGGAGAGCGCCGGTGGTGCGGTCGAATGTGTAGTTTGGTGCGCCGACGGGGCGGCGGCGGTTGAGGATGGGGGAGTTGGCGGGGACGGAGCTGGTGTATTGGTAGGGCTCGGGGAGGGGAGGCACGGAGTCGGTGCTGGGGCGGGGAGAGGAGCTGGTGGTGGTTGAGGGGGCGTAGGTGGTGACGCTGAAGCGGGAGACTTCTTGGGGTCCGTCGGAGGAGTTGCTGATTGATACGTCTTTGAGGGCTTCGTGGAAGTTGCGCTCGATGGTAGAAACGGATGGTGGTAGAGTAGATTTGTCCGGTGTAGCTGGAGCGGCGATGGGGCGCCTGGCTTGCACTCGTTGCGATGGGAGGGAGTTTATGGGCGACGAGGGTTCGTCGTATAGTTCCGAGGTGGTGTTCAGGGCTGGATTGAAGTACTGCGGGCCACCGTGCGCGGTTGGTGATACAACGGGAGTCTCATTAGAAGGGGATGTAACTCTCGAACCACCCAGTGATGGGTTGGAGGGCACGCGCTTGCTGCTCTTCCTAGGGATTTGCAAGGGCGGCGCAGATGGGTTATCTTCAGGCGCCGCAACGATCGCCATCCTCCCACTAGACCCCTTCCACTCTGGCTTGCTGCCGCCAGACTTATTCCCCTCCTTCAACTTCCGGACTCGATCGCTAAACGATGTCTGCACCTTGGGTGCTGACTGCGCTGCATTATATGAATCTTCTAGGTTCGTAACAACCGGCGTGAACTGTCCCGGCTGTACAGATGGTGGCCGTCCTTGCTCGTTAGGCTCCCCCGAGTAATCATCCCATCGTGTCCCACTTGTCTTTCTCAGCCCAGCAGTAGCCGCAGCCTCTTGCTCCTCTCTCCGCGCAAGAAGGCCCGCTGTGGTCGCCTGTGCCTGATTCCGCCGTTTCTCGCGGCGAGCAACTGGGATGCTGCTCTTGACGGGGTGCGCTGATAGCGCGGATGGGACGTCACTTGGGTGTGTGTTATACGATTGGGAGACCATTTCGCTTCGAGGGATATCGGGTGAGCTGGGCGGGGATATCTCTACTTGCTCCTCGTAGCTCGAGACTTGTTCTTGGAATGTCGCGGGGGCTGGATAGCGCGGGGAATGTTGGGAGTATACGGATGATGCTGGTCGGTATTTGCCTCCTTGTCGCTGTTCAGACTCACTGCGATGTTGTCAGCGCTGGCATATGGAGGTTATGGGAGGTGTTTACTTACTTTGGCAGAGCTGGTAGGCCTCGCGACTGCCTCGGTGGTCCGTAGTTACCATCCTGAGGTGAGAGGAAAGAATCCTGAGGGTCCTCTAGGGCGCCTCCATTTCCGCCAGGCGAGATAGGTTGGTTCTGATGCTTCGCAGACTTGTCCTGCTGCATTCGTTTCCACATTGTGGTTTGCGACAATGTGATAGAGGTCGATGGCATTCGATCAGCCAAGTGATAGCGACAGTCTCTAAGCAATGAGATAAGTAAGTCAGATCAAGGTCAGAGGGTAGCTGGTATCCGGGGGCGCAGTCGACAAAGAATGCATGGGAGTAGAGTAGAGAACAGGCAATGACACCCCGTCCAGTTGGATTTATGGCCTTGCCGTTGCGCCTGCCACTCTCAGACTAAATGAAGGCCTTCAGACTGTAACCCCTCCTCTCAGCGAACTGTTAGCACCTGTAATCTTCTTTGGAAATGATCCGCACGAAGGCCGAAGGACTGGAAACCCCTTGTCTAGGGGATGAACGTGGTGTACTTGAAACAGACTGTGCCGTTTTGGCAGTGGCTGTTATGGGTCGTCAGGGGTCAGCCACTATGATTCGTTTCACGATTAGATGTTCATATACGACAAGCGCTGTGAATGATCTCTCGATAGACAGTAACCAGCAAACTCAATGATTCTGTGAGCAACTTAAACATTGCTTGGCCCCTACTTACAACTTGCGCCTGTTGTACCTTGAACGATTTGATGTGTTATCTCGACCCCAAACCCCACCCTTCGTCGATCTGTCTACTCAACCCTCAGGGTTTCGTCTAGAATGTAACCGCTCTTGGCTTAGAACAGGCCCACACCAGACGAGGCTACGACTCAAATGACAGCAGCCTCGCTCCCATAGGAACTGAGAGACGATCTCACATGTGCTCTTCACCGACACATATTACAACAGCTCAACAGACGTTATCATATTATCTATAGCAATTATGTAGAGCATCCCGTATATTTGTGTCTCTTTTACATTCCCATAATTACCGGCCTGGAATCAGCCATGGTTATCTTCGAACCAGTCCTCATCTATCTACCAACGGGTCTGTTAAGGAACGGATGCTTCAGCGCCTCTGCTGGTGTGCATCTTTTCTCGGGATTCAAAGCCAGGCATTTATCCAATAAGTCGATGAACAGGTTTAACTCTTTCATTTCATCATCCGGTAATCCCTTGGCCCCCGTCGCAAGTCTCGTCCTCAGATCCCTGGTGGGCTTTGCGAGGGGAAGCGTCTTGACTGTATCTCTTCCGCTCAGCTTGTCCTGCTCCACGCTCAGAAAGTTTGTCTGCTCGTCAAAATGCATGTGAGCAAACTGAGCTTTCCTCAGCATCTTCGTCGTGAACTTGCCACGGCACTCCATGATAGACCGCAGCATCTGGTTATTAGACCGTCCCACAAAGAGGATCTTGCCGGTATACAGCTCATACAATGTGCATCCAACAGACCATATGTCGATGGCGAAGTCGTACGGCATTCCTAGAATGATCTCGGGAGCACGGTAGAAGCGTGACACAAGGTAGGGTGTGATTTCGTTGTCGGAGGCATCCGAGGCAGATCCCAAATCGCAAATCTTGAGCATGCTCCGGTTTTCATTGACCAGAATATTGTCAGGTTTCAGATCAGCATGAAGGATATTGCATTTGCGCATGAGTGTCAGCCCAAGAAACATCTGCTGCGCATAGACGCGCACAGCACGTATGTTGATACCCACATCCCGGCCAAACTTCTTCAACACCTCGCGTAAGTTGATGCTGAGATGCTCAAAAACCATGCAGAGATGGCCCTTGTGCTCGAAGTGGCGTTCTAGTCGAATCATGTGCTTTTTATCGTCAACATCTGCGCTCATCAACTTCTGGAGGATCTCAATCTCCTTCATGCCCGCCTTTCTCATGGTCTCGTTCGCGCGAATCATCTTGACTGCCACCAGCCTCTTCGTTGTAATATCGGTAGCTCTCACAACACCAGAAAACATACCCTTTCCAAGATTGGCCTGGACATGGTATTTCCCATCAAGAAGTTCACCTAATATCACCTTGTAGTATCCTTCGGCGTCATCCCAATTATCTAGCATCCCGACATTCAAAACCTTTGCTTCCGGTATTGGGACGGCGACGGCCGAGTCTCCAGTTTTACGTGTGGTCTCAGCTGTTGTCTCCGGCTCCTCAGCAAACATATCATCGTCGTCGTCCGCAAACATGTCAAAGTCGTCCTTCGATTTTTTGGGCTTTTCTTCGACCTCGGATGCTGGAAGTAAAACCTCCTGCACCGTTGTGGGCTTTGTCTCGTCGTACGCAGAGGACGGAACGTCTCCATTGTGGCGGATATCATCCCGGAATCTGTCCTCCTTCATATCCATTGTTGGGTCGTAGTCGGCGGCAGAAGGGCCATCCTCTGGATTAGCTCCTCTGGCATCATTGGCTAGCTCTTGGTCGTTCAGGGCTGCGAATGCGCTTGGATCCTGGATTTCTTTGGGTGTTGAAGGAGTGCCAACGTCTGGAGAAGCATTCCTTGTAGTCTGATCATCGCCATCCTGTTCACTTTGGCTGCGTGTTTCTGGCGTTGCTCGGTCTCCCATCTGTAAAGCCTGCACCATTAAAGGCGTAGCTGTAGCCGACCCTCTATACTTCGCTTTGATCGCCTCCCGGCGTTTCCGTCGCTGTTCAATCAATGCTGCTTCATCAAGAGGCTCTGTGTCAGATGGTGGTTCTTCCGGAGGGGGGTGGGATCTATCAAAGAGTTAGCTACTTATCTAAAAGGCCAAGGGTGTTTCAGAAACTAACCTTTCAATATCACGCTCGCTCTTATGGCTATCACCACGCTTCTGTGAGTATCCTTTAACAAATTTAGCCTCTCCATTTGAAAGGTCAGTTGGCATCCGCCCATCAGCCCTTTTGCTCACTGACTGGTCTCTTGAACCCTGGCGTTGATGATTTCCATATCCATTCATCCTTGGCCTGTCAGGCAAATCGCTCCTACTGCCGCTGTAGTTGTCTCGCTGTGGTTTCGTATTATAATTGCCTCGAGATTCGGCTTCGCGTGAGGCCCGATATGGAGAACGGCTGCGTGTCCGAGTACGTGAGCGCCTGTCGCGATTCCGGTCGCCATCGTCGTATCGAAGACCAGCTGGGGCAGCGCCTTCCCTGTCCAGATCTTCGTAGGACTGCTGGCCACGTTGTTGAGTCGGGCGGTCTTCGTTGTGACCCTTGAATCGTCGAGGGTCTCTCTGATTGCGAGAGTAGTGGTCGTCATCTCGGTTTCGCTTTGAGCCCCTTGGTGATAATTGTCTCTCTGATGAGCGCCGCAGGGCGGAAACAACGCTATCTTCGATTGACAGAGACGGAGAAGGCGAGTATCTAGATCGTATTCTGTGTTGACGGTCAACTGAAGTGTCTTTCATCTGCGGCGACGTAGTTGCCTTGTCTAATCCTGCGTCTCTTATCTCCCCCTCGTCCGAGCTAGATGAAGCCATCGTCGCGGATGACCTTGCTGGGGTCGATATAACCCACTCCCTTTGATGCCAGAACGTGTTAGTAAAGGATCAGAAGGTGAATCTCTGTGTGAGAATGAGCCCAACCGGGTATATATCTTCTCGTACTCCGTTTTCAGCGCATTGTCCAAGTATTTGGAATCCGCGTCTTCCCTTGAAGCCTTTGTTTGCACGTATTTGATGCGTTGTTCGAAGTATGAGTCGAGGTCACTTCCAATTTCGAGTCTGGAAACAACAAGGCTTGCCTGACTGATTGCGCTAGTGGCGCTAGTGGCATTCGGCAATGCGCGCTGGAAAACGCCGTCTCCAGTTGCCCCTCCTCCAGTTTATCTGAAGCAAACCTTATCTGCATCTACACTCCGATTTTCAACGGACAACTCAACTCATCTACCCTAACTAATACTTATTCAAGTATAATCATCAGTATGGGTGGCGCAGACAGAGCAGGTATGTTATGATATAAATTAACGCCGGGTACAGATCTAACTTTTTGCAGGTGGAAAGGCGAAGCCTCTCAAGGCACCAAAGAAGGCGCCAAAGGCCGAGTTGGATGATGAGGACAAAGCTTTCCAAGAGAAGCAGCGTGCCGGTATGTTACACGAACATTCTTAGACGTTCGTATGCTAATATTTTGCAGATGCGAAGGCCAAGGCTGAGCTCGCCGCGAAGGCAAAGGGAAGCAAGGGACCCCTCAACACTGGCGCACAAGGAATCAAGAAGAGCGGAAAGAAGTGAACAACTTAGATGGTGGTCTGGATAAATTAAAGACATGCTACGAGCAGACAAGTCGATGAGCGCAGCATGGAGCAAGGGCGTTTCTCTGGTCATCAATATACAATCATAAAACAGTCTCCCGCGGCCGGAAGGCTACGGGTGCATGTCAAATTTTGAACTTTTACCCGCATTATCGCTTGACGATGTCGTTCAAAAATCATTCAATATTCCTATCGTTGTTCCTGATTCTCTGGTCCGCTTCATTCCTCCTCACCGGCAGCAACAAGCTTTCCCACGACCAGATACTTCTCGTTGAACCTCTCCTCCCACCCCTTCAGGGCATCCTTCTGCTCATCATTGAGATCACTCAACGTATCCAACGGCCCGTCCAAGTCACTCGTCAGCATATCCTCATCGAAGCTGCCATGAGCCAGTCCTCGGCTGGCATCTCGTCCAGCAAAGTTTTCGTATGGCCCACCGGGTCCGTAGAACTGGCGGCCGGATGTAACATCGAAGACACGGCCCCGTACTGCGAGGTATACTGGCGCGCCGTTTGCTCCGTTGTTTGGGAGTAGAGTGCGTGGGGTGAAGGTTTGGAAGACGACGGCGGGAGGCTGCTTCGGCAGGGCGGTTGGTGTTTTAGGACGTAGTTGGTAGTAGATAATAAGGACGAAGAGTGACAGTAGGATGGCATTGATGGGTGTAAAGAGTGTCGCCCTTTGTTAGACTAGAGTTAGCTAAGGCCCGTGGTTCGGAGAGGTGGCAACCAACACTTCAGCCTTTGGCAACGCCCTTGCGGCTTCTGAAGAACAATTAGCAGGCGCTCGGCTTAGCGGATGTTCAGTATATACCTTTGGCCACTCTATTATCGACGTAATCCATCTTGATGTCAAAATTCCGACGAGAGCTTGATTGTTCGAAGAAAGTGATGTTCAGATCGCGGGGGATTGAAGCCAGAGAAGCACAGTCGTACTTGACTTGCCGGACTTTCCTTCCGTGGTACAAAATGTACGGATAACCACCAACCCTCTCAGCTTGATTGCCAATTCATTTTATGTATCAAGCACGTGATGTCCAATCTGGTTACATAACTTTCATCATTGGATGCCTTTTTATGGGAGCTTTTATTGGACAATATCTTACATATTAATCATTCTAATTAAGTCACATCTGTATTTAAAGCATTTCTATCCCAGAACTGAGCGCAGTTGCTGGTTTCCTTATAAATATATGACGAGCGATACCTTGGTGTTTTATGTATTGTAGGGGGGTTGTCATATCGGTGTTTTACCAAGCCACTGCCGAGCGTACAGTAGTGCGTGGACCTCGTTCAGATAGCCTCAGTCGCAGGAACTTACATTATTGATACCATATCATTGCCAGACACCAGCATCAAGGTCTCATTGAAACGTCAATATCTAATGGATTCGCAAGTGATGGATACCCTTTTTTAGACCTATCATCCTAAGCATCCACATCGACTACTGGACTATCATCAGACGGAGCCGCATGCGCCCCCCCCTCGAGGCACCATGCCCGACGAGAAGCCCTACAAATACGAGAACCTCCCTATACCTACATATGACGAAGCGACGTCCTCTCGATCTCCTACACCTGCAACGTCGCGGCCGGACGAACCAAGCAATAATGAAGAGCGTCAAGGGCTTCTGGGCGACGAAGCCCGGCTCCCTGTACCAACAAGACGCATAGGTTACCGCCCACCTCCTACTGAGGATGACGAGTCTCGACGAGATAGCTTGGACTCTCTCGAATTCCTTGGGTCCGATGAAGGGAGGGACTCAATGGCGGCGGAGGATGCAGAGATGCGGCGAGAAATGGACGAGATGGAGATAGAGGAGCCCCCGGCGGAACAATCCCGCTGGGGAAAGCGCATATCCAGTATCTCTCAGTCATTACACTTCCCATTTAAGCTCCGGCTGCCAAAGTGGAAGTTCAAGATGCCGGAACTCGACGCATCGATCTTCATACTACTGGCCCGGATGTTTGCGCTCCTTGTAGTAGTAGGGCTGGCCTACCTACTCTTTATGAGCGACTTTTTCTCGAATGCGTCGCATCGCATGGGGGGCCAAATGTTTGACCCAGGTCGCGTGAGGGACTGGCTACAAGAGCAGATTGATTCGGAAAAGATAAGGGACAACCTCAAACATCTCACAGCTTACGATCATCTTGCTGGAACGCAAGGAGACTTCGCGTTAAGCAACTGGATTCAGCAGCAGTTCCTCAATGCTGGGCTAGAAAATGTAGTAAGAGACAGATACGATGTATATCTAAACTACCCAAAACCTGGCGGCCGTGCAGTGGAGATTTTGAACGCGGATGGCTCGGTTAAGTGGAAGGCAAAGCTCGAAGAGGATAATGTGTACCCGGAAGAAAAGAGACAGCAAGCCCTAGCCTTCCATGGCCATTCAAAGTCAGGAAACGTAAAGGGCCCGTTAATATATGCCAATTTTGGGTCAAGGGAGGATTTCAAGCGATTGAAGGACAGCGGGATCGACACAAAGGGTGCGATTGCACTAGTGAAATATTACGGGTCTCAAAGCGACAGGTCGCTGAAGGTTAAGGCTGCGGAACAAGCGGGTTTCGCGGGATGCATCATCTACAGCGACCCTGCCGAAGATGGATTTGTCAAAGGGAAGAGCTGGCCCGATGGGAGGTTCATGCCAGCCGATGGTGTTCAGAGGGGTTCGGTCAGCTTGATGAGCTGGGTAATCGGAGATGTTTTGACACCTGGTTGGGCAAGTGTGAAGGGTGCAAAGCGTTTGCCAGTAGCGGACAACCCGGGCCTTAACAAGATCCCCAGCATTCCTCTGGCTTGGCGAGATGCACAAATCCTTCTGCAATCTTTGAAGGGCCACGGGCAAGCCGTACCTCCGGAATGGAAGGGTGGCGTGCCAGATGTCGAGTGGTGGACTGGAGACTTGTCGTCGCCGGTAGTCCATCTCAAAAATGAACAGGATGAGGTGGAGCAACAGCCAATCTGGAACGTCATCGGGCGAATTCAAGGGGTTGAGCAAAGTGAGAAGTCAATTATCATTGGTAATCATCGCGATGCATGGGCATACGGTGCCGCTGACCCAGGATCTGGCACAGCTATACTTATTGAAATGGCCCGAATTTTTGGAGAGCTTAAACGCCATGGGTGGCGGCCTCTACGAACCATTGAATTCGCCAGCTGGGATGGAGAGGAGTACAACCTCATTGGCTCTACCGAATACGTCGAAAACAATATCGACAAGCTGCGAGCGGATGGAATTGCTTATCTGAACGTCGATGTAGCAGTCAGCGGACAGGACTTCCAAGCCTCTGCTTCTCCTGCGTTTGAAGAGGTTATCCGCGTTGTCCTGGACCGAATCAATGACCCTGTGCGAAACGGCAGCACGTTACTCCAGCTCTGGGACGAGTCTAAAAGCAAACTAAAGGGCCTCGGCGCTGGGAGCGATTACGTAGCATTCCAAGACATCGCAGGTGTATCGTCTATTGACTTTGGATTTACCGGCGAGCGGTTCCCATACCACTCTGTATACGACAACTTTGAGTGGATGGAGAAGTTTGGCGACCCTGGTTTCCTATACCATCATATGCTATGCCAAGTCTGGAGTTTACTTGTTCTAGAAATGGCGGATAACCCAATTCTGCCACTGAACATGCCTTCCTACGCCACTGCTATTGGGAAGTATGTTGAGGATCTCAATCAATGGGCCGGATCCAAGGGAGCGAACCAAGCCGGGAAACCGAAGTGGGACATCGAACCGCTTCGTGCAGCTGCCCTTAAATTCAAGGGGGATGCAGAACGATACAAGAATTGGGAGACGTACTGGAGGAATTTTGTAAACAACAATGGAGGCTATGAGCAAATGGATGTAAGCATCATTCGACAAAACTACAACAACCGCGCTTCAAATTTCGAAACTCTCCTTCTGGACTTGGAGGTTGGAGGTGGAGTAAGTCTTAACCCTATCAATCCCCTCCTATTCAGACCCTGTCTAACATATGTGACTTAGGTTCCCGGCCGTGAACAATTCAAACACGTCCTGTTTGCTCCTCAAGCCTGGTCTGGGTACGACGAGTCGTTTTTCCCTGCCATCCGCGACGCTATTGAGGCCGGCGATTGGAAAGCTGCCGAGAAAGCTGTTGGAACAGCAGCCAAGCTTCTCACGATAGCCAGCGAGCAATTGGTTGAGGGAGACCTGTGATAGCTGGGAGGTTTATATTTTGTATTTGTTTGTCATTTAGCGGGGATCTTGTGACTTTCCCGTCGTCATTGCACCTGTACATTTTCTTTGGGTAGCAGCAGGCGTTGCATAGGTGGCGTTAGCATGTCTTGTTCTTTATAGGGATGGCAAGAAGGTTTCATTGTGTTTATTGTTCGATAGTTACATAGAGAGAAGCTTGACGCTGCGCGGGTGGATATGGCTGACTTAGAGCCTATGCCCTTGAAAGAATGAATATATTACCTTAGTATCCCTTGTCGCAATTGTTACTTATAGCCTTCAGTAATTGAGAATCTTCATTTCAATTATAGTTGCTGCACAGTGTCTCAGTCTTTTAACATTTGACAGTTGACTGAACCAAAGTCGTTAGCGTCCAGATGTGCAAGCAACCTGGCGCGGGAGCTAACCCAATCCCCTCGGCTGCAGCTTCCCCAGCCAGCCGTCTCCTGAGCCAATACCAATAATTGCCAAAGACCACATCGCAAAGCTTCACGACAAGAACATCCAACTATCGACCCTCATTCAACAACACACAAGTGAACGCTGAGCTAAGCACTGCAGCGCTGTTTTGCATCCGTGTACAGAATACTCATATCGACTCCGCAATGGCGCCAAAGGCACAGAAAGACAAATACTCCATCCTCCTACCTACCTACAATGAGAGGCGCAACCTTCCGATCATCACATGGCTGTTGAACCGCACCTTCACCGAGCTGTAAGTTTCTCCCTGTGCGGCCTCCCTCTCCTCGCCTCGAACTAACGTTCCGTAGTGATCTCGATTGGGAACTCATAATCGTCGACGATGGCAGCCCCGACGGCACCCAGGTCGTTGCCAAACAGCTTGCCAAAGCATACGCGCCACACGTCCACCTACATGCGCGCGCTGGCAAGCTAGGCCTGGGCACGGCATACGTGCACGGTATGCAATTCGCAACCGGAAACTTCGTCATCATCATGGACGCCGATTTCTCGCACCACCCGAAATTCATCTCCGAGATGATCGCGAAGCAGAAGTCGATCTCGACGAACGGCGGATACGATATCGTTACCGGCACAAGATATGCAGGGAACGGCGGCGTGTACGGCTGGGACTTGAAGAGGAAGCTGGTCTCGAGGGGAGCGAACCTGTTTGCGGATACTGTTCTCAGGCCTGGTGTGAGCGATTTGACGGGCAGTTTCAGACTGTATAAGAAGAAGGTGCTTGAGAAGGTTATTCTCAGCACGGAGAGCAAGGGATATACTTTCCAGATGGAGATGATGGTCAGGGCAAAGGCGATGGGTTGCACTGTTGCGGAAGTTCCGATCAGTTTTGTGGATCGTGTATACGGAGAGAGCAAGCTGGGATCAAACGAGATCGCTGAGTATGCGATGGGGGTTTTTGCCTTGTGGTTGAAGGTCTGAAGGGATGTATATGGGAGTTTGGGGAGGGGGTTCACTATACTAATATATGTCATGTCAACTGTAACCGTTACAAACTACAATTTTCTGTATGGTTGCTGGGTGTGATCAAATTACATTAGCAGCGCTGGCGCAAGATCTTGTGTCTCCCTGGGATGCACGGCATTGGAAAATAAGAGTGATGAACATATATGAATTTTCTAACTGTGATTACATCTTATCGTACTTTACATATTCCTTCCACCAGTAACCATAATGGTCTGGCCACTAACATAAGAGAAAAGCGGACTGGCGACAGCCAGGATGGAGCTGGCTCCCTCAGACGGGCTACCTGGTCTCCTCAATGGGATATCGGCATATGCGACTGATCCATCCTTTGGCGGCTCTCCCATACCGGGGATACCAAGAGCGATCTTCTCTCCATCAGGGGTGGTAACAAACGCACCCTTCTCCTTTGCTTGCGTCAAACGCGTGGCGATGTGGCCAAACGCGATGGTGTTCGCGCGGACACCGAACGCTGGTCCCCACTCCTTGGCGATGACCTTGGTGAGGCCGACAATACCGGCCTTGCCAACAGCGTAGTTGGCCTGTCCGGCGTTGCCGTGCACTCCGGAGGTGGAAGAGATGTTGATGATGTTGCGGGGCTCGCCGTCCTTGACGCGGAAGTAGGGGGCGGCAGCGCGGACGAGCTTGAAGGGGGCGGTGTTGTGGACTGCGAGCATGGTCTCCCATTGCTTGTCGGTCATCTGGTGCATGTTAGTGCTTGTCTTTGACTGCTACTGCCAAGTATCGACGTTTCGCATGGAGCCTTACCTTGTGGATAACTCCGTCCCAGGTGAAACCAGCGTTGTTCACTATGATATGAATCTTGCCATTTCCAAACTCCGCCGCCTTCTTCACCAAGGTCTTCAGGTAGTTCTCATCTAAGACGTCGCCAGCGACAGAAATAGCGCTGCCACCAGACTCGTTGATCTTCTTTGCGACATCAGCAGCCTTGGCTGTAAGTCGCAGTTAGTATTCATTCTCAAGTGTAGCCAAGATAGGAAGCTTACCAGCGTCAATATCGGCGACGACAACCTTAGCACCCTCGTTAGCAAAGAGCCTTGCGGCCTCTGCACCAATTCCTTGACCAGAGCCAGTGATGATAGCAACTTGGCCAGCAAGCATGCCCTTTGGCCAGTTCAAGTGGCCAGCAATCTGTTGTGCACGGGAAGCCATTGTGTATGGAGGGATATGGTATGGAGATGATAGAGGTTTGCTATTTAGAATGTATCTTTGAAATTCAAACCAGCTTCCCCATCAAAGATTATAAATGGATTGGGTATCGCGGTACAAATGAGTGCACACCCGAGGGACTGAGGGACTGAATGCGGGGCGTACCCCAGATGGGCCATGCCGAGGCTAACTCTGGGGTAAGCACCTCGGAAAGCGGCTGTCAGTCGCCGAAGCTCCAATTATAGCACCGTCCTCTTCGGTTGCCAGAAATGTTGTACTTTCTAATCATAAGCCTTAATTCAACACCAAAATTCCATTTCTCTATAAATATTTACTATAATATAGCCACCCTCATAATTTTATGGAAATATAAACCCCAACCCTTTATTACATTCAACACACCGCCGCGTTTGCTCCGTGATGAAAGTCAAACGCAACTACCAGGCCGTAAAAGTGAGTTACTGCCGCCAAAACTAC
Organism: Pseudogymnoascus sp. WSF 3629; assembly: GCA_001662585.1. Classification (NCBI taxonomy): domain Eukaryota; kingdom Fungi; phylum Ascomycota; class Leotiomycetes; order Thelebolales; family Thelebolaceae; genus Pseudogymnoascus; species Pseudogymnoascus sp. WSF 3629. Next base: position 31,759 of record KV454588.1, read on the forward strand.
CAATATGTGGAATATTTGATGCGAACTTCCCCAAATATCATATTTTCCAGGTGCCGTTCGTTCCGGCCATCGTGCCTATTAATCATCAGCAAAGGGGGCTCCACTTCGAATCTCGGGTGTGGCTTACAGCATAGATTCCCGCGCCTAAGATATATAATGCGCCCTGGGTCAACAGCCAGATAAGACCAATTCGGTCCCGCATGTCTTGTACTCCATAGACTTCCACGCCGTGAAGCACGGGGAAGACTGCAGATAGGCCCATGGCAACGAACATCGCAGCTCGATACGGGCGCCATGCTGGCGTACGGAACTTTTCGAATATGGAAACTGTCGCGCAGCCAAGCCCTAAAGTGCATATCTGTATTCCTGGTCAGAGCTATAAAATCAGGTCGCTGGGCTGAGAGCTCACCATTGTCCAATAAGTCCGCTGCAAATGGGGGTGGCAGTAAAAGCCATAGTAAATGCTCGGGATGAAGCTGCCGGTGATCAGGAATACGATTCCTACATAGTCCAACTTGTTTCCAAATCTTGCCACGACATGAGAGTGGTTTGAGATGGCGTGATAGGTTGCCGACATCCCCAGGCAAAATGCTGCCCCTGCGAAAAAGCAGGCAAATGCGAGAATATCACCCTGGGTGATAGACTCATATCGAGGCACCACAACTCTGTAAAGGGCTATTGCCAAGACCACTGACCCGATGGAGGGTATCAGATGGGAGAATATATTCACGGATTCGTTGTGAAGATAGCCGAGACTACCGAATGATTTGGCAAAGGACTCTGATGCTGGACGATATCCGGAGATGATATAGTGATTGTCCTGCTGCCAGCTTGGGAGGTCATCCCAGAGCACAACCAAGGCATCTTTGACCTTCCCCTCCGCTTTGATGACCTTCTCAGCGATGGTATCTGGCGTCGCCTTTTTGCGCTGCCGAGTCGTCATGGTCAAATTTTCTTGTGGTAATTTTATAAACTCAGACAGTAATTTCCCCTCATTTCTTGCACAATTATACTAGTATTTGAAGTCTGAGAAAACGTTGAGGAACTGGTGAGGCTACGAAATTTGGTGAGGCTACGATTTGGTGGGACCGAGGCTGGCCTGTGACAATCTATGATGAAACGGATAGCCAATCAGCGTCGTAGCCAAGGGAAGGCTCCCTCAGCCTTCTCTTGACGACATTCCGTTTTGTTTACCCCACCAGCACCTGTTTCATTTCAATATCCGGCGACAACAGGCATTTTAACTAATGTCCGGCCGCGGAGATTCTGGAGCTCGTGCGTACTCTGGGGGATGGGGTAGACTCAAGCCGGTCACCCTTGATCCCCTAGAAGCAGTTGGCCTACCTTCAAAAGGCGACAACAGGTGAGACAGACCGGTTGGCTTTACATTTGAGGTCGCATCTGATTCCTCGACCAGGCTGCTCAACTTTAAGACTCAAGAGAATTATTATACCAAGATTGTGGATCGTTATATGAGCTTCTGTTCGGATGCAGGCCGAAGCGACGAACTCCTCCGTCGCATGTCGCAGCTGTCAGTTCAACCTGGTGGGGCCACGCAGAAGCCACCCGCCAAACCCCTCAAAGGGCTTGCATCGTCCATCTACGCCACACCCGATACTAAGACAACCAATGCTCTACCACAGCTTCCTTCTGTACCCAAGAAACCTGTTGAATATGATTCCTCGAAAGACTTGTCCGTACTGACAATGTCGATGCGCAAACTTCGCGAGGGTATCGTGGCCTCTAAGCGCATTGATGAGTTCTCAACACAGGCATATATATTTTGCATTCGTCTGTCTATTTTGATCAAGCACATGGAGTCTTATCATCCGGCTCTTCTTCATCTCCTTCACAGGATACACACAGTACGACCCCTGTCGCGCCTCGATTTACAAGAGTTCGCTGGCTACCTTGTCCTCGACCTTGCATGTCGGCAGCAGGACTTGGCCCAGGCGCATGTCGTGCGCATTCGATACGGGGTGAAGGACACAAAGATATTGGCCGTTCTGGATGCGCTGGCTCATGATAATTATTACGTCTTCTGGCAGGTCAAGAGGAGCGTCGATGGTCACAAAGCCAAGTTAATGGAATATGCCGAGGAGGCTATTAGGTTACACGCTTTGAAGTGCCTAGGGAGGAGCTATTTTACAGTGTCCCTGAAGTTCCTCGAGCAGGTGACAGGATCGACGTGGGATGCTCTCGTCAAAGAAAACAGAGTGGGTTGGGAGCTGAAAGGCGGGGAAGTCATTATTCGGAAACCAAAGACACGGTGATATTGATATGCATGGACTATTGGCACCATATCGCTTGATCCCCTTTGCGGTGGCTCTTCCCTGTACGTTGGATCGCTCTCGAGCACTCGTTATATTGCTAACTATCGACCGATTCAGCCGTGTGATGCAGGTAAATGCACCGCATATTATATCAAGAGATTACCACTCAACAGGCCCTAGAGGAAGGATTCCATGATGCCATGTTCTTGGCATGGGTATGAATCTTGGCGAACACCAGATAGAGTATTCCCCTCCGACGGAAGATCCCCGGTCCTTCCGGCATTGTGAACAAGCCACGATCAGCTGTTTGCTCAATGTGTCACCATATTGCGTGCCAGGGTTGGAATAGCCATGGATACTACTGCAGGATCCCAACTCGTTCTGTGGGTTTACAGCCACTAAGCTGAAAGTCTCGCTACCGAGTCGAAACATTAAGCTTGGGGAGGCTCTGGTCAGCCACCAAACTGGTACAGAGTACAGTGAGGTAAAATACGTATGACATGACAGATAGACGATAATTGCCGTACTGAATGAAGTATTAATCATTCAGTTCCTAATGCTCATGCTATGAGCGCCCACCGTTTCATAGAAAAGCCTCTTGTTCGTGATTGGCTACATCTGCAGTTAATATGGAAAATAGATTGCTTACTGCATAGAAGGCGGCCCTCCGCTTCTAGAAACAAAATAGATAACATTCGAGGCTCGGCCCCAACTGCACGTGGCCTGGCCCGACTGTTTACCCGGCGCTATGGAGAGATCGGCGGCTTCAAACGTCACACTCGGCACGGTGCTCCGTTTACCGAGGGCTTGTAATATAACCTCAATCAACATGGGGTAGGGTTAATCTCCGATTAGGTCTCTCTCCGCGACAACTTCAGAGATATGGTAAGTCCGGGTTCCTGAGCTAGGTAAGCTACGGTGTTTATCCTTTTACCTGCGTGATTGCGCCTTGTTGGCCGTTGTTGGTTCTCCTCTTTTTGCCCCGGCTTCACGGCGACAAATCGCCGCTGTATACGATGCCATAACAATCCCCATATTGGGATTTCTTTATAAGGGAGCTAGTTTCCACAATGTAGATCCATTCTCAATCCATCGGCTTCTTACTGTCCTTTGAGATTCATACGTGGGAATACTTTCCATCGCTCAAGATGCTTCCGTCCGTTGCTCTCCTCTCTCTGTTGGCGGCGGCTCCTTTCACCGTAGTAGCCACTCCTACCAATCCTCCCAAGGATGTCAACCCCTTCCTAGGCAAGAACTACTACGCAAACAGCCACTACTCCAAGGAGCTCGACCAAACTAAGGCTGCCTTCCTCAAGAAGGGCGACTTTCTCAATGCCGCCCGCGTCACCACCGTCCAGCGCACCGGCACCTTCGTCTGGGTGAGCAACGTTGCCGGCCTCGCCGGCATCGACACTGCCATCGCCGAGGCTCGCCAGGAGTTCCGCCGTACCTGGAAGCAACAGATCGTGCAGCTTGTCCTCTACGACCTGCCCGACCGTGACTGTTCGGCCGGTGACTCGGCTGGAGAGTTCTCCTCCGCCAACGGCGGGCTCCAGAGGTACAAGACCGAGTTCGTGGATAAGTTCGCAAAGGCAGTCTCAAGCGCTCCTGACTTGACTTTCGCGATTGTCCTCGAGCCAGATTCCTTGGGCAATGTCATCACCAACCAGGCCATCGAGTTATGCGCCACCGCCTCCCCCATCTACGAGGAGGGCATCGCCTACGCCATCTCCAGGCTTCAATTCCCCAACGTGAGCCTCTACATCGATGCCGCCCACGGAGGCTGGCTCGGATGGGCCGACAACCTCCCCCTCGGTAAGCCCCCCCCCATCCCCCCCTCCCACAACCCCCACTAACACCCCCCCAGCCGCCGCCGAGTTCTCCAAAGTCCTCAAGCTCGCGCAAACCTTCAAAAAGGGCGCAACCATCCGCGGCTTCGCCACCGACGTCTCAAACTACAACCCCTACATCGCCAACCCCCGCGCCAACTACACCGAATGGTCGCCCTCCTACGACGAGAAGAACTACGCCCTCTCCCTCGCCCCTTACCTCCAGAACGCCTCCGTCCCGCACCACTTCATCATCGATGTCGGGCGCTCTGGGCTGCAGAACCAGCGCGAGGTGTGGGGCGATTGGTGTAATGTTAAGGCTGGGTATGGGGAGAGGCCGACGACGGAGACGGGGAGCGAGATTGTCGATTCGTTGGTTTGGGTTAAGCCGGCGGGAGAGTCGGATGGGGCGTGTGGGCCGCTGATTGATGGGGAGGGCGCGCCGGCGGCGGGGCTGTGGTGGGATAAGTATGCGCAGCAGGCGGTGAAGCAGGCGAACCCGCCGTTGGCGCCGACGTGGTGGTAGGTGTTGGGGGGGGAGATGGGTAGTAGAATATCATTTGTATATAGAGAAATTTTGATATTGACTACATTTTGACTTGAGATCTGTCGAGGGTTAGAGCTGAATGAGTATATTGACTGAAATGGATAATACTATTACAGTAATATGTGAATGATAATAATAATGAAATGTAAAGTTCACGTAGAGGTATTATCTGTTACAGTAATATGTAAATGATAAGAATAATGAAATGTAAAGTTCACGTAGAAGTTTTATCTACAGTCTAAGCCGATGTTGAGTAAATAAATGGCTATACGGGTGTGAATTCACATTTTTAGTGTTGCGGTATAAGCCAGGCTCGGAACTTGCATACCGAGGACCCTGAATGGTGTGATGAGATGAGTCACTTGGCCTCGAAGTAATAATACTATTACAATAATACGCATGTAAAAGGTATTATGAGGACTAAAATATTACATCGATATAAGCATGAGAATGGATGTTACAGTAAAGGAAGTAATAAATGGATAATTTCGATAAAAAACGAGCCCCTTTACACGTACATACAGGTGATATTTACAGGCTGATATGAAGAGGATGAGCAGATTGATATGAGCTTGACAACGAGTATTATGGCAATAATCAACAGCTGGATAATATAAGACAAATCAAACCCCCTTTACACGTACATTTACAGTCCGATCTGAAGGGGATGAACAGATTGATATGAACTTGACAACGAGTATTATAGTAATAACCAGCAGCAAATGGATAATATAAGACAAATCAAACCCCCTTTTACACGTATATACAGGTGATATTTACAAACTGATCTGAAGAGGATGACCAGACTGACTCAGAAGCAGTAATAATGAAGAATAATAAGATGTGTCGAACCCCATTTCCACGCACATACAGGTAATATTTACAGCCTGGTTTGGAGAAGATGAGCAGATCGATATAAACTTGACATCGAGTATTATAGTAATAATCAGCAGCAAACGGATAATATAAGACAATCAAACCCCTTTTACACGTACACCCAGGCAATATTTGCAGCCTGTTGTGAAGAAGATGAGCAGATTCGATATAAACTTGACAAAGAGTATTATAGTAATAATCAGCAGCAAATGAATAATAAGATGTGTCGAACCCCTTTCCAGGTACATACAGCTGATCTTTACAAACTCATCTGAAGAGTATGAGCAGGTTGGCTACGATATGATAAAGTAATATTACGATAATACCCTGTGCTGCATAATATTATACCCCATGACCTCTCGCTGGGCGTGGACGAAGAAAACTAGAGAAACTACTTGACTAATTACAATAATACAACTTCTGATTTCTCTTTCCCCGTCCCAAAAAGTCCATTACAAAACGATTAACCTGATACGATAATACATCTTGTGCCTGGCAAAACACCCCATGTTTCCCATGCGTGAGCGAAGAGAAGCTAAATGAGAAAAGATTGACTCATACCAACAATCCAAACTCCTGATTATTCTCTCCCCCCGAGCCCAAATCAATTACACCAGCAAAACCTGATCCCTCGCCATAAACTCCTGATCCATTCCTTACAAATCAATTACCCCTACACCCAACAAAATCATGCTTTCATATATCACGAGAGATTACAGCATTCCCATGACGACCCCCAAGACGGAGTAAAGTTTCTCAGTCCCCCACACTAGCTCGAAAGCTAAAAAAAAAAAAGTTTAATTCTCTACCACAACCGCGTTATTCCCATCGTCAACCACCTCCCTAGCTCCCGCGCGCCAGCGAGGGAGCTATGACATGAAACAACCGCCGCCGCCTTCACCTCACCCCACCCCCAACCAATGAGCGGCTATAAACCTCATCGCTCGCCTCATCATCACCCCCCCCCCCTCTTAGCGCCGGCACTACCCCCCATCCCCATCACCAGCAAGCTTAATTCCAGCTCCCCCATCTCATCCGATCCGCACGTGTCTCTCACCTGATTACAGCTTCTCGGACCTGGCGCTGGGTGCAGCTCAGCTGATATCTACGATTCTCGGACCTGGTTACTGGGCGTACCTCAGGGTCTGGTTGAAGGTAGCTGGTACCGTTACCACGGACTCCGACGGGTTAGTGGCCGCAAGACGACGTCGATGATGGGATGCGTGAGGGGGGGTCATGGGTGCGTGAGGGTGTCGCAATGGGAGGGGATGGATGGGTGTGGGATGGATGAGGTGTGGTGGAGGGGGGTGGGAGGTAGGAAGTAGTGGCTGGTATTGTGTTCAGTTGCACCAGGATGAAAGAAAGCCAGACTGCGCGAGAAGATCGGAGATTTACTTGCCGCGGTTTTCATCATCATCATGGTCTTACCATTCTCATGTTTGGAGAGAAAGGCGGTGTAAGGTAAGGCGCGGATCAGTATTGTGTGATATGATATGATATCAAAAACCACCCATCACATCAGTCAGACATATCCCTCTCCTCCCAATGCAGTCATCACAGATATCACCACACGAATCAACTGCTCTTATCAACCTGAAACCCTCTTATCCAAGCACTTCACCCCGCCGAGCTGTCTGGGTACGACGCCTCACTCACTTACCCTATTGTATTGAGTTGTATGCACACAACCGCTTTGGGGAAGGTAACGTGGTTGTGCAGCTGCAGGTGCGGCTGCGGGTGGTGATGCGGGTTTGCACACCGCTTGTGCGGGGGTTGAGGTGAGATGTGATTGTTGATGGGATGGGAACGGGTGGGATGTGAGACACGGACGGGTGTGAGTTCGATCGTTCGTTCGCTCGCTGGTGAGAGGTTTCCTACTGCGTGTCTTGTGTACTGACTGAGTGTTCAGTGTTCGGGAGAGTTGAGTTGAGTAGAGTGAGTTGGGGGGGGGGGGGTGGGGGTGCTGGGCAGGAAAGTTAGCAGGACACAACATTCACAGTATCACGGCAGGCAGGTTATGTATGAACATGAAAGTTTGCAGAGACTCATAGATTCTATCATCTCTCATCAACACATATAATCTTCCACTTTCCATCTCTCTCTCTCTGCGAACAACAGCAGGGGGTATCTCCAAACAACAAGTCTTTATCCCTCCCAATCCCCAAAAATACACGCCGTCGATTAAACCTCAATCGCCCCGAATCAAACAACAAAATAAACACCAGGTTTCTTCCCATCCCATCCAAATTCATTTCGTATCATCCAACCTTCCGCTTTCCCCAATTATCCCTTCCCTCGCCCCTACACCAAAAGCCAAGAACGTAAAAAACAGGTAGCTAGACGCCGGGTTTTTTCTTGTCATGCCAGACAGAGAAAAACATATAAAATGCCCAATCTTGACAGCGTATATCCCAAACTCCGCCCCATGGCAGGGGCTTTACAAAAAAATAACAAGAAAACAAAGTTCCCTCCCCGTCGCCGCCAATTTTTGAAGGTGTTGATATGTCCACGCCGGGACTGGTAGAAGTTTGTTTTGTAGAAAGAAAAAAAAAATAGAAAAAGAGAAGAATGTGTCCGTTGTCGGTGGGGTTGTGTGTTTTTTTTATATACATGATTAAAGTAGTAGTGTATGTCTCTCGAACAAGAAAAAAATGTGGTGGTCCTCCAGTGGGTAAATGTCCATCCGGAAAAGTGGTAGAAAAAGAATCCCGGGGGTTGGAGTTCCTTCCTATGTATGGAAAATCCCATGGAATACAGCGCCAGCAACTTAGAAAGCGCGACGCACAGGGGCCCCGCGCTGGCTTCCTTGCGGACAGAACGAGTTCAGGAGCGAAGGGGTAACACAGCGCGCAATGAGCTGATGCATGCTCTTCTGCTGTCTCGGCGGAGCCGAGCGCGGGGGAGGGGAGAGGAATCTCTGCTGCTGGACCTGCTGTGGGATTCCATGGTCCTTGGGTGCGGTCACAGGAACGGTAGGAACAACAGGGTCCACGGGAACGTATGGTGCGACGAAAGCGGGCTCAGCGACCCACGGATCTTTTGCGGATGCGGGCGCGTAGTCGTCGAATGAGGCGATGTGGTGGTCCTCGAGGTGGTGATCCTCGTCCATGACCTCGAACTGGAGGTCGAGGTCGGGGGAGGAGCCGGCTTCGCTGGGGGCCGTGGAGGTGTCGGAGGCGTCGGATATCATGGAGCCTTCCTCGGAGATGGTGGAGGCGGGGGAGAGGGCCGCGCTGTACACGTCTAGGTCCGAGTCCGAGTCGACGAAGGCGTCGGCTGTGACCTGGATTGTTGGCACGCATGCCGGGACGGAGGTGGTGGTGGTGGTTGCGGCGGCTGCGGCGGCGGATTTGGTGAAGGGTCCGCAGGTGGCGATGCGGTGGCGGAGCTCGGCCAGGGAGATGCGGCGTGATGGGTCGATCTCGAAGACCATGTTGAGGATTTCGTTGAGCTCGTCCGAGAGCGGGAGGATGGTCTTGAGGAACTGGCGGTCTGCCAGGTAGGCGCGGAACGTGGAGTCCTTTGTGGAGGCGGACTTCCAGGGGTTGCGGCCGCAGGTCAGGTTCACCAGGATGACTCCGAGGCTCCAGATATCATTTGGGGCGCAGGCATAGAAGGGCATCCCAGACGACTGATCTTGACATTCTGCAAAAAGGGGAAACCTTGGTTAGTTGACTGTCCGGGGGAGAAGGGAAGGGGAAGGAGAAGAATTGTGAACTACCCACCTGGTGACATGTAGAATGTAGATCCACATCCGAAATCCGAGGAGAAGCTGTCCGTAGTGGCCAATCCAAAGTCGGCCAGTTTGACCTGGCTACCCCCGTCGGAGACGAGGATATTCTCCGGCTTCAAGTCCCGGTGGTAGACACCCAGGCGATGGCAGTGGGCAACGGCATCCAGGATCTGCAGGAACACGGTCTTGGCCGCAAGGTCATTACCCACATAGCGGCCGCGCTCTGTAATGTTCAAGAAGAGATCTCCCTCAGGGCAATACTCCATGACAACATAAGTGCAGTCGGCCACATCGAGGATCCTGAGGAGCGAGACGATGTTGGGGTGCGCCGAGACCTCGTAGTGCAGCTGCATCTCGGTCTGCTGGAAGTGCTGCTGTCGCGCATCCAGGGGGAGACCATTGGCATTGAACTTGTTCAGGACCTTTACGGCATACTGGATTCCTGTCCGGACATCCTTGGCCAAGTGGACTACTCCATAGGCTCCTGATCCGAGGGTGCGGAGGAACTGCAACCGCTGGCTTGCGTCGAAGAACTGGGCCTGGTCGAAGGTGGACGCCGGGGGAGGGGTGGCTGGGGGTGTCGGCGGGAAGTGCTGGAAGTGTTGAGCCTGCTGGTGGACGACGGGCTGCTGGTAGTAGCGCATGTTGTTCGCGACGGGCGCGAGCGGCGCGTTGTATCCATATGGCGACTGGGGCGGAGTAGGGAGGGGAGCCGCGTGGAAGGGGACGACGGGACACTTTACCGGCTGCGGAGTGCAGTCGGCGGCCTTCTGGGACGGGAAGAAATCTGAGAAACAAGATAAGTCTCCATGGGGCGCATTCTCCTGGAGGGCAGCTATTGTCGGTTGGGACCTATTGTTGAATCGGGTCGACATCCTGCGTGGCCTGTATTGAGGACCGACATTCTGCATGGCCTAAAGAAAAAAAGATCCTGTGGTAATCCAAGGAAATTCAACTGGTTGTCCGGTGGAGGGGTTGTTATTGTTTTGGAAATCCGGTTGAAGCCTTTGGGAAGAGAGATGAAACTTGGATCCTTTAAACAGAAGAAGTCTGAAGAAAGGAGATGAAGGGCGGAAGAGTTTGTTGTGGTTGTTGTTGTTGATAGATGGATGGTTAGAAGTATAAGAAGGTCGGTCGGGTGAGAATAATGATGATGGAGATGACGGAAGGTGAAGCGAGTTGAGACCAGACTTGAGAGGAGGAGGAGGAAGGCGGTGGGTGCGGGCGATAGGAATATAGATATGGTATGGGGGAGGGAGTGGGTGGTGGATTTAGGTGTGTGGGTTAAGGTGGGTAGGGGTGTTGCAGTTAGTGGATGGTAAGTGGAGACGAGGGAGGCGAAGGGAGGCGAGTAGTATTGTTAGGCGTAAGAGGCGTAAGGAGTGTAAGAAGTTAGTGGCCAAGTCAGGTGACTCAGTAGTAGTGAAGCGTTTTGGAAGGGTTGGAAGTTGAAGAGTGAGGAAGAAGGTTGATGATGGAACTGGAAATGGAGGATGGAGGGGCAAAAAAGAGGCGTTCTTGGTGTGATCCTTGGTTGGAGTACTTGTTGTTGTATCCCTTCCCTTTTCCTACCAAGGGAGTTTAGTGTGGTTGATGAAGTATAGTGTGTGGTGAGTGGGAAGGGAAGAAGGGAAAAGACAGAGGAGGAGGGGAGATGATGATGATCCCAGCTCGAGGAGAAGGGCGACGATAGATGATTGGCCAAGGCTGAAGCTGAGGTTGTTTTGAGTGGTGGGGAGGAGAGGAAGTGTGCAGGCGAGATTAATACCTCTAAACAGTCACAGTCACAGTAGTAGATGCAAGTACCGCCCGCCCGTTCAAACCTGTCCTATACCATGTCATGTAATCTACACTTCGTACAGCCGTGCTACTACAGTACTCGTACACACCAAGCAAAGCAGGCAGAGCAGAAAAAAAAGTCATCGCTGGGCAAAAAAGGGCGGCGGAAGGGGTCCATGCACCAGACACAGAGCCTTGATTGGTGTGTGACGCAACTCATAATTGGCTGTAGTAACAGGGATACGGTAGTTGAGTGAGAAAGGAAGGAAGGCTAAATGCAGATGATGTGGGCGGCCAAAAACAAATCAAAAAGGGGGGCTCTGCTAGTCCGGATATGGTTAAGCGGGGGGGCTGTTCAACGGAGATGGTTGGTTGGGGGTGCAGGGGGTGCAGGGGGTGCGGTATTGGATTTTTGTGATGAGGTAGGGCGGGGGTGTGGCTGTAAGATGGGCGATGCGCGATGGATAGTGGATAGACACGGTACGAACGGACGCATACAAGGGGATCGAACGGAACGGGTATGGGTTGTGTCTGGGCTAGATTGTGGATCGGTGTGAACTCGTGTGGGTCGGTCAAGGGTGCTGGTCATGGGTCGTGCAGGAAAACCATAAGCAAGCCAAGCCGGAGGACCAGGAGTCAAGAGGAGGCAGCAGGCAAGGCAAAGGCAAGGCAAGGCAAGGTAAGGGCTAGATCCCCTGGAAACAGCCAGTCAGCGGCGACAAGGCTTGGACGGGGCAGGCCTTGTCGCCGCTGACTGGACGGGGCAGGGGTGGGGGAAAGTGGCTGGCTGTGTGTGTGCACGTAATGTGCATAACCAGAGAACAGTCTAGCACATACTGTACTGTATGGACACTGCGATGTGGGTTTCCATTCCACACACACAACCGGATTATGCAACGGATGTCGCCGTGGCGGTGGAGGCGACGGATGAGTGACTCTCCGTATAGCGTACAGTTATGAGTAACTTACGCAGCAAGGTCGTGAACGGCGCCGGAGACGACGGAGGTGAGGACAGAGTGCGGACCGGATACAGCTGAGCCACCCTCTGTACGAGTGCAGTTCGAGTCCGAGTTACGCACTGCACCACGAGTACAGCAGCACCACCGTATAGTAGAATCTCGAACCCTCTCTCTCTGCCCTCCTACGCCCACCCCTCGCCTCCCTCCATCCTCATCGACTTTCCCATCCCCTCCTCATCACCACCCACTCCCTCCTCCCTTGTCCTCCCCTCCCCTCCCGCCACCAACCGGCCCATGCGACACTCCCAAAAATAGTGGGTCCCGTAACACAAAGCAAGATTGGACACACAACACAGCCAGACACACACATGCGCGCGCAGTTGGTGAGGCGGTCGATGCATCCTGCAATGCAGGGTAACAATAAGCCAGACACACACAGACATAAATTAGTGGATCACCCACTCCCATTTTCATCTGTGATTGGTCGCCTCGCCCTCCCCCAACCAACCACAACCCGCCAAACCCCCAGAACAAGGCTGGCGACAGGTGAAAAAAACCCGCGAGGCGGACGGGGTACATCCAGCAAGGAGGACGCTGATTCAACTAGGCAAAAAAGAGGGATGATGATCAGTCAAACCTCCAAATTACAAAGGACCTCCCTCTCACGGGCACACCAGCCAGACAGACAGACTACCAGGCAACTAGGCAACCAACCAACCACCATCCCCTTCGCAACCTGACTGGCTGCCTCCCGCTCCGCCTAACCGTGATTGCGTGCATCGCAATACGCTGACTCTGGACAATCCCACCGGTCGATGCTGCACGAGCTTCCCATCTCGCCCAAGCGTCAGGGTGCACGGGCCAATGACAGCCTTTGGCGGTGCACTGGCCGCGCAATTGGGTGGCGAGGGGAGCTGGTGTGGAGTCGAGTCAGCTTTTGGTCAGGAGTCTGGATGACTGGCTGGTTGTCTGGTTGTCTCTGCACTCCGTGCTGGACTGTACTGCTGTACTGCTGTGGTGAAGTGGACTGTGCGGTTGCTGTGGAGAGTGGATAGCAACTATTTTCTGTTACCGTGTTTCCCGCACCGTCAACGCACGCATGCATCATCGCGCCTGGTGTGAGACATACTCAGAACCGCCTTACCTCGACCGCGCCGCCCGCCGCCCCTCCATCCCCACTGACTCCACATCATCCGCCCCGGTACATCCATCGCCCACTCCAGTACAGGAGTAAGACACATCTCACATCTTACACCAAACCCGTCCAAAATTAGCGCTACTCCTCGCCCTCCTCTCCTGGCGCCCGTACCCAGCCTGCCCCTCCCCACTTCCAGATCCTACTACCAGCAGCACACTTTTACAAATCCCCACTACCGTACATAGTACAGGACAGGTAAGACGTATCCAGGGCCTTTCTGCATCTTCCGAGACCTCGCAGTGGGACTCCTGCGATCAGCGTTTCCAGAACCCATCGCCCAAGTCAGCGCCAGGGTAATCATGCCTCGTGGCGCCGCGTCCCTCGAACGCGGCTAGCTTGCTGATTGGGTCCCTATGTGTGTTGCTAACGGCAGCGATGATCGCTGTTCGGCTCGCTGATTGGCGGGGGGAGGTGGTTGGTCGGTTGCGGCCTTTGTTGCTGTAGGATGTGCCGCTGGGCTTACGGACGGCCTGCCGCCCTGCCTGGGGAGGGGAGGGGAGGGCGGTTCGCATCCGGCCATCGCATCGCTACGGGTTTGATGGATGGACGATCTGGTGCGGTGAGGATGTTGGCCGAGTGATCGACGGGATCGGTGGTACAGTCCAGTATTGGAGTCTCATCCTGCTGTCCCTGGCAGAAGATCTAGCCTACCAACCACTACTGTACTGTAACATCGCTTTACCCCCATCCTCCAACTATCGCCCCCTCGCCCATGCCGCATTCCATTCCGTCATAGATAGTCACCGAAACGCCCAGCCCAGCCCAGTCCAACACACCCCTTCCCTTCCCAGGCTCGGTCACCGGAACACGCATATTTTCCCCATAACCTCCGTCTTGGGACAAACCCACGCACCAGACCAGCGTGTCCCGCGCGTGCCGTGGGAGGGAGCAGGCAGTGGGTGGTGTGGCCACGGTACTGGACGAACAGTACAATACGTAGGCCTAGAACGGCCGTGCGTGCGCACCTTGCCTTGCTTGCTGGGGACGGACGGAGAAGGCGATGCCGATGAATGGGGGGGGGCGCTACACTATCCGATCGCTATTTTTGCCACGGACTGCGCTGGGATGGGGCGGGATCCTAGGGCGTCGTAGTGGAAGGGCGTAGCGTAGCGTGGGATTTTGGGACAGGAATAGCTGTCATCTTCTGTCAGTTATGACATTCCTTCCTGTAAGCTCTGTCACTTCTCACACTCCCATCCCCACTACCAACGCTCAGCGAGGCGCCCTGCAAGGGAGCGCTGGAACTCCCCAGCTGGAATGGAATGGATGTGTGCTCCCCACGCGTCCCAGATAGATTGGTATCTGAAATGTGATGAACTCCACGGCCCATTACCGGTGATGTGATGGTGGTAGTGAACCTTATTGCCTCGCACAGACGGGGGGATGTGACATGTCACTGATGAGTGAGTTGATGGCACTGTCACCGAGGGAAGGCGTTGGTCACGCTGTGATACGGGGAGCAAGGGGAGGTGGGCGCCTGGAGGGTCAGATGAGGCTCTGGGGTTGGACGGGGGGGGGAGTGAGTCGTACGAGAGGATGGGTGTTTGGTGGGCTGTTTGTTGTATGGGCGCTGGGCTGGGTTTGGTTTGGCAACGGGTGAGTGGTCATGTGATGTGGTTTGAGGTACGGGGGATTGGTAAGTCCGGTCCGGGGACGACGAGATAGATGGTATGAGACGGTGATATTATATTGCAAATTCAACTGTTGGCATGAGATTTAATGGTTATGTAAGTTGTTTGCTGCTAGGCTGGGAAAGAGCTGGCTAGATATTTATTCTGACTTGTGAATAATCCAATACCGATACCGATTTTTAAAAATTTGAATATAAATAATAAATCTTCCACAACACTATTTTCGAAACTACAATCTATCAAAGTGCTCATGTCAACAACCATGGAACGCTCAATTCCGTTGTGCCATTGTCGCAAAGCAGCTCCGTCGTATGATATAAATCCAGCACGGTTGCACGTGAATTTATCTCCCTATGGACCCTAAGAACGGTGACAGTAAGGGATGGCGGGGGGTAAAAACCGGTGACAAAAGGGGTAGCGACAACAGGAGTTCAAACGGTGAGAATAAGGGGCTTTGACAAGAGCACACGCAGAGGTATGTTAGTTTTATTAGCTTTTTCTCATGATTCCCCTCGTCTATCCCTCCCTATCTACCGCGCTCCTAGAAAGGTCGGGCACGTACTGGTCTGATTAGCTTTGCAAATGGGAAGTGTATACGTGGAGGTGGGTTTTATATTTTATTTCCTTGTTGCCTCAGTGTTGGTGCTATATGAGTTTACTCTCCACTTCTCCTACTGTCCATAGCGCTTATAGACATATACTACACATTATGCAATTATCGTGGAAGAATCCCATGGAGGTGCTCCTACCATCCGCCCCAACGTCTTCCCACAATCGCTACAGTACGAGACTGCCAAAAAAACAGAGCTGCACGCACCTCCACTATGTGCAGACAGTCTAAAACTGAACTTTTGGACAAGAGCAGTTTACCAATGAAGCTCGTTGTCGAGGTTCGGGACTGTGGTACGCTCACCGGCGTTATAAGCGCCACTTTCTGCCGCCCGGGAAGTTCGCGCAAAGCGTAAAAGAAGAAAGACGCCTGGAAGAGACGGCTCCGGACGAGAAGAGTGTCGCAGAGCTAATTAAACCCAGAGGGGATCAAGAGGGACACGGGTTGGCGGGGACACCGGACCCAAGAGGTGGTGAGAAAGGGGTAGCGACAATGGGGGTCAAACGGTGAGAAAGGGGTAACGACAACAGGAGCGAAACGGTGACAAAGGAGGACCAACTAATGACGCAGTTAACGATTTAATATGTAAACTGAGATCTTGACGGGTCGTCTCCAGACCTGGATCGAGACCTGGACTTGGTTCGATACCGTATGAAAAAAGAAGGGGAAGCTTATGGCCTTGAACTGCGAGGAAAAGTAGAGGTGTTTGTGAGGTCCATTTGATGTCCCTTATAATACCTCTTGTCCATCCCTTCCCATCTTCAGTACGCTGAAGAATACGGATTACTTGTGCTGCTCTGACTGGCTTTGCAAATGGGAAGTGCATATGTAGAGGTGAGTTTTATCTTGTATCTTCTTCGTCTTGTCACACTGGCGCTGTTACATGATCTCACTCCCTCCCTCCTCCATTGTCCATAGCGACCATAGCTACATGCTACGAATTACGAAGGACTGGTTGTGGACGTGGCAGCGATATATCTGGCGTCAGAGTAGTAGTACAACGTACCGCATTCTACGCAAGATATGGGGACATCTTTGGAGAGGCTTGCAAACTATTACTGCGGCACGAGTCGAACCCGAGCAAGGTCACCGGCTGGTCCGGTTTGAACCAGAGATAGCGGGAACTGTGGGATTGAAGCATGGTGGGGGTGAAATAGGTGAGAAGAGGGTAACGACAACAGGGGGAGATGTTAAGAAAGGGGGCCAGCCGACAACAGGAGCGAAACGGTGATAAAAGGGGCCCAGCCAATGATGCAGTCGCCTCATCGACTGGGTTTGGTCGGTTTCCCTGGTGAAAAATAAAGGAAAGGCTCAACGCACTAAGTCCAGGGTATTTGTATATGTGGGGGTTTGATTTTTTGTCTCTTGTTGTCTCTCTGGCGCTTTTATATGATCTCACCCCCACCCATTCCCCCCTATCCGTAGCACATCATCTATATGATACGCGTAGTGAAAGAATTACTGTGGCAGGGGAAGCAATCTATCTAGTGTCAAAGTAGTAGTTATGATGTTACCAAGTGGCCGTCCACATGGGAGCAGATGTTCTGGCATCGCCTTTGAAATTCCAATAAATAAACAATATCTTACAATACCTTCATTTGCCTGTGAGATTGTCCAAATAGATCCTCAAGACCCACAGCACGCGAAAACCCCAAACGTAGATTCGCACCTCCACCACATACAGATAACTCAGAGCCATAAACCCGTAGGAAGACAGTTCACAGATGACTCCCTCGTCACCGAGGTCTGACGCCCATGCAGAGCTCACCAGCGGCATGCGCGACACCTTCCGTTATTTAAGGTAGTATGGGTGCGTGGAAGTTTAGCGACTGCCTAGCTATAAAGATTGTTGAAACAGGATGCTATGAAGAGATTAGTCTGGACTGAGGGAGGGGAGGGGATGGGGACAGCGTTACGAGGAGGCGTTGGGAAAGAGCCCAATGCTTTGTGGGTTTGGTGAGAAAGGGGTAGCGACAACAGGAAGTCAAACGACGAGAATGGGGGCAGCGAGAGCGAGCGGCGTCTGCTGACTTTACTTAATTTGTTCTATTACTATTGAGTTGAGGTGCGACAAGAAGATATCAAACAAGAGGAAGCAGTAGCACTGCCTATCGACCTCGTTGAGTCGCCGCACCTCCACCACGTGCATGCAACTCGGAACCAGAAAACCATGGGACACAGATGAACAGCTTGTCAATGCGGCCTGGGAATGTGGTGAGCCCACCAGCTCCGTGCGCGATATCTTCTACCGTCAAGGCAGTCGGGGTTTAACCGATGAGAAGGGGGTAGTGATGAGAAGGGGGAAATGGTAAAAAAGGGGGCTGATGGGAAGAATCAACTGAGCCAATTCTGTACAAGCTGAGCTTTCCCAAATCGTAGTTGTCCGAGACTCATTACTGTCACACAAAGACGAGGTCGAATAGATGAGCACCAATATGTATAACTTGCTTACTATCAGACATCATGTGCTGGGGCAGACTCAAATTTATGGAATCAGGTTAGTCGTAGGAAGTGATACACCTCCAACAATAAGCCAGGAGTGCTTTGTTTCGGAGGGGCTAGAACAGGTCTTAAACCATGGATTGAGGATGGGAGAAGTAATACTTTGAAACTGCTATAAATGTGAAGTTAAAGTCCTTCAGCAGTAGTTGGCCATTGCAAACCGAAACGATACTCCTAAAAAGCACAACTCCATTCACAACTCTCATAACTCTCACTCATCACTCTCCTACATCACCCTGTTCACTTAAAATGGCGCTCTCCACACACTCAATTTCAATTGGTCTCTATATTTTGCACACCGTCCTCGGCGGTAGTGTGAAATTCGAGGGCCAAGAAGGCACAAAAGGGGACATTGCAACATGCACCAGCGACAACAACGACGACTATACACTAGCTAATTTTATGGAAAACGAGAACCTAGGATTCAGAAGAGTTAATAACGATTTTGTCACTCTCGATACTTCTTTTAGCTGCGCCCCTGATAGCATTAAAGCCGCTTGCGAAGATCCAGAAATTGGTGGTGTGGTAACGTGCGGGCCTGGTGAAATGTGACAGTGGGCTGAGATGGGCTTTTGCTGGTTTTAATCAGGAAGCTGTTAAAAATGAACAAAACTAGTTACTTGCAACACCAAGCTGTGAAACGGTGACAAAAGGAGGTTGAAGACAAGAGCAAAATTCGATCGCGAGAGAACTGTCGCAATCGTAGCTCCATGTTTGTTGGTGGTGGTGTAATTTGTAGCACATTTTATAAACCCATGTGCCGCCTTCTCCCGCGTTGATCTCTACAAACCTGCTTTGCTCCGGGCCTTGGTGTAGCGGCAGCAGTCAACTGGCGTTGAAATAATGACCACCAACCTCCTCACCGAGCAGACCCCCTGTGAAAGTTTCTTCAGATCCTGTCCCACCTCCCTACACCCCCAGAAAATCCCCATAGCTAGCTGGACAAGCCAAGGTTGCTGTTGCTGTGCTGTAATGGATGTTGGTCAGTAACCTATTTCTTGAAAGAGATCGTAGCCTGGATTCGCTGGGTCTTCGCATTCTTTCTATCCGCCATTCGTTCCTTCCCCCATTCATTCCATTACTCCCTTTCCCCCGTTCCTTCCCTCCTTCTCTCTATCCGCCATTCGTTCCTTCCGCCGTTCCTTCCGCCGTTCCTTCCCCCGTTCTTTCCCAGGTTACTTCCGTCGTTCCTTCTCTCTTCCTCTCTAGCTGCCTTTCGTTCCTTCCCCCGTTTCTTCCCTCGTTCTTTCCCTCCGTTTATCCATCCGCCGTTCGTTACTTCCCCCCGTTTATCCATCCGCCGTTCGTTCCTTCTCCCCTTCTCCCCATCCGCCATTCGTTCCTCCCTTCCTTCCCACTGTCTTGTCTTACCTCCTTCCTCATTGTCCCTTCTCCCGTTCGTCCTTCCAGTCCTGGAGCATAACTTCATGACCTCATAGCGGTATTACATAATTCTATGTCCTATAAACTTAGGGGGAATTGAAAAGGGGACCGGGAAACAAGTGAGGATTCAAGACAAAAACCAAGAGGAAATAAGCAAACGATAATGAGAAGAAGAGACTACGATGTGCTGGAGTTTATCAGCTACAGCTGCGAAATGAATGCATGTTAAAAGTTCGAGCATTTAAAGGTTCGGGAGTAGATCAGGGTTTATATTGCATATATAGTATTTGGACGTCCTATAAATGAAAGACTGCCCCAGGATATAATTCCACAAAATCGATACCTCCTCCACATATCCAGATGGGAGCTACTGCAACCTCAAGAGCTGCTCTATATCAAAGCACCTCCGAAGGGCCCTCAGAAATATGAAGTACATAGGCATCATAAACAATAGGGCATTTCTTTTCCCCCTTCCACGACTTGGTCAACTCGCTACTCGTATAGAGCTTGTAATCACTCAGCGAGATGGGGTGAGGTTGCATCGAAGTGTGAAGTGTATATATAGACTCCAGAGCCGGGAAGAACTTTGGGTTAATCAGTTTCCCCTTGTCCACCAGAACATGATCTACCCAATGCCGCATGGAGAGGTATTTGATCTTCGCGAACTCGGCTTTGGGGACGAGTCTTGGATTATCCGGAGTGCTTGGGAAATAGCGTAGGTTGTCGAACCAGACCGTGTCGACGGAGAAATCAATATAAATTTGCGCTGGCGACCATTCTGTCTTCGTCTTCTTGGAAAATGAGAGCTTGTAGTGTTGTCGCGCCAGTCTGCGGGATTCAGAGCACACGTGCAGGATGATAGGGTGGTCAACTGAGCTGACAAACCGACCGACATCTAGAATTTCTCCTGTGGATGTGGGGATGGACTTTCGACGCATACGGATGTCGACGACCCGCGGAGGTGGCAAGCAAAAGGTCCAGATCATGAGTCGGATTTCGATGGGGAGTTTGGAGAAGACCTTGAACTTCCTCAACGTCTTTGGCTGTTTGGCTGGTGGCTTCAAAGGGATGTCCGTGGGAGCCATCGTCGCTGATAAGACTTGGAGCACTTGAACTGAGACTGTTAGACTGCATATTGCTCTTGTCTCCTCTTGCCCCTTTTGCAGACGATATAAGCTGAACCAAGATATGGGCATAGGGCTGTAACTTACTATAAATCTTTCCTTCAGCGAAGCAAGTTGGTGTCCACGAGAGCTCCTGGTGTATCGATGGCTTGAAAAAGAGACATGGCAGGAAGAGTATCTGAAGGCATATATATATATATCAAAAGAAATGCGGCCAGATGAGCCCAGAAACCACGAAGAATCATTCCAGACTTACAGACGAGTCGTCGTGGATAGGCTAGAAAGGATGCACACTATTCTTGCAGCATCGAGGACTTACATGGAATAGACACGGTGAAGTGAGAAGGGCGAGCTGAGCCCACGAAGTCCAGCATAATTGCGGAACTATTTTCATCGTAGGAATCTGTGAGACCGAGCAGCCTTTAGTGAGAGAGTCCCATACCATTGGATGCCTTCCCATTCCATTCCATTGCATTTCGTTCCATTACATTGCGTTTCGTTCCATGCTGTTGCATGCTGTTAGCGTCTTGTTCTATGCACGCTCTATGCACGTCGAGGCCGAATGAGTGAATAACCAGGCAGCTACCGAATATCTGCGACAGGAATAAAGAATACGGTTTAACCACCAGCAAAACGAAGCCACATATGTGCCGAAATGGAGAGAATGATGGAGATAACAGTGATAGATAATATATGCATACGTATAATATCTACAAGCCACCATCCTTCACCAGGAACACGGCACTGCCGCTCCCCGGCCTGCTGACAACAACAGCACCCTCCTTCTGCTCCGCAGTCAACTGCTTCTTGCTATAATACTCTTTCTCCCAAGCCTCCTTAACAGCCTCCACCTTGTCAGCAGGGACAAGATGCACACTGCAGCCACCCCATCCTGCACCAGTCAACCTGCTTCCGTAACCCCCTGCCTTTCTCGCAATAGCGCACAGTTCGTCTAGCTCAGGGCAACTGCATTCATACAGGTCCCTGCAGCTATCCTGCGTCTCATTCATGATATCGCCGAGCTTGCGGTTGTAGCTCTCCGTGGAACCAGAAGCATCGCGCTCAAGCTCTTCGGCTGGCTGTTCGAGCATGTTAATGAACTTGGAGACGCGCAGAGCCTCAGAGAAGACGTGGAGGGCGCGATGGCGCAGCTTGAACTTCTCCGCGCGGACAGGGAAGGTAGATACAAATCGCTGCTCAAGCTCTGGGACGGTCATGCCGATGACCGTCGCAATTTCTTCGCGAGTATAGCCCTCTTCCTTTGTGAATGTGGACTTCACCTTCTCGACCAGCTCGGGCAGCTGCTCGTTGATCGACGCCGAGGAGTTGCGCTTGGCGAAGTATGCCTTCTGGAAACCGTACAAGCTGATGCCTAGCGGTCCTGAGTCTGCCGGAAGAGGCTCCTTTGTCTCGTTTAAGAGGGCGTGAAGGTAGGCTGCAGCCAGAGAGCACTCGACAACACGAAGGTTGTAGCAGACGGGGCCAGTGACATGCTTGTCTGATTGCACGAATGATTGTGCGATCAAGAAAGCGAGTTCAGGGTTTGTGCTTGGGAACTGGACCGGACGAGCCGAGAGCTCTGGCACAAAGGAGACGTAGAGCGCGCTGCCTCGGAGGGAGAGGACAGAGGCAGACTGGTCCATGCCGCCAGAGTTGACACCCACCTCTCGCTCGGCCACGATGGCAATCTCGGTCAAATCCATCTTGCTAACATCCTTGACGCCATTGGCGACCATAACCGCCAAAGCGCTGCCGCTGACGAATGCAGCACTGCTGCTAAGTCCGCCACCAGCTGGAATCGAACCATCCATCAGCACGTTCATACTCTTCGGGCGGAACCCCTCGCCATGTGTTTTCTTAAGCAGCTGTAGGGCGCCCTTCAACCCGCACTTGAAGTAGTTTGTCCACTCATGGACTTTTGAGTCGATATCGACGTTATCATATGGGATGTCGAATTCGTGTGCGGGGAACTTCTCAGACTCAACATTCGAAATGCGGATTTTGAAAGTGTTGGAGGAGGCCGAGGCGGAGTCATCGGGGCAGGAGACAGCAAAGATGGCGTCTGATGTAATTGCCATGGGCAAGACTGGATAGAGAGAGTAGTCGATGTGTTCGCCGATTATGTTGACACGGCCGGGGGACCGGGATACGAAGGATGCGGGGTGTTTGTATGTGGATTCGAAGGTGCTGAGGAGCTGACTCCAGCGCTTCGTTTGCGCAGATACTGCATCTTGAGTATAAATGCCATCCAACGAGGCAACGACTGGAACTGTGCCGGCCATAGTGCTCTGACTACTCTATAGGGCAAAAGAGGGGTTGGTTGGGTGTGTGGGATAAGATGAGTCTGGGCGATAAGACTATTGATACTCAACACCTGAGAATCTTGTCGATTGTCAAGCACAGCTGCGGGCAGGAATGATAGGAAATAGGTGACAGAGAGAGAGATGGAAGGAAAACCTTTTGGATGATACAAATTCTTCCCGAGCAGCGACCTCCAGACGTAGTATAGGCAGGTTACATACTCGTAGCATGGTGTAGCGTACTGTTATTCTGCCGCAATGACCGCCAACGTAAATGCGGACCCTGAGTTCCACCACCAATTAAAGCATCGTATGTCCTCAGTATGGGCCAAAACTCCGCACTCTCCCCGCACCTTCGGGTCGAGATATTGTTTTTTATGCCCCATATATAAGCCACCACGAGTAAACAAAGCGAAGATATGAGTATGATCGCATATAACGTGTAATAACGTACGATAGCGCGCAGACTGTGGAGGTTATATACTCCGACGATGAGCTTTGTTGCACATACTCAGGCACAAATAGGACAAAATACTTTTTAAATTGGGAGCTATGGGCACCATGTGTCACCTGACTCACTCCCCGCATATTCTCCGCCGAGGTCGGAGATCTTCACGTCAATCCCCGCATTCTGATTGGCCAATCTCCATTTTATCGATGTAATTCTCACAAACATATCGTGTGCACGTGATCGTCGCCCGTCCGCCTCTTGTTCTGGCTATATCTCATGAATGACTCTACAATTGCTCTTTGCATAACAAGTCATTGCGTGCCAAAACCTCGTTGTCACCGCCCTGTCGAGACAACACCATAGTGGAACAGTACACAAGGACGGCTCTTCTTTAGCTGTACCTGGTGTTATCTTTACAGGGCCTTTGTAAAGTCGCCTCACGCCTCGATTTCTTTTTTTCAGTCGCCGACTTTGGCCGACGATCTCTCACAATAACCTCACGATGCTCCGATCACAACCAGCGCGGGCAGCTGTCCGCAGCTTGGTGAAGGCGTCCACCCGAACATCGAAACCTCTCTCAACTTCTTCTGCCGCCAGAGTTATTTCAGCACCGAAAAAGACTCCGGGTACTACCAGGTCACAAGCCACAACCGCGGCTGCTTCGTCGTGAGCCCTCCTCAATGCCCACCTTGGTTCACGGATACTAACCGATTGATTTTGTAGGCAAGTAAGAGAACCTCCGGCGTCAACATTCAACACAACTCCTCCGCAAAATGAGCCGCAACCTCTCCAGAATGCGAGGCAACCCGAGATGGATGAGTCGTACGTCGCACTAGTGCTTCCAAATTTGACAAGGCTGATAGATATAACAGGTTCATTGGGATGAGTGGAGGAGAAATCTTCCATGAGATGATGCTCAGGCAAGGCGTTAAGCATGTTTGTATGTTGCTCGAACAACTGCCCCAACTTCAAGGCTAACCGTGGGCATAGTTGGTTACCCTGGCGGCGCTATTCTCCCTGTATTCGATGCCATCTACAACTCGAAACATTTTGAATTCATCTTACCGAAACACGAGCAAGGCGCTGGGCATATGGCCGAAGGTTATGCGCGCGCATGTGGAAAGCCAGGTGTTGTTCTGGTAACCTCTGGACCCGGTGCCACCAATGTGATAACGCCTATGCAAGACGCTCTTTCCGATGGTACACCAATGGTGGTATTCTGCGGTCAGGTCGCTACAACCTCCATTGGAAGTGATGCTTTCCAGGAAGCTGATGTCATTGGTATCTCGAGATCTTGCACCAAGTGGAATGTTATGGTTAGGAACGTCGCAGACCTGCCCAGGAGAATCAAGGAGGCCTTCGAAATCGCCACCAGCGGACGCCCTGGACCAGTTCTCGTCGATTTACCAAAGGATGTTACTGCATCCATCCTGAGGAAGGCTATCCCGATGATCAGCACTCTCCCATCATCGCCGAGTGCAGCTTCCAAGGCGGCAGCAGAGATCACCCAGAAGCAAATCCAAGCTACTATCAAGCGCGTGGGAGACTTGATCAACATCGCCAAGAAGCCTGTGATCTACGCTGGACAGGGTATTCTTGCACTCCCAGAGGGCCCAAAGCTACTCAAGGAGCTTGCCGACAAGGCCTCTATCCCTGTGACCACCACCCTCCAGGGACTCGGTGGCTTTGATGAGCTTGACGAGAAGTCTCTCCACATGCTGGGTATGCACGGATCCGCATACGCAAACATGTCGATGCAGGAGGCCGATCTTATCATTGCCCTCGGAGCAAGATTCGATGACCGTGTGACTCTTAACGTTCCAAAATTCGCTCCTCAGGCAAAACTTGCCGCTACCGAGGGCCGTGGTGGAATTGTCCACTTCGACATCATGCCAAAGAACATCAACAAGGTTGTTCAGGCCACCGAGGCCGTTGTCGGTGACGCGGCAGCAAACATTGCCAAGCTCCTCCCATACGTTGACATCAAGACCATGGAGGATCGCTCTGAGTGGTTCGGCCAGATCAACGCGTGGAAGAAGAAGTTCCCTCTCTCCTTGTACGAGAGGTCTGGAGAGAATGGCATGATTAAGCCGCAGACCGTCATCGAGGAGCTCTCCAAGCTGACCGCTCACCGCAAGGAGAACACCATCATCTCCACTGGTGTCGGCCAACATCAGATGTGGACCGCCCAGCACTTCCGCTGGAGACACCCCCGCACCATGATCACCTCCGGTGGTCTCGGCACGATGGGTTTCGGTCTTCCCGCCGCCATCGGCGCAAAGGTTGCTCGCCCAGACGCCCTTGTCATTGACATTGACGGCGACGCTTCGTTCAACATGACCTTGACCGAGATGTCCACTGCCCACCAGTTCAACATCGGCGTCAAGATCATCGTCCTAAACAATGAGGAGCAGGGCATGGTCACCCAATGGCAAAACCTCTTCTACGAGGACAGATACGCACACACCCACCAGCAGAACCCCAACTTTATCAAGTTGGCGGATGCTATGGGTGTCCAGGCACGGAAGTGCGAGAAGCCAGAGGATGTCGTTGACAGCCTCAAGTGGCTCATCGAGTCCGATGGACCAGCATTCTTGGAAATTGTTACCGATAAGAAGGTCCCCGTCTTACCGATGGTGCCCACAGGAGCTGGCCTACACGAGTTCCTTGTATATGACGAAGGTAAGCACATACCATTGATAACCCGTAACCCTTGATAACTTATACTAACGAATTTGCCAGGTCGCGACAAAGAGCGTAGGAAACTCATGAGTGAGCGTACTTGCGGTCTCCACAAGTAAACTTGCCGCTTGTCGTTTCTCTACATCTGCCATTAATACTACATATCTTCATCGTCGCGGTCACCACATCCCCCGAAGAGTCTCTGTTTTATATCCGGGCATGGCGTTATCGCTCTCTGGGGCAAAAGTTCTCGTTCTAGTTGTCAAGATGTATCTGATTGGTTTTGGGGTGAAAGGAAATATTGAAGCTTCAAAGTGATAGCTTCTTTACGGGGATTATGCGGTCTACGTGGTATATAGCGTCTGGGCATACTTGATGAGGAATATGAACACGCTTTTCCCCGTTAATCCTAGTAAAGAGTTCGATTGATTGATTTCTAATGCTTCGCTGAATACGCTGTGTGATTTGAATATCACTGTACTGTACAAGAATTGTACCGCTCAAATGCATGCTCGCTTAGTCGGCTCCCTCATTGGGAGTCTCGACAGTCTGATCATCAGTAATACTCGTATTGCCCATGGAGCTGTTCAACGAGCCACGACCCCTACTACTCCCACGGCCCCTAGCACTCCCACGGCCCCTTGTTCTATTACGCTTCTTCTTCCTGCTCTCTGGATTAGTTATCTGAGGCGCTTCCTGAACCCATCTCACAATACTGCGTGCCCGAGTCGAACCGTCCTGGGCATTATTTTTCCATGGACCTGGACCAGCCTTATGTTCATCCGATTTGCCCATACGTTTCCTTTCATCCTCCTCTTGTCTCTTCTTCCTTGCTGTAAGGTTCTTCCTGAAGGTCTCGTTGTCACTTGGGTCCGTATCCGCTAGTGTTTCAAAAACAGCCTTCCTGTGTAGCCTCTCCGCCCTCTCGTCTTCGGTCTCTTTCACGCCCCCGCCTTTCGCGGGATAAGCCGGTGGAATTCCTCCCCTCCTATACAACCTGGGTCTGCATAGGAAGTCCCAGGATTCACCAAGATCGAATTTCTCGCCCTCTCGGCTCAGGACCTCACGCCAATCTTTGCGGCTCTGCACCGCCAGAGGCGGTTCGAACATCGGATATCCGTCGCAGCTGCGGATGAGGCGTGCAACCATGTGAGCATGGCGGTGTATCTCACGGTCAGAGGTCTGCATAAGAACGTGGCAGAGAAGCAGGGAATGTAATGCATCTACGAGAAGAGGATGATAAGTGAGCGACTCATTTTTATTGGTACTGTCAAGGAGCTCCTGGGCTGCTGCATGGAGAGCAGAAGTATCAGATGCGTTTTTAGGGACTGAATCGTGGTCGACTAAGATGTCCGTTTGAGGAATTTGTGGGAGGCTTGGCGGAGTTGCAGAGAAGAGCTTAGATATCTGGTAGGCCACTGGTGATGGGATTTCTGATGAGGTATTCCCCTTGGGTAACTTAAATCCAAGTGTAGCTTGATAAATCCTCCGTTCGAAAGCCTCCATATGCTTTGGATCAAGGTCTGGCGTGTAATCCAAAAGTGAGAGATAGGTGGTATAGTCGCGGAGACCTCGTTTTGCGTATTCTTTCACCAACTTGCCCTGTTTCTCCCGCTCCATTGCTTCTGGATCTGCTCCGACGCTTGGACCTCCAGTATTGCTCTCATTGCTCGCTCCCATCGAACTGCTCTGACTTTGACCTTCTGAAGGAAGTGCTTTTTCAACAGTTTGGCAGGCTAAGTCAAGGTATGCGCCAGCCCTATGGAACAGTATCTGAGCCTCAAGACTACTGGGATAGTCGTTTTCATCCAGATTTTTCTCCTTACATTTCGAAGAGTCACTTGTAGTAGCCGTCGAACTTGAAGTATCCTGTGATTTCTGAGGCCCCGGCTTGTGCAAACTCTTTTGAGACCTGCAGATCTGTAACGCCTTGGTCAGATCTTCTATGGCCTCCAAATTCTTCTCTTGGAGCATCTTGGCAATGGCTCTTGTACGTAACGGGCCAGCTGACATATGCCGTTCACTTATGACCTCATTGAGTAGTGATAACGCCTCGGACTTCATCATAGCTTTGTTATCTGTCTTCTCGTGGAAATAATGCACATATTTCCCATCGAGACGGTCTAGATTTTCTCGAGGGGTTTCAATTACTTGTTTCGCAACCCTTTCAAGGACAGACGCTCCTCGCATGGTAACAATGCAGGATGCTGTATCATCAAGATGGTATGCCTCGGAGAGTTTTTGGGTAGCCTTCTCTCGCATTCGAAATTTCCGTTCTGGGCTCAGTTGCGCTTCGACCCCAGGCCCAAAGGATCCCAGCCCTAGAGCTGCTACGCCACTTCCTCGCATGCTTCTAGCAACATCGAATGGGTTTGAGAGAGCCAATGTGGCAACTCCAGTTGTTGCCCGTACTGCAAGGTCGCAGGCTTCTTCAGTCAGTTGCCGGATTTTCAACAAGTCAAAGAAGACAGCGGGGTCAATGATTCGGGGCCGAGGGAGAGCCCAGTTGCTCTTTGCTAAGACTTCGAGCTCTTCAATAGGAATATGAGTCCAAGCGCCATGATAGCTATTGATATAGGGCCAGTGCCTATAGGGACGTGGCCGTTAGTCTTCCTCTATGCTATAGTGTGCGTTTGGTGTGGATGAGCCTGGCTGCCAGTGTAGTGGTCTTGTATAGAGAATATTCAGAAAATAAATGTAAATATATAGAATATGCTCTGCTGAGCAGTGTCAAGTTCTGCAAGGCTGTACGTACTTATTGAGGGTCATTTCGTACGGAGGCTCCGACTCCGAAGCCTCAGTGCCATCCGTCTGGTCTCTGGACCCCGAGGGCCCTGGGGTGGGAGATGGGCCTGTAGGAGGTGGACCTGTGGGAGGCGGGCCCGTGGGAGGCGGTCCTGTCTGATTTCTCCAACTTGAGGATCCTGCAGCGGGAGACGGACCTGTGGGAGGCGGTCCTGCCTGGTCTCTCCAACTTGAGGATCCTGCAGCGGGAGATGGACCTGTGGGAGGTCGGCCTGTCTGGTCTCTCCAACCTGAGGATTCTGGAGCGGGAGGCGGGCCTGTGGGAGGCGAGCCTGTGGAATTGTCGTCTGGTTTGTCAGCCATGTTGTCTAAAGATGTTGCTTGAATCGATACTCTCTAAACATATAATGCTTCGTTATCGTAATATTGTGAAGGAGGAAACCCTCTAGCAGCTCCAAAATGGAACCTATATAGGTCGAGTGGCCGTCTTGCAGGCAAGAGCGACCCTCTCGTAAACAATGAGGAGCTTTCCTTCCGTTCCCGGCAAAGAGCAACACTAGTACACGGGTGCTTGAAGCTGGAACTGGCAGGAACGACTGGACGGGACGTAGCTTATAATGGGTTATTGCACTTAACCTACTGTTACTTAGCTGTGTAGCTTATGTGGCAAGATATTGCTTACAGGTGCATGTACGGTAAGTTCGCTATGCAGCCACAAAGGGAAGGGACGCCCCTTTCTCGAGTAGAAGGCTATCGACTGAAAATTATCATTCATATATCTCTGATGAAACCGTGAGAGGAACAAGACTTCAATCAGAGACCTAGGTATATATATGCCAAACAAACCAACGCTATGCACGCTCAAATCGGTAATGCTCTGTAACCGTAATCATCTCTGGCTGCGGTGCCAGTACCACCATGGGGTATCTTTGAGTAAATATTATATATCTGATATGAGACTACGAGCTGAGTGCCAAGCATGCATCAACGGCAAGGCCAACCCTAGGTCTCATTAGCATTTGTGGAAGGAGCATTGGCTACGGGGGGTCGTACCTTCCGTCCTTCTGAGCTACTACATCGCTGATGAGTTCTTTGTCAAGGTCTGGGAACATGCCAGAAAGAGTCTCAACAACATTCTCGTGCTCTGCCCTTTCCAAATGCTGTGCTTGGGCTGTTTCAATGCTTGCCTGCCGCACTGCCGCATTCTCAGCACGCAGGTGGTTTCTGTCAACAGTATCACGTGTCGGCTCAACAAGTCTCTGGGGGCTTATGGGCCTCTCTGCATTTCTTGGCGCTGGCGATAGTCTTGATGTGCTGCCGCTCGCAAGGCCCCTGCTAGGGCTACCCTGAGAGCTGTCATCGGCAAAGATCCGTCCAATGGAAGACAGGGGTCTTTGGATGGACCGTAACAGTCCACTCATGGCCGCTTTTTCGTCACCGCCGTCAGCATTATTAGACTCAAAAGATGACGTCGATTTTCTTGGCTGCGAGAATTCGGCTTCAGTGGATTTCCCAAAATTGGGCTCCGATGAAGGCTGCCCAGACTTCTCGGACAGCTGTTGGGTAGGGGTTGGTGGAGCGTCAGCCTCGTCCGTGCGGTGTTTCTCAGCAATGGCAAAGACTGCAGCCTCCACATTCTTTTCAAAGTCCTCGTCGGATATTGTCAATGTCGTACGGTCTAGATTTTCTATAAACTGAACGGCACCCAGCTGCAAGAGTCAGTTAGTATTTGCAATATACGAATCAGGATTTCCTTACCAACGAGGACAGATAATAGCCGGCCTCTCCACCAAGCTTCTCCTGATTTCGGAAACGTAAAATGTACTGAACATTGGACACCAAATGCTCTGGGTTTGCTTGTAGGACAGTGTAAATCAACAGAGGCATAAATGAGTCCGCTGACGAATCGGACTTGGAATGCTTCAGTAGACCTGGAGGATGAAGTTAGCAGAGTGAGAGCATGTCTTTGTCGACCTACTCACCAAAAATGACTTTGCAGCAGTTGAGAACACAGATGATCTTGTCTCTTGGTGCTCTATATGTCTTGATTTTAAGTAGTTCTACGCGTCGGTTAGAAATGCTCCTTGGATCGAGTCGAAGATGTACCCACCTTGTTGTGCTAAAATTAAAAATCTCTTCCCACTATCCCCAACAGGAGGTATGTCTAAGTGTTCTTCTTTCACCCACCCATAGATGCTAACTTTCTGGGCTAGGATATCATCGCGCTCAACGTCCTCTTGATGCTGGCCTCTCCTTCCGGGCCCCAATGGGCGCTCCCCATTTCTTCTCCTTGGCCTCGCCCCGGGAATAGGTTGTGGAGGGGGAATCGCAGGTGAAAAAGTTTGTGTGTATAGTCTGTTCATAACAAGCTTTTCCATGCCCTCGCGAGCATTATCGAATTCCGCATCGGAAACTTCCTTCCATATCTCACACTGAGCCATCTTATTTGTAATGAATGCCAGGAAGTCCCCTATAATTTTGACCTGCTCATGTACCATCCACTGCTTCTTACCAAATTCCTGCAAGAAGGACCGCAGGAATTTGGCAACTGGGTCAGCGGTACGGTGCCTCAGTTGCTCCAAAAATCTATGGAAATCAAAAGGAAGGTCTGGCTCTGGTTCGGGTTCCGGTGGCGGGGGTCGGTGTAGCGATGTAGCATGAGGCGAAACGGGTGATTCGATCTGCGAGATGTGTCCCTCAGACGAGCGCATGGATGGCATTGCATACATCGAGGTGGGCTTGGGAGGTACTTCTGGGCCTATATCACTATCTTTGCTTTCGCGCCGAGATGATACGCTCTTCCCCAGATCAGTGCTTTCTAAACCCTGGGATATATTGATCACCCCATGATTCAGGGGGTCTAGGCTTGATTTCCTAGGGGGATGCTGGATCTGAGTCCCAAGCAACGGCCCTGCGAGCTCGAACCGAGGAGACATCACCTCCTCTTCACCTGGCCCCCCCCCTTCTGCACTGAACTGATCCATAATGCTCTGTATTTCCGATCGGGATTCTCCTTCACGCCCATCTTCGCTAGGAGAAGGCTTCTCGTCAAATCCAGCATCAGAACGTGTCGGCGACCTGTCGCTTGGACTTTCCCCAGCTCCAGACCGAGGTGAAGACGCGCTGTTTGACGTCGGGGGTACAGCTGAGTGTGGAGAGTGCGGGGTAGGCTCGAGGAACATATTGTCCTTCGTTGGAGCTTGTGTAGTATTTGATTCGCTATTCGAAGGAGGATGCGGCCTCAGCGTTGCCGTCGACGACTCCATCGGATCTGAGACGACAGATTTGTCTTCGGTGGTTGGCTCTTCTGTGGCTGGCTCTTCGGTGGTTGGCGCTTCCGTGGTTGGCGCGTCGAGTGTTATTTGTTGATCCTCATGGCTTTCTACAGCCTTTTCCTCCAGTGGCGTCTCGCCAGTAGACACACTGGCTGTGCCAGCTTCTCCCATCGTATCCTCAATAATATTGCCCGTGTCTGACGGACCTGCCGTACTGCCCGCGTCTTGTAGTTTCTCCCCCGCAATTCCTACGGGGTCATCGTTCGTGCCCGAACGGTCCCCGACCACGGTGCCTATCTCATCCAACTTCGGCTTGTTCTCAAGATCACGGTCCGGTTCAGCTTCTCCTTCTTGCTGTTTCGGGGGAGACATGCAGGATTTGCCGGGTGCCGGGGGAAGAGTAGGTTGTTGGAGCTGTGAGCTGTTTGTGGTGGGGTATGGCGGTAGGTACCTTGGGAGTCGTCGTAGCTGTTAGGAGGTCAAGGTAAGGCGGCTGAGGTGGTAGGGATAATGAACTTCGACTATAACAAGTATTCCCCTGTATCCTTTTCTTGTATAGAGACTGGCGTTTGTGCACTTGTCATTTCCCAGATGTAGAAAAGCTTAAGAGCCGCAGGTGGTGGAGTGATGGAGTTCCATGTGTGGAACCCCAACAAAGATGACGAGTCTCAATTAGCGAGGTACGAACATCAGACATCACGAACCCGAAGCGACTAAATTTGCTAAGGACGGACAGGACAACAACACGGTTCGAGTGAAACGTGCCCCTCAGCTCAACGGTAAGGGCCTCTGCCGGGCTATTCAGCAGAAATGTGTGGCATATTTACTTCCATTTCTAAAACTGAAGCTCCGAGCCCAAACCCTGAACTACTACAACACCTCGCCAACAGGGGGCCAGATCTATCCAATACCTTGAGAGCTGTTGCACAAACAGCGATAGATGGTGATACCGTCTCATTGCTATTTACGTCTACCGTGCTTTCTCTGCGTGGCGGCCACGTAACTGCGCAGCCACTTTCAACCACAGAAACCGGCTCGGTCTTGTGCTGGAATGGAGAGGCCTGGAAAATTGGCAGTGATGTGGTAGAAGGTAATGATGGGGAGGCAATTATTGGCCTCCTTGATGCCAGTATTACCTCAAGATCGGTCGATGAGTCTATTAATGGCGTCCTCGATGTCCTGAGGACCATATCTGGTCCCCTTGCATTCGTTTACTATGACAAAATCCACCGTCTTGTTTATTTCGGGCGGGACTGCCTTGGGAGGCGATCGCTGTTGTACAATTCCGAAGATATCTCGGATGCTATCCAGTTTTCTAGTATTGCGGATGCAACGAGCAGTTCTTGGAAAGAAGTTGAGGCAGATGGGATCTATGTGGCCGCACTTGATAGGGCATCTCTACCCCCAGGTTTAGCTTTACTAGAGGAATCATCCGTGGGAAACAAACACTTTCCTTGCTACAGATGCCCATGGGTGCCAACTGACAACCAGGGTGCTACTCCTGTAAGTCGACAGTATAACTGTACAGCCAACGTTCCGCAACAAAAGCTGATTTCTATTTCAGTCGCTTTCTCTTGGTGTTCTTAACCAAGTAGTCCCCACTACACCGTGGTCTCTAAATCTGTCATCGGACTCTGTAAGACAACTTGAACAGCATATGATACAATCATTGCGGCTACGCTTGCTGAATATTCCTGATCCTCCACGTTCTGAGGGTCCAGCCAAGGTCAAGCTGGCCATCCTATTCTCTGGCGGTCTGGACTGTGCAGTTCTTGCACGCATGGCGCATGATATTCTGCCATTGGAAGAGCAGATAGATCTCCTTAATGTGGCCTTCGAGAACCCACGAGTTGTTTTGGCATCAAAGCAACCTCCAAAAGTGAAGCAACAGCGAAAAGCTCGGCAAGGACGAGACCAGCTGGATATTCATGGCGAGGCTGTAGCCAAAGGGGATCCATTAGACGACGCTCTACCCGTTATTTCTCCGCCTGTTGGGGTGGTCAGTCCATTTGAAGCATGCCCAGATAGAATGACTGGGAGAAGTGCTCTCAAGGAGCTGAGACAAGTCTGCCCCGGACGGAAATGGAACTTTGTAGAGGTAAACTATCCCAAAACCTTGTATCTTACGGTTCTAACACTATATCTAGGCCAATATACCATACGAAGAGTTCTTAGCTCACAGAAGTAAAGTCATATCTCTCATATACCCACATAACACAGAAATGGACCTATCTATAGCAGGTGCATTGTATTTTGCATCTCGAGGATCTGGAAAAGCATCCGTTGACGATAGTGTTCCTGCAACCGACTATACAACAGAAGCTCGAGTCCTTTTATCGGGTTTGGGCGCAGACGAGCTCTTCGGAGGTTATACCCGACATGCCACAGCATTTTCTAGGCGTGGATTCGAAGGGTTAATCGAAGAGCTGGATCTAGATGTGGGCAGACTGGGAAAGCGAAACCTTGGTAGAGATGATCGGGCCATCTCAAACTGGGGTCGAGAAGCCCGGTTTCCGTATCTTGACGAAGATCTCGTGAGATGGTCACTGGCGTGTCCTGTGTGGGATAAATGTGGCTTTGGTGGCTCAGATGAGGCATTGGATGCCGCTGAACCAGCATTGGAGCCAGGGAAGAAAGTACTTCGTCTCCTCACGTGGAAGTTAGGAATGCACTCTGTGTCTCAAGAGAAGAAACGCGCAGTAAGGCGACCTGTTGATTATTGACCCCTCATCATACTAATGGAAACTCAGATCCAATTCGGAGCGCGGACTGCGAAGATGGAAACAGGACGCAGTAAAGGAACGACTTTACTCTCATGAGATAATTTGGCGGGACCCCATGATCCAGCGATGATGACACTTCAGATACTACTGAATTGATACTGCAACCCGGCAGCCATTTTGTATACTCTGCGTGTGTTTCTGTACAACAGTAACCAGAGAGTTTGAAATAGCTAAGGGCCTCATGCAATCAATGATGAAGTGGTTAAAGGCAAGTCTGAGCTGGAGTTTCTGGGCGCCCAACTCAGTTATGATGGTGTTGACTGGAGGTGAATGGCGGCCTTGATCCCAAGGACTGATCTTCCAATACCTACGATTTGTTCAGCTTATGAAGAGCCATGATCCGGACCACCTGAAATTAAATTATCCGCACAGGACTACAGATCGGTTCCTAGATCTCCATCTGTAGCCGAAGATCAGCTGTCCATGAAGGGCCTTGATCCAGCCCACCTGGAATTTTCCGCAGAGGAAATTTTCTCGCCTACACATCGGTTCCTAGATTTTCATCTAAGCCCGAGCATCGCCTATGCGGAATACTACCTATTTACTATTCCATGATATGAGCTCCCAATGGTTTCAATCACGTGATGATATATTGATACCATGGTGTCACAGATCTCCGCACTTTTAAATTCCACCAGCCATAACGAGCTTATTTGAAGTGCAGCACTGTACAAGTACAGTAAGTTACTCCATACGGCGAGTTTGTTCCGGGCCTCCCTACATATGGCATGTACTGTATCGATATTGATCATGTGATCTTGGCAAACGCCATTTGGAGTCATCTCCACACTGACCAATACCGACAAAACAACTAACCCGCCCCCGCCTCGAAATAGCGAAAAAAGGAGGCCATCAAATGACACTACTGCCAGATTCCCACGTTAATCTTCGACCCCACACGATATCTCTCTCCAAGTGGGGATGGGACATCAAAGCCTTGTTACCTCGTGGTCAAATAATTTAGCGTAGCCGGCCCATGGCGAAACTCTGATTAGTGGAATCTATGTGATAACCTTTCCGGCCCTCCACAAACGGGATACATCAACTCCAATTTCTGGGGTAGCAAGGAATAGAGTCCTTCTGGTGCCATGTTTGGTTGGAGACTAACGTGTCTCCCACACTTTAAAGCAACTTCCAAGCATCTACCGCAGTAGTTTGCTCTCTCCGAATTCCTCAAAATGTCCACTATTGAGGTCGGCTTGCTTATCTCCCCCTTAGTGTCGGGATGATGGGTCTCCAAGTCCGGAGATCCCTGTCGAGTGCCAACCACATGTCGGACGGACAACGGAGGGAGTCAGTTGGAGAAGGTCTGTGAGGGGTGCGGAGAGTCTTCGCCAGCTATCTTGTGTGGCGTATTGCGTCTGAGTGCGTATGGTACGTGCATGTGAGGTACCTCCACTTTCTGTATCATGGATGGGCGACGGGCAAGGGCAATGCCCATCGTATATATTGGGTCTGCTCCCGAGCATCTGCACTTTTTCCTCCTGTTTCCCTATTCACCTATTCAGCATCGGGCCAAGGACTCCCAACACTGTATACCTTTGTAGGACAGTAATCCTCCATTAACTCGCCACAATGGCGATCGTTCATAGCACCCGCGTGTACAATTGGTAAAGAGAACTTTTCCCCCATATTATTTCTATACTGACGCCGCCAACAGGTATATCTCCATGGTAGCTGCAAGTTGTATGGTGTTATACGGATATGATGCTTCAGTCTACAACTCTGTATGTTACTACAGAAACTACGACTATACTACATAGTACGTTTGCTTATACTTAAACAGGTGCAAGGCTCATCCAACTGGGTCAACTACTTCGACAAGCCAGTAAGTTGGATATCAGATTAAATTTTCCTGCTTGTGCTAATATTGAGACAGGCTGCAAATGTCATCGGTGCCGTCAATACCGCTTATACTGTTGGTGCGATCGTTGCTGGATTTTTCCTCGGTGGTCCTATTGTGAGTAGTGCCGAGGCTTATTCATCTTTTGACCTGCATCTAACTCCCAACAAGGCGGACCGCTTCGGTCGACGATGGGGAATGGGTATTGGGTGCTTTTTAACTATTATCGCGACATTCATTCAAACATTCGCACCAAGACACAATATCGGTACATTCATTGCTGGCCGAGCAATTATTGGTATCGGCCAGGGTATTGCCTTGAGTATGCCGTTATCACCCTAGTTACATGCATGTATCTAACAGCCACGCAGCCGCCGGCCCGATTTACATCGGTGAACTCGCCCCACCAGAGATTAGAGGCAAGGTCATGTCCTTTTGGCAACTTTTCTACAGTGTGGGATCCTTCCTTGCCTACTGGATCAACTACGCCTGCCAGCTCCACGTGGAGAAGCTTGGCGACTGGGACTGGAAGATTGTCGTCATTTTCCAGATCATGGTCCCTATCTATATCATCATTCTTCTTCCGTTTATTCCCGAGACCCCACGTTGGTACCTCCAGCATGGCGACCGGGTTGATGATGCCCGGGCGACACTCCGTCGTGTCCGAGAGACTGAGCAAGAAGTTGAGGATGAAATCCTCATGATTCGCGAGGCCCTCGAGTTTGAGAAAGAAGCTATCTCTAGCAGCTACTCTGCTCTTTGGAAGGATCGTTCCGTCCGTAAGCGTCTCATTCTGGCATTCATCCTCAATGCTGGACAGCAGGTTACTGGCCAAGGAACACTCAACACCTACAGCACTATCATTTACAAGGGAGTCTTCAAGTCTCAGTCGCAGATTTCCCTCATCAACGCTCTCAACGCCACTTTCGGTATCATCTTCACCCTGAATGCAACTTGGACTGTTGACCGCTTCGGTCGCAAGTTTTTGTTCATCGTGGGTGCTATTGGAATGGCTGTTTGTATGCTGGCTGTGGCGCTAGTGGGGACAAAAACCGAGACAATCTATTATTTGTCCAAGGGCGTGAACAAGCCGACAAAGGCAGAGCCGGTCGGCATTGCCATTACCTTCTTGCTCTTCCTCTTCATCTTCTTCTACAAGCCCAGTTGGGGAGCGACGACCTGGATTTGGACCGCTGAAGTTTTCTCCATGAACGTCCGCGCCCAAGCTGTCGGCATGGCATCCCAGACACAGAATGTCGCAAACTCGATCTTCCAACAGTTCTTCCCAATTTTCCTCGCAAACTGCGGCTTCTCGACCTTTTACTTCTTCTTCGCGATTAACGTAGTCTTGGCTGTGTTCGTTCACTTCATGATTCCTGAGACAAGGAGAGTCAGCCTGGAGGAGATGGATGTCCTGTTCGGTGGAGCGGATCACGTCGAGAAGGGAGCCGATCTGCTTCATGTTGAGGACTCTCACCATGCGGCTCCAGTTCAAGAGAACAAGAGTAGCAGCATCGAGGCTAACGAAATCGAGGTCACCTCCTCCGTGCCGACGAAGACGGTATGATTGAGTCGAAGTTGGAATGTTGTTAGCAGTTTTGCAGTATTTAATGTTGATCTCATCAATAATAGTTTGAATTCCCTTCTGGTACATAAGTGTAATCTAAAGCTTGTCCGTGCATAATTGTAAAGCTTGTCCGTGCGTAATTGTAAAGCTTGTCTGTGCATGTGATAACGTTATGGTTGCCTCGATATAATGCCAAGACAATAAATCAGGCTGAAGTGTAGCCTTGCTAGCCTCAATCGTGCCTTACTTTGACACATCCGATTATCTCGGGGAGGACAAAGTTCTTTATTCAGCTAAGACGCTGGAACCTAAACTAAGCATTCTTGAATATAAAAGCCGTGGGCAACTTGGATATGAGTTTGCAAGTTTTGAATCTTTACCATTATTGTTTGGGGTGTGAAGTACGCTCTTCTGGATGAGAATATGGCTCGAGAGGACATGGATAAAGCCGCATATTTTAAAGCACTATCCTCACTAGATGAGGACTCAGACGAC
Organism: Pseudogymnoascus sp. WSF 3629; assembly: GCA_001662585.1. Classification (NCBI taxonomy): domain Eukaryota; kingdom Fungi; phylum Ascomycota; class Leotiomycetes; order Thelebolales; family Thelebolaceae; genus Pseudogymnoascus; species Pseudogymnoascus sp. WSF 3629. The sequence goes on from KV454588.1 coordinate 70,344, forward strand.
GAGAGCCCCGTAGGCTCCAATCGAGATAGGCCTACTACATCTCTTCCACCTCATCACAAGTCATCTCCACATAAACATCACGAACCGGCTCATCCTAAACCAAACGCAACTCCTCAGCTGGAACGGAGTCTATCAGCACCAACTCCGAATTCACCATCCCCAGTCCACCTCATCAAAGAAACTCCACTAGTGTCAATCAAGAACCGGCTGCAACAGGGCCGCACTGGCACCCCGCTGTCAAACGAAGTCTCTTTCGTCGCAGAAACGCCTACTTCCCCAAAGCCTATTCAAAGCGGTGGCGCTCGGCCTCTGAGAAAAACATCAGCCCCAACCCCTACTACCCTAAACCGCAGCGCCCAATTCTCATCCTTTTCCTCGGCGGCAGCCCTCGGAAAGCGGAAGCGCAAAGAGCCGAGCATAAAGCTTGTTCCGGAACAGCACCGCATCTTCAAGGACTTGGTATTCTTTTACGTCCCTCCTGATGACATCGCCCCAGTGCGTAGGGCACGGATAGTTAAGGCCAGAGAGTATGGCGCTACTTGGGATACAGAATGGACCGAGACAGTTACGCATATCATCGCTGACAAGCACCTTTCATATGCGGATATCACCTCGTTCCTCAAGATTTCTTCCGTTCCGGATCATATCACACTGGTCAATGAACTATACCCGTTGGACTGTATACAGTTCAAGGCTATTTTGAACCCGAACCAGAAGCAGTATTTACTAAAGGGATATGAACCAACGACAAAAGATTCTGCGGAGGGAACTCCGGCACAGCCACCATCTTCACCGGTCCCCCAACAGTCTCTGGAACTCAAAACTGCGAGACCTAAGGCGGGAAGATGGAGCTATGTACCTCCGAAAGCTACACCGGACAGAAGCCAGAATGGAGGGGATAGACAATCCGTAACGCCTACAGATGGAGAAACTGATGATGTGGCAAAGAGCCCAGAGCATGCAGAGGCAGCCGTGTATGGAACGATTGGCGATGAAGATACAACAGAACCTTTAAGCGCAGGACCTGTTCTCGAGTCCCCACAAAGTGTAGAAGAGAGTACTAGGGCAGATGATGATCTTGATGAGATTATCAAAGGCGCTCTCAAAGTACAGCATCTCCCCTTAGATGGTGATGATGAGGATGCGTCCCCCACAGGTTCACCCCATCACGGGGGCGACAGCTCCGATGACGGCTCACCAAAAACGAAACGAAAGCATATTACTCGAAAGTCCACCTTCAACCAAGAAGGCTTTGGCTGCATGAAAGGAGGCACCATAGATGCCACTTCCTCGAATCCTAACGCGCGAACCATATCTATCCTCCAAGAAATGGCCTCCTACTATATACGGATGGATGATACGTGGCGCCCAATTGGGTATAGGAAGGCCATAACGACTCTTAAGAAACAAGACAGACTCATCTCAACCGCGGCGGAAGCTGTCAAGCTACCAGCAATAGGACAGCGGATTGCCGATAAGATCGAGGAGATCGTTCGCACGGACAAGCTTCGACGTCTGGACAATACCAAGTCAGATCGTAACGACATGATACTCCAGCTCTTCCTAGGAATCTATGGCGTCGGAATTTCGCAAGCAACAACATGGCTACAACAGGGCTATACCACTCTCGAGGACCTCCTGGCCCACGCCAGCTTGACGGACAACCAACGACTGGGCATTGACCATTATCAAGATTTCCAAACTCGAATACCGCGAGCAGAAGTCAGCGCCCTGGCTAAGATTGTTGCAGATACTGCGAGGGGCATTGATAGAGGTATAGAGGCTATCGTCGCAGGTAGTTATCGCCGTGGCGCGGAGAGCTGCGGAGACATCGACGTCCTCCTAACCAAGCCGGGTACTTCGGCCTGTTCCGAACTGACACCTCTTCTCTACAAGCTCGTGTCGAAGCTTCGGGCCTCAGGCATGCTTGTGGCGCCTCTTTCTGTCGGCAGGACCGAATCCAGCTCGAAGTGGCATGGCTGTTGTGTCTTGCCGGGGCAGGAGCCGCCGATTTGGCGGCGGATTGACTTTCATCTTGCGCCGGCGTCGGAGCTTGGGGCGGCCCTGTTGTACTTTACGGGGAATGACATCTTTAATAGGAGTATTCGACTTCTGGCTTCGAAGCGTGGGATGAGATTGAACCAGAGGGGGCTGTATAAAGGTGTGATGAGAGGGCCTGGGAGAGTAAAGCTTAATGAAGGGGAACTGGTGGAAGGGGCGGATGAGAAGAAGATATTCGCAGAGCTGGGAGTACCGTGGAGAGCGCCTGAGGAGCGGGTCTGCTGAGGGTTGAATAATTAGGATAGGTTGAGACTCTAGTCTAATAATGCTCTCTCCCACGGCATCTGTAATCAAGCCTTAGCCACAGGCTCCCTAATCATAATCCAATTAATCCACCTCCTCTCATCCTCCGGCGTATCCCTACTCGCATTCACGATCTCCGCCTCATCCACCACCACCCACCCCAACTTCTTATACAACGGCAACCCCGCGGGCGTCGCCTCAATATACGCCTTCCTCCCCTCCCGATCCGCCATCTCCAACCCATACCTCAACAACATCGTCCCGCACCCCCTCCCCTGAAACTCCGGATCCGTCGCCAACAGCCCCATCAAATACATCTCCTCCTCCACCACCCACTTCTTCTGCATCCTATCCAGGCCACCAAACATCTCCAAACACGCCGCTACATTCGCGCCCTCGGGCAGGGAATCCGCATCCATATTCCCGCCCTCCTCTACCACCTCCTCCTTGGTAGCCTCCTCCGGCGCAGGAGTATGCGGGAACTCCCACCTCGCGAAACTCGCCATGCGACCACTAGCCGTCTCGATCACTTTGAAATGCCGCTCTCCTGGCCCGGGGTGGTTGAGGCGCTTCCCGAAGCGGTTGGTGAGCCAGGCGGACTGGGAGGCCCAGGAACAGGTGCTGTTGGGGAAACAGGCGATGTGGTTGGGTTCGGGGGTGAAGGCGGAGAGGTAGACGTGCACGAGGGAGGGGACGTCGGAGGGGGTGCATTCTTCGATGTGGAAGGTGCTGGTGGTGGGGGTGGTGGACGACATGGTGGTGCGGGGTTGTGGCGGGGTTGTCGGGGTTCAATGGAGGGTTGATTTGGATAGGGGTGTAATTGGGTTTGGTTGGAAAAGTTTAAGGAATGGGTTATGTGTATCTATTTATGATTATTGGAAGTGAGGAGGCGAATTGGGGTTTGACAGGTGCAATCCGATGTAAAGCGGAGTTTTCGAGCAAGCGCCGCCAAAAATGCTTCGCCGAGTGACCGACGCCGAGCGGCGAGCGAAACAGGAATGTGGGGAAGAAGCGAAGAAACTTGCGAGCGCCATTTCCGTTTCCGCGACGCCGCTCAAGCACAAAGGGCCGTGCATAATTGGTAATCGAGACCGGCAGTTGAGGCTAATGGAGTTTCTCTCCCTCTAGTTCGAAAACTGAGAAACTAGCTTATCGAAAGAGTCGTTATATGAGAATTGTTGTTCGATATGATCAAGAGCCCCTTCATAGTGATATGGATGGTCACTTAAAGCGGCGACGGGGTCTGGAGAACCTCGGTGACTGAAATATACAGGGTCCATCTCGAGACCTTTTTGGGGCGACGCGTCGGTCTTGGCTTGTACCAGAGTACGTCTACGCGTAGAGTAACCGCATAACCGCGTAACCGTGCCGCCGGGAAATTATTCAGATGGAACTAGGGGAATATCTCAATCTCAATTTCAATCTCCATATGGTAGTTTCTCTATAGTCTCTCTATAGTACTGCAGATTAATGTACACATACACGTACACGCCTGAAGATTTATATTGCATCGGAATAATAGGAAATTATTACAAGACAGTTATACAATTATACGGCTGATAAGAACACTGTTGAGTAAGTTTATGCGACGAATGACCCGCATGTGTTTTCGGTTCAATTCCCTTCAATTCCCTTCGTGCATGAAGGGGAAAATTAAACCTGGGAAAGTACTTTAGCAGTAAATCCGTCAAATTGGGATTAAAAGTCCTGCCAAGGGGCTTCAAACAGGGATTGTCAGCGAATGAGAGGGCAGTTGATTGCCGGCCTCCACTGAAAATGCCATCCATCCCTTACAACGGCCGCTAATTCCTCCCATTGTAGAATCTCGCCGTCGCCGTCGTCAACCCCCTTCACACACGATCACGCGCGTTCACGCCGACGGACATGCTTCATATGGCGCTCTAAACGTACAACTTTCACCTTTTACGCGCTCTACCGACGACCATGCGATTGGACTAGACGAGCTACTTCAACAACGACTACCGCCTCGACATCAACGTTGCGATCGCGGGTGGACGTGGAAGAATTGGTCTTTCAATCCCCACCAGTTCCCCCATACCGCCATCCCCTACCGCGCCACCGAACCGCCTCTCGAAGCGGGCCATATAACCCATACCTAGCGGGCCGTCGCATACGGCAACTCACATAGAACTGTTCCCTCCCTCCCGGCTTGTGTCTCACCCACCGGCAAGATGCATCAAGGGGCACCGACAACGACAGCGACAATGGCCTACCCCTCCCTTCCCGCCTCCCCAACTCTCACGAACCCCGACATGATCCTGCCCTACGGCGATTACGACTCCACCCCCTCCCCGCCGCGTTCGGCCGCGTGGAATGGCCGACCACAGGACATGGACTTCGCGCAGTCCCTGGCATATGGAGACAATACCATGGTCGCTGTGCCTATGACACCTATCACACCGATCATATATGGGAACGGCACAATGTTATCTGATATCGGCGAGGTGACGGAGGCGGAGAGCACACCTGGGGTAGGCGTGCGACGCATGCGGGACCGGCTCGCAAGGGGGGATGATTCGCCTGTAAAGTCGTCGCCGACGATGGGATACCAGAGTACGGTGAAGCGGTCGAAAGTGCCGGCTCACCAGAGGAGCGCTAGTATGGAGAGCACGAGTACCGTGACCACTGAGGCTCCGGCTGGTGAGCCGTTTGGGGATTTCGATGATACTGTGAGCGTGGATGAGAGCGCCTTCCAGGGCGATGATGAGGAGAGTGTCGTGGGTGAAAGTTATGGGCAGGCAATGTTGGCCGAGGTTAAAACTATGTACAGAAAGGATGCCAGGACCGTAGATGCCAGGAGGGAGAAGGAGGACGAGGAATTGAGCAGTGCGGCGCTGAGCAAGAGGGCAGAGATGATCTTGTCAAATGCCAAAAAGCGGCTTGATGTGAGTACTGACAGAATAGATTTGTCCGGGAACGTGCACTGACTGAGTTGTTATAGAATATGGAGGGGAATCTCAGCCGTGCACGGAGCTCCCTATATATCAGCCCCTCGTCCTCGATGTCGTCAATACACAGCAGCAGCCCGCTATCAAGATCGACACCCTCCCCTCCGGAGCCGCGCATAATCTCTCAGATGGGCTTGCCTCCCGCCAGACACCGACAACTGAATCACTCCAACCTGGGCCCCAACAGCCCGTCTCACGCAAGAGTCGGTAGCGAGAACTCACTCCCTCTATCCCCTTCTAATAATATTCAAAATACGACCGTCATCTCAAGGCCCGCCCTCGTCTCAAGGCAATCCCTGCCGCTCGCGTCACCACAGTCGGAAGGAGCGCAACCGCGCGATTCTTATAGATCCCAGACCGCTGCTCTAGAGAGCCCCCGGTCATCTTTAAATGAGCACTCGGACCCAGCATCTAGGATAGTTATCTTGGAAACGGGGAGCGATGGCGATCACCCCTTCCCCTCGCCTCTTGAAGCTGACAGATTCGTCCGATCCAGCACTGCCGAGCCCCATTCCTGGCACGAAATCGATCCACGCGCCCTGACACGCTCGGCCTCGTCAATGCAGATGCGAGACCTGTCGGTCAAAATGAAGGACCTCAAGGGCAAGATTTCGACTCTGAGGGATCGAGCGAAGGAAGATAACATGAAGAGGCGTAGCGTGCAGAGCCTCCGTACCCCTAGCCCCTTCACAGCTGCCGAACAGTGGTATACGACGTCAACAGACTATAAGGATGGCCATCTGAGTGCTGAGGCTGTTGTGATGCAGGCGCCGTGGGATGGGGAAGCTAAGGAGCAGGAAATCCAGCAGAAGCAGGTTAATAATACGCTTGATCACGTTACTGAGGACACGGCGGAAGATGTGGAGGATTACCAGGAGTCGGAAACGACGAGTATTTACCAAGACTTTGAGGAGGCTGAGGAGGGACAACAGGAATATGGAAATGTTGTCGGCTCGTTTGGAGAGGAGGAACAGGTTAATGGAGATGAGGTTTACGAAGAGCCAGCCGAGTTTGAAAATGAGCATCAGCAAAATGATCTTCAGGAAGACGGCCTCGAACAGGATGGTCTTCATGAGCATGTTGAGGATAGGGAGCTCGACGAAGAGCAACCCCTCGACGACGAAAACCAAGACGAATCCGTCGACGGCGAAGAATACGACGACGCCTCCAGCGACGTCGCCTCCCTCTACCACGACACCTCCCAAGTCCCCCTCTCCCACGAAGATCGCGAAGACGCCTTCGACTACGAGCACTTCTTCCTCCACAGCGCCATGGGCACCATGTCCCGCCAAAAATACGGCCGCCGCGGCAGCACCGACAGCTACGGTTCCGAGGACTCCGTCGAAACCACGCGCGGCCTCGATACCCCTGCTACTGGGACTTACAAGGATGAATTGAAACCCGCGGTTGTGGGGCATAAGAGGCATAAGAGTATTGATACCGTGAGCACGATGGCTACATTTGCGACTGCGAAGTCGAGACATACGGAGGCGGATTTGCAGAATGAATACTTCAATTTTGCGGTTCAGGATGTGCGGAGGTCGCAGCAGATTGAGGGGGGTGATACGTCGAAGGCTTTGCCTACTACACCCGATGACGAGGCGGGAGATGCGGGACAGGAATCCCGCCGCGGATCAGTTATCAGAGCAGGCGTCATCCAACCAGTCGCCATACACCGCCCCTCCATCTCCTCCTTCACCTCCTCCGGCTCCGGCACCACGCGTTCCTTCCCTCTAATCAACAGACCCAGGAATGCGAGCGGTGCCACTACGCCCTCGAGCTACCCCTCTCCTCCCGCGTCTAACCCGGGCGAGCTCCTCGGATTGGCGCTCACGACGGGGATGATGAATGGGACCGAGGAGCGGGCTGCGCAGCCATCCACGGTGTCGATGTTGCATAGGGATGACCAGATTCTGGTGGAGCGGCTGGTGGCCAGTATGGGGAAGTGCGTGACGGGGTTGCAGGAGACGAGGCGGACGAGCGCGGAGAATAGGGTGTGGAGGAAGCGGTTGGAGATTGCGTATCGGATATTGGATGGGGATGAGAGTTTGTTGAAGTGAGTGGAATAGTGGGACCTAATGACTGGCCGCGAGAATATGCGGATAATGGTTGAGGGTGTGGAAGGGGGGGTAATATATCATGATGCTGGATCGTTGCTGGCGGCGATAATTTTTTATGGGGGGGCGAACCGGGGGGATCTATTGCTGTTGTAACTATAGAGAGACACACATTTACAAGATGGGGAGGGCAGCGAGGTGTATGGGTTTGCTTGCATATACCCGGCTATACTTTATGAACACATACTTCGGCTAGGAGATTACTAGATCTAGGAATACAAATCTTTGCTTTATATCTATTTTGGCTTGCACGATGATGCGTGGGAAAAGGCTTGGTTTGGGGGGTTGGGTTGGTTCCGGGGAATCTCGTTGATGGTCTTCTGTTTCTCTTTCTATTCTCCTATAATCCTTCACCATAATAGTATAGCCATTTTTATCATGTTGCTGATACCGTCACGTTCACAGTCGACGGCAGCCTCTCCCCTTACTTCTGCCTTCGAGAGTTACTTCGGCCCATACCCAGGAGTATAAATTAGGTCCATGTGCCTGTTTGGCTATTCAACAGCAAGAGAGTGCTTGATGTGTTGAAGAAATTACGGGAAGCGGGTTTGCATCAAGCCTAGTAAACTTATCGTTCTTTCGGCTTTGCTTCCCTGCTTTTCCCCCCCAGTTTTTTATGCCTGTTGTCGATATTCAAATCATCTCCATAGCCCTCGATCTTGCGATATTTTCTTTGCACATGATACGATTTGATGAACTTGAAGTTGGCTGACTTTGGTTTGACAACTTCACCACGAACCTACCTATACACACATCCGATCTACACAACTGGTCAACTAAACCCCTCTCGTCTGACCGGATCAGGCCCGCTTGGGCAAGCTCACCAACCAAGCTCACCAACCACACCCATACAAGCCGTCGAAACCTGACCCAGCCCATCTGGTCCAGGAAGCATCAGGAAAAATGGCGTCAAAGCGTGGAGGAAATTCACCCGCCAAACCACAGGCTTGCATGCTCACCGAGTTCCTCCAACACGTCCCAGCGAAATTCGCATATTATAAGATCGCATACTATAAGAGCACCCCAGCAGTTTTTGCTGTCGTCATTCTTCTTGTCGCAGCTGTTTACTGTCACCGCAGTGTCCTTGTCACCAGTTTCGGGCTACGGTGAGAATCCTGCTGAGTGTGGCTTCGTGGGGCTGAGGGTTGGTGGAGGGTGGGTTGGAAAGTTGGTAGGTTTGAACGCACGCAGCTCCATCCTTGACGGACTGTGTTTCCAGATAGTTACCACCGATGGATTGACTGGCTGAATGCTAACTACTCCTTATATGCAGGTTTTCGAAGTGCTACTAAGGGCCCTAGTTCAGTGAACCGCTCTGCAGCGTGTAGTATTAATTCGGGGGCGCGGGTCATTGCTGTCACAAGCTCTGCATGAGCGAACAGGAAAATAAACAGGACAGGGGCCAAGGCTTTGAACGAGATATCATAGACTATATGCCTACAACTTGAAATCGGCATTGGTTTTTTCCCATCCAGCCCTGTCAGCCTCTGGCATAGCGGCTACTTTCTCCACAAGTTGCAGTTTCAACTGTCTCGAGCGATCGGTACAGAGTTCATAAATCGTGCTCAGGTTAAAAGTGAGCGCATGGAAGCTCTTCCCCTTGTCCAACAAGTCCTCAAGCATATCCTTTGCCTACGCGCCGTTAGTATCATGCCACCCACTTCACCACCGAACGAAAGGAGTCGACAACGTACCTCGTCAATCTGCCCCGAGTACAGCATACACACAGCCAAATTCTGCGCATACATCTCATTCCCCCCATCCCTCTCCGCAAGCTGCTCCCAAATCGTCGCCGCATCCTCATACTTCCCATCCGCCATCTCCCCCAACGCAAGCACCACCCCATCCGCCTCCTCCCTCCCCCCCACACACCCCCTCGCCGCCTCCACGTCCCCTAGCCTCAACCACAACAACGCCCTCCTCGCCCCAACCATCCTATCTCCCCCTTCCCCCAATGTCCTCAAATGCATCGCCGCGCCTTCCAAATCCTCCATCTCCACCAAGGCACCGGCAACACGCACACCGAGATCAACAAGCCGTTCCTCCCACATCTGACGCTCTACCAGCGTCGCGTCCCCGCTCTCGGGGTCCTCAGCGACGGCCTTCCGCAGCGCGGCAAGCGCGCGCCGCGCATCTCGCGCTAGCTCAAAATACCCCACTATTCCGCGGCGGGGGTCGTTGAAACCGATGCCCTGAAGACGCACAGCCAGGACGCGGAGTTCCCAGGGGACGAGGTGCGCGGAGGTGAGCGAGTCGAGGTACAGCGCTGAATTGAGGTCTTCGAGGGCCTTTACCTCCTGTGCCGCGAGGGCGGTGGCGTTGCAGAGTGTTAGCGACGCGAGGCGGACGTAGAGGAGGGCGAAGATGGTAGGGTGGTCAGTTGGTGCTGTAGCGGTAGTGAGGAGGTTCGCAGCGAGGACGGCGGCAGCGCGGAAGCGGGAGGTTGAGAGGAGGGTAGGGAGGTCATGCGGTGGAGGGGACGATGGGCGCAGGGGCGCGGGAATGTCGGTTGTGGGGAGGGGGTGGTAGAGCTCTGGGCGGAGGAGGCGAGAGAAGTCTTTTGCGGGGAAGGTGGGGGAGGAGGTCGGGCGCGATGAGGGGTTGGGTGACCGTTGGGAGAGTGTGGGCGAGAGGGTTTGGGAGTTGGAGAGGGTTGGTGAGGAGGACCCAAGGGGGCCGGACATGGGGGCCCTGGAGGGGTTAGCTTTGTGCAGAAAGCGGGAGATGGGGACTTACTGCGATAGATCTACTGGGCCTCTAGTTGACCGACGCGGCATCTGGGCTGCTTCTATCATCAGCATGTGAAGTGAGAGTAGACGTTGATATGTCACGTGATGTTGATTTGAGTTTGGAGGGAAAGGGCAGGTGGGATAGATCATCGGGGGCCATCGTACCTCTGCCAGTGGATATGGGCCTTTCTTGCCGCTCTCCGACGGAAGATCTTGGTGGTGTCGCCATCTTGATCTGATTGTATGTTGTCTTTGAAGGTGGAAGTTGAGGTTTGGAGTACCGAATCGGACTATATGTTCGCGTGCATTGGCGTGATTTATGACACTGATTTTATGCACGCAACAGAGCTATATGAGTATCGTGAGTTGCAACATTCCCCATTAACACAACACAGCAACCGTTGTAAACTGTAATATCGATTGGTATTGATATTGATTTTTTTACTTCTATAGATCTGATACAAAGCCAATGACCCTCGAGAAGACCTCATTAATGACTTCTTCTGGGTTGTTTTTCAAATCATGGGTTGCCCCTTCCACAACACCAGAATTCTTCTCATCCACCTCACCAGAACCCCTTTTCACAAACCCAATCCATTTCTCAACCAGCGCTTTCTTATCCACATGCTCGGGCACATACTCATCCTTCCCAGAGTACAGGATACAGAGCCTACTTCCCTTCGGCAGGCTACCAAACGATCTCTGATACTGTTCATCAGTCAAATCCGAGCTAAAGTAATCATCCTCTCCATCATGATTCGGGCTGGCCAGGCTCAACCACCGTCTCGCACAAATTGGAGCGTCAAAGAAACCATGTGTAGCCGCGGATGATAGAACATCCTCTCCCCTACCCGCAGCAACCCATTCCGCGGCAATTTTGTTCGTGTTAGAACGCTGCTCCTCGTCAAGCTGTCTCTCCATGGCCTGCCTATCACTGACAGAGGCCTGCATAATACCTCCATCTATAGGCGCGCGACTCTCTTTTCCAGGGCCCACCAGGTAGTGTATCACATCCTGGCACCCGGTAGAGTGGCCCATGAAGACTATCTTGCCAGACCTCCCTGCTATGTTACGAAAGTAATCAACGCATTGTGATAGCTCATCAACATCCTTCCCTAGCGATGAAGTCCCCCAGCCAATGTGGGACGAGGATAGTTGAACTTGCACTAGAGACCAGGTAGGTGGGAGTTGGCGGGCAAGTTGTGCCGCGTATGGGACGGTGAGTAAACCATCACCTAGCCCTCCAATAAAAAAGAGGATATTTTGGCGCGGTTCTCCCTTCTCAGCGGCTGTAAGCTCGAAAGCTACGAGTTTGCCAGCCTGTTCCTGTTAGCTCATCTGATACAGCTTGGGTAATTGTGTTGTTAAAGGGATTAAGGTCGGGAATTGCCACATTGAAGACCTACATAATGGTGTAAAGTACCAGGAACAGCGCCGTTACTGATCATCTTGTACAGTTATGTTGTATTTGTTTTGTGTTATTCCTTGGTTTGATATCGATCAGATGTTGATATACGCTGGCATTCATAAATATGTTGTCACGTGGTATCCGCCTTGCACAAAATAATTCATGGATCCAGCAACCGAATTTAACTCCATCGCAACTCAGGAACCCCCAATCCATCTCCAACCTCACCCACCCCCGACCTCACCCCACCCAACCGCCATCATGGCCTCCAACAATGTCTCCCCCCTCTTCCGCCTCCTCACTCCCCTCCTCCAAACCGTCCGCCGCACCGCCGCCCCCTCAACCACCACCCTCCCCGTCCGCTCCCTCTCGACCACACCCGCAAACCTCGCCTCGGGCGGCACCATGAACCCCAAGAACCGCGGCGGGAACATCAAGCTAGACCCGAGAGTGCAATTGATCCGCTACCATCTCCAGCACTCGAAGACGCCGCGACCCCTGCGTCTGAGTCGCATGAGGAGTCTGCGACACTGGACAATCCATCGCGCGTGGATGCTGTTTAGGCGGCAGAAGATGTCGGAGGAGGAGCTGGAGCTGCAGAGGTATGACAATTGCTTGCTCCCTGCTGGCTTGATAGAGAGGGGATGGTTACTGACAGTGGATTAGGATGTACAAGAGCATGCACAATGCTTGCGAGGAGCTACGGGCTTTGCAGGGGCCGGGCGACAAGAATGCTGGACGTCTATACAGAATTGCTTTGGAGAAGAAGGGTATCTATGGACCGAATGGAGTGCCGATTGAGTATGCGCGTGCGCAGACGGATACACCAGGAAGAGAGCCGTGGGACCACTCGTGGACCCGTTAAGAGGAAGGTATGGATAAGTCAAAGGAGGGATGTTATAGAACTGCTAGGAGGGACAGGGTTCATCGAGTGTGGAAGATACTGTACGAAATGAGATGGAGATGTTGGAGGGACACATAGAAGAGGAGTCGAGGGAATATCCCAAAGCAGGGCGTTCATGTATAACAGCTTGTAAAATTCGCTTCCATCCTATGTACATTTTTGCTCATCCATCGCTACCAAGTGTGGCTCCAGAACAACGCCGAAATCTGGCTATGTAAGGGAAGTAAAGAGTGAATCGACTCGTAAGTCATTAAGGGCGTTGAGCCAAAGTATAGTAACACCATCCCATGCCGACATTAGAAATGGCGTTCTTGTGTGAACCAGGCGCCCATCCAAGCCCATTTTTCGCTCATGAAAACTGCAATATCGCCGGCGCTGCCCCGGACCTCTTGTCACGAGCGCAGCGCTGTGCCAACCCCAGCTTGGGTGCCATCCTGTTCATTATCGACGTCCGCGGCACTTCTCATAGAATAACGCAGCACCCATTCGTCTTCTTGCCCTCAAACGTAAGCAGCGCCGCCCGAGTAGCTGCTTCAAACACATCGTCGACCCCCTCACCGGTCAGAGACGAACACTCCAGGTACTTCCTCGCCCCAATTTCATGTGCGACATCTGTGGCCAGCCTGGTCCCGACAAAATTCTGCGATTTCTTCCGCATTTCTTCAATAGCGACGGGGTCTTCTCGGAGGTCCTTCTTCAGGCCCACCAGTATAATCGGGACACCAGGGCATCGCTCATTTGCTTCCTCAACCCACTGATAGAAATGTCAGCATTTCTCGTCCGCAGGCGGAAATATACCGGAAATATAGCTTCTTACCTTGTGCTTCACGTTATCAAGAGAATCTGGGGTGTCGATTGCAAAGCCTATCAGGATAACATGGGCCTTCGAATATGCGAGAGGTCGAAGGCGCTCGTAGTCTTCCTGTCCTGCAGTATCCCACAATGCTAATTGTACCGACTTCCCATCCACTCTGCAGTCTGTCACGTAGTTCTCAAACACCGTGGGAACCTGTATGCCTGATATCAGTATGAATTCGAACACCTTGAGTAGTTGTTTATGTCGTTCGATGGTGGTGGTAGCTCACATAATGCTAGATAATGCCATTAGTAACTGTCCAGGTGTGTTACTGAGTTCCAGCTCTGCTTACTGTTGGAAAGTACCCCAATGTGAAGACGCTTAACAAACTTGTCTTTCCGCATGCACCGTCGCCTATAATAACCAGCTTCCTAGAATGACGCTGTCAGCAAATGTCGGACGCAGAATGCTTGGCTGTGTTCCGGTGAGCCCATAGGGTGGGGGGGTTGGATAGAGTCGACAGGAGCAGTGGTCTTGCTGGTGAAAACTGCATGGAAGAAAATCGTAGATGATATGCTCACCTCCGCATCACATTCTGGGCTTGTGGGTGCTCTTCCATCGTGCCGGAGTTAGCTTCTCCCGTTGGAGAGGAATAAGCTCGCTATGCTCCCCTTTCAATTCCCGGGCCTGTATGGAAATACAAGCTGGCTATGCTGGTTGGCTGTTTGAAGATGGTCGTGGTTTGCACTGGTAGGGTGGTGGAAGTGTAGGTTCACCAGCAGGGAGGCTTGTCAATAGTGTCGGATGATGTTGTCGGTTGCCAGTCGTATGGGGTGATCAGCGTCACCACCGAAGGAAAAAGAAATATACGGCTAGAAGGAATTGAACGCAATTAAGAACCTAAATACTTGTGAAAAATGGCAACTTGAAATAATGTTGCTGGGACGGGAACCGTACTCCGTTGTTTCTGTCCTCGTATAGTAAGCTGAGATGTGTAACTCTAATCGCTCCAGCCGCCCCGATACAGATTGGGCTGACCACCGTTGACGCGCGGGTCGCTCCAACCCCCATCTTACCAAAAGTGGTTAGTCGGCTTAACCATAACGCCGAACGCCCTACTCACAGGTACCTACGTACCTTACAGCTGCCACGTTCCACAGCGTGGCTGAATATGGCCGATAGTGGCTGAGCATATGATTTCGAGCCTCTCAACACTTGTCACAAAACCATTTCTGTAACATTCATTTTGGCGTTATTACAGTCAAACCTCACATTGAAGTTTGGAATGATATTATCGTAGCGTTGGTGTAAATTTTGATATTTAACACCCCGAGTTTCCCTTCTGCCGCCTAGACGCCGTATCTGGGTCCAGGGGTTTGCCGTCCACTAAATTACGGCCTGAAAAGTGTGTGCACGGGCCAGTTAGGGATTTCAACAACGACGGCTAGGCTAAGCTAATTCTGATATATACTGGAATCTCATTGAGAATTCAAACTAAATAAATTGAGAGAGAATTTTTCACTCTGTGAAGGGTTGCATTGGTACGATGATATTGGATCAGACTACGCAAATATTATTGGAAGCTAGCACACAGCGTGAAAAAAAGGAATATATGCACTTCGTTGTCCAGAGACTAAGGTTTGACTAAGATTCGATAAGAATCAGAACCATTTAAATAATATATAGAACTTAAAACCTATTTACACGTGTTTATAGAGACTTGGATACCCCCAGATAATGTTTCATTGGCGTGCCAGAGAGGTTTCTATTTGAGTCCAAATATGATAAAACTACCACGTGTCAATGTCGCCAACAAAGGCGCTGCCTGATGCGTCGCAGGAATTTTGTCTGTTAAAAACTAGATAGAATGAGCTTTATTGCCTTTTCGAATAATTATATTTGTTTTAGTAATTTATTATAAATGCTTCCTCGAATTTCCTCGTCGTTGTCAACAACGAGACGAGGCTAGCGACTTGTGACTTGGCGCTGCTTTATGCCTGAGGCACAAAGCCATCTTTGACCTTCAAATCCATAGCAATGCCAGTCGACGATCTCCAGGACCTGCATTTCCCCCACAACCACCGTTTCTGGGCAAGCCGGACAGAGCTGGCCTTACTCTTTCAAACATCTACTTGCCGCCTTATCACAACCTCCCAGACAAACTGCGGCATATCTCGACTTCCGTTGATTCTCTGGAGAAGCTGGTCTTGCTGACTTGGAGGGGCAAGTCGCGGGTTGCCACCTACTCATCCATAACGCAGGTACGTCCGACGGAACCAATACTAGTTTGGTCTTTGGCAGCAATTCCCAAACACCCAGGCCGAGCATCTAGTTACTGATATCGTCACGCGCTAGCCAACAGACGTGAACACCCCCTTCCGCTGGTTGTTTCCGAGCTCCTTGGGGACTCGGAATGCGAACGAACCCAAAACAGAAACCTGCTCAATCGCCTAGCATAGACGCAGTAACGACGACTTCGAAATACACAAACAAGGATGGTTCCAAGTTCATAACCATACCAAAATTCTCGAACTCAGCCGATTCGTCTGAGACATCCCCAAACATGGCGCAAGCCACAGCGAAGGCAAACGCAGACGCAACAAACCCATCGCCCGCTGACCAGGCCACTGCGCCAACGGTAAATAAGAAGAAACAAAAGCGAAGGCAAAAACTGGCAGAACAGGCTGCGAAAATAGCAGCAGAGGCTTCAAGTCGACCGGGCGGTTTTGACGGACTAACAAACCCAGGCGATGCCCAATCAAGGCCCAGCCCCGGATACCAGGGAGACCAGGCATTCGAAAATACGACAAGCGACCGGGTATACTATAGCGACGACGAGGCAGATGGCTACTCCGGTTCCTATGAGCACAGCGTGTCCCCGCCGCATAGTTTATCTCCGCCGCCTACAAACATGACTGCCAAGCCGGGGAAGAGGAAGGGAAAAGGCAAAAGTGCTCAGTCCGACCAGACTGCCCTAGCTTCATCTTCTACTGCAACAGCGGCCGCACCCACTCAAGCAGTTGGCATGTCGAAGGAAAAGATTTGGAACACATCTTCGCAAGAAGAACGTGAAAGGATCAAGGTCTTTTGGCTTTCTCTTGGAGAGGAAGAGCGCAGGTCTCTCGTCAAAGTGGAGAAAGATGCTGTGCTTAAAAAGATGAAGGAGCAGCAGAAGCATTCGTGTAGTTGCACAGTATGCGGGCGCAAGCGCATAGCTATTGAAGAAGAGCTGGAAGTTCTGTATGACGCATACTATGAGGAATTGGAACAGTACGCGAATAACCAACATGGAGACCGACCACCACCAATGATGCCTGGATCGCAGCGCTTTGGTGCTCTAAGCGGCCTTCAACCACCAAATCGATTACCCCCGGCTTTTAGTGGTCGACAGCCTTCTCGTGGCCGAATAGTGGAGCAATTTGGCGATGATGAAGAAGACGATGAAGGGGACGAGGAATACAGTGAGGATGAAGCAGAGGAAGAAGACTATATTAGCGACGAGGACCCTCCGGAAGAGATTCCAAGGAGCCACGCGACTGATTTCTTCAACTTTGGGCAGAGCCTCACGGTGCAAGGTAACTATATATATATATATGCGTGAACTAGGCTCCATTGTGCTAATACGATTTTCTAGGTGGTATACTCACAGTTGCAGATGATCTTCTGAAAAACGACGGCAAGAAATTCATTGAGATGATGGAACAGTTAGCTGAGCGGAGGATGGCACGAGAGGAAGATGCTAAAGAACATTATACCCCGAACGGTTACCCGCATCCGAATGGCATGCAAACTCATACACACCACTCACATCATAATCACCCACCGGCGCCTGAGGAAGATGAGGATTATGATGAGGAGGAGGAGGAGGATGAGTATGACAGCCAGGATGGGGAGTACGACGAAGAGGAAATGGTACCCTCTCACACCGATGATGCTTTGAATTTGGCTAATCCAGCCCAGGATGCCATGACGGAGGAACAACGTATGGAGGAAGGGAGGAGGATGTTCCAAATATTTGCGGCTAGAATGTTCGAGCAGCGGGTACTCACAGCTTATAAAGAGAAGGTTGCCGCCGAACGCCAAGAAAAGCTTCTGCAGGAGCTCGATGAGGAAGACATGGCCATTATGCAGAAGAAGGCAAAGAAAGCTAAAGAGGCCCAGAAGAAAAAGGAGAAAGCTGCGCAAAAGAAGCTGGTCCTTGCCGAGGAGAAAGCTAGGCGAGATGCCGAGAAAGCTGCCGAAGAAGCTGCACGACTAGCCGAGGAAGCTGCGAAGGCTGAAGAAGCTCGGCTGAGAGCTGAGGAGAAACGCAGGAAGCGTGAAGCTCAGAAGAAGGCCGAAGACGAAGAGCGGTTAAGAAAGGAAGCAGAGAAACAACGCCGGGTTCAAGAACAGAGAGAGCGGCAGGCCGAGCAAGAACGCAAGGCACGAGAAACCAAGGAGCGCGAGAAAAGGGAGAAGGAAGAGCTGAGGCAAAAGGAGAAAGAGGCCAAGGAAGCCAAGGAGAAGGAGATACGAGAGAAGAAGGAGAAACAAGAAAAGGAAAGGAAGGAAGCTGAATTGAAGGCCAAGGCAGACAAGGAGGCGGGCGACAACCGTAGGCGCGAAGAGGCGGCCCAACAACAAAGTAAACGCCAAC
This sequence comes from Pseudogymnoascus sp. WSF 3629, assembly GCA_001662585.1. NCBI lineage: Eukaryota > Fungi > Ascomycota > Leotiomycetes > Thelebolales > Thelebolaceae > Pseudogymnoascus > Pseudogymnoascus sp. WSF 3629. The sequence continues at coordinate 88,210 of KV454588.1, forward strand.
AACAGCCTATTTCCATTCCCACCCCTGGAGGACACCAGTCATGGCAGACGCCAAGCAACCCCCATATTCCTATGGTTACGCCTGCGCTTCCTAAAGCTCCAACGCCTAACCGTCCAGTGAACCCACCTCAAAGAGAACCGGCAGTGCCAATACCTCATACGCCACGGTTTGGTTCTTCTGGGAGTCAGAGCACTTCTCCGAATTCTTCAACTCCTTTACAGAACAGCCCAGGTCCCCAGGCTCTTCCAAGCAGGACTCCATCTCAGCCATTCCTACATCACCCTCAAGCAAACGCACCCATGCATTCTACTCTAAAAGGACCTCAATCGGGCTTCGGGCCTCCGCCATTTCCTGGTATGCAGCCGCCTATGGGCATGAATGGATTTCAGCCTGGTTTGCCTCAAATGGCCCCAGGGTTTGGTGGTAGGATGCATCAGGAACAGATGTTTCCACACCAGTCATTTGGAAACCAATTCCGTCCAATGTCTGGTCACAATGCCGGGCCAATGTATCCTGGAATGAACAACATGCCTATGCCACAAGGTAGGGGATTACCTGGCCCACACGCTCCGCCACCGGGATTCATGTCACAGATGTCAAACGGAATGGGTCCTCTATCGCAACCATTTGGCGGCCACAAAGAACCTGGGCAATCCCAGCTGCACAGCAGACAACAGTCAGGGTCGTTTGACAAACCCTTGTCGGATTCAAATGCACCACCCGCTGCAGGCCAACCCATTGCGCGACCTGCTCCTATTGGTCGCCCTGGAAGCGTCGTGCAAGGCCAGCGTTCTGACGCTGATATCGATGACCTAGCAGGCCACCTTGGAAGCAGTGCGTTACTAGATGACTCGGATGAGCCAATCGCTATTAATACTCGACGTTCCAGTGCAGCGCCTGGTAGTCTTAGTCGACAGGGTGGGTTTGGACAGCCATATAGCATGGACCCGTCAGCATTTTCAAGCCCAGGGTCATATGGTACTTGGGGTGGACCTCCCAATCCATTTGGTTCAGGATCTCTACCTGGTTCAAGCTTCATGAGTGGTTGGGGTAACTCGGCGCCAAGCGGGTTTGGTAACGTCAGCGGACTACCGGCAAGGCCGACACAACCTCGGTCTGTTGCCGTAAGACTGATGCTCTGCAGGGCATGTAAGCTACTCGAAGGCTCTACGCCCGATGGCTTCTTTCCCATCAATGCTGTTCGCGAGCAAATCAACCGCATCAACACGGCTCGCGATGACACCGTCTCAGACAAAGAGCTACTAGACCTGTGCGAGACTGAAGGCAATCCGAATAATGGTGGTGGATTCTTTGATGTACGGAACGAGCGAGATGGCCGCGTCATGATCCGCCATGAACCCGACTCAGGGGGTGGCTCACATCGGCCAGTGGGTGCACCTGGTGATATAGGAAGCCCGATCACCACCAGCGCCAACGCAACGCTCTCGAATCGCTTCTCTTCCGGGATGTCTGGACCGGGCTCGGGGTTCTAATATCCTTCCCTGTACGGCAACTTTGATTTTGCGTTATCTCTCATTTTGTGTGCATTGCAAGACAAGCAGGGGCTACGGCTATTTCTGCACTTGCTACCTTTGGTGTTAACTCTTACCTCCATGGCTGCGGATGCGGCTGTTGTATCTGTTTAGCGAGGCTGGTATATTGGAACTAGGACTTGCTGACGAATGAATGCGAGCTGATCCGCACATTTCAGCTACTCACATGCCGTCTTCACTCATGATTGTGACTCCTTTGATTACGTGAAAAGACCTAGAGACTTGTACTATTTACATTCGCCCATATCCTCTTAGCAAGTGATGTCTGTTGTATTCTATATAAAATCCTTCTGGGGCCCAAGATATTATAATTGAGGCGTATATATGCCCATAGGTTTGCCACTTCTGAATCCAACCCCATATGACTCCCTAGAAATGCCTCTAAACTCCCATAAATGCAATCATCATGCTCATCTCCATCAGCGCTACCTCGCAGCCTGCCTCTTCCCATTGTTCCCATTATTCCCATTCTTACCCCTATCGTAATCCAAAACCTTCCTCTTCCCCTGATGTTTCGCCTTGCGCCACTTACAGTACAGCGTCAGTGCATCTTTAAGCACTACAAACAAGCAGCCCCCCACAATGCTTCTGCCCCACTTCTCCTGTAGCAACCCTGTCGCTTGCAGCTGCTGCAAGCTAAATTTCTTTACCGGCTTCATGACCCACGTTGACGGTGCAGTGCGGAAAATCAAGTCGCCCATGAGCGAAGAGACGGCTGGGAAGAAGAGCGCGCCAATCATGGAACGTGCGACTTGCGCCGTGGATATGTTCTGCCTAAACTCCCAGGGTTCGTTACCTGCTGCTGGGATCCCATTAGGCGGCGCAGGCTGACCTGCCAGTGGTGGTGGTGGCTGTCCTTCCTGTGGAGCTCCAGCCTGTTGCGGTTCTCCCTGTGGTTCCTCAGCCCGCGGTTGGTTGTGCAGAGGTATCTCCACATTCTGCGGCTGCCCTTCCGGAGCACCCAGGTTGAGGTTTATATGTGGGGGCGGGACGTCAGGTGGGTTTAGTGCGCCATGCGCTTCAGGAGCACCTAGGTTGAGGTTTACATGTGGCGGCGGGCCGGCAGGTGGGTTCAGTGCGCCATGCCCCTCTTCAACATTGATGATTTCCACTTCGAAATCTAGGATGTTGCCCTCGTTCGCGCGGGCGTGCTGTCCATGGGCGACGTCTTCAGCAGTCTCGCCTTCGCGTGGTCTACGCTGGACAGCGAGGTTCCAGCCGTTCTCGAGGTCCGCAAAAAGCGAGGAGTAAAGCTCGTTATATGCAGAGCGTATGTATGGGAGGGTGGCGAGGGCGAGGCCGGGGGACGGCGGCCAGTGCGGGATATGGTGGTTTTGCGGGAACAAAAGGTACTGGTATTTGTTAGATCGTTTCCACAGCAGCTTTGGGAGATCCATGGGTATTATGACACTTACCATTAGGGGCACCATCGAGAATGTGCGGTCTGCGATGTGGGTGCGTGACAGGAGAAGCGCAGGTGCAATTAAAGGTGCGACTCCAAAGACCCACGTACCACCCGAAGTAGGTACGAACGGATCCGTCATTCTGAGGACTGTAAAGAACCAGTCTATAACAGCGCCTGGAAGAATCTGTCGGATTAATGACGGAGTCTCCCTTGCTGCGAATAACATCCGACGCCCATCCTCCCCACCGAATACCAGCTCAATAGCGTTGAACCCATACACCATAGACCCAGAGTATAAGCATCCAAGAAGCATGCCTGCCCCAGTTGGGAAAAGCAGTTGTTGGCCGATGGCGGAAACAAGATCCGTAACGGCAACTATAAGCTCGATTGGCCTTTCCACCTTGATTTCAGACTTGCATTGCGGGCATAACACCTTCTTGCTCAGACCCGTCCCCCCAGATGGCTGCGCCTGGATGTCGGTAATCCATTCTAGCAGGCACTCCTCGTGGGCTTGGAGATTGCAAGGACATGGCGACCTCCATTGTGAGTGCTCTGGGGAGTCGTCGCCCTCATCTTGGAGGCAAATCCAACAGTGCCGAGGTTCAGCCCTCTCGGATTCGAAGGGACCAGGCGCATCCGCTTTAGTTTCGTTTTCTTGACTGCTTTCCGGCCGCGAACCTTGTGGGACATCCACTATAACGCCAGAATCTGTCAGATTTGAAGGGTCCTGGCTCGGAGACCCTGGGGGTGGGCTGCTCATGTTCCTCGCGGGGATCTGGGACATGGCTGGGCGCGAGTATAGCGGGGCTGATGGTGCTCTCTAGGGGTGGTGTTCGCATTCGAATGTAAGATTCGCTATGGCGCCATATACTCCAAAAGTGATAAGACTACTAACTGATATAAAACGTCGTCAAGAACCTCTCGGAGGTTTGTCTGTAGGTGTCGGCTCTCATGGACATGCTTGGAAGCTGTCGGGCCGTCATTGATACAAGGTACTTGCCACCACCACTAACCTGTATTTGGCCTACGGCAGCCTCGCTTCGACGAGGCTATAATTTCCCCATCAAACAGCGACGCAGAACGGTAAGTTGGCACGTGAGAACAACCGATGAATATCAAATGAAACTGCTTTTTATTCCACGTCCAAAAACGCCAAATCTCTTCTATCAGTTTATATGTAACAAGCATTTCATTACCCAATAAATGCTTTTCTCTATTCCAAACCCATATGTATCCAATTCAAGCCCTGCTCCAATAATTTACACCCTTGGGCGACACCTTTTGATCGTATCTAATCCGGTAGTAACCTTCATCCCAATACGAGCGTCCAAAACATATGATGTCTCCCATTTTGCGACCTTATTTAGCCATTCCTCGCACTCCACTAGCTTAGCTTTGCTATCCGTGCCTGGCAGGCCCCTTTCCATCCATGATATCACTGCCATTTCGTAATACGCAGAGGGACAATTCCAGTCATCGTAGAGGTGGCCCTTGAAGACATTCCTAGTCAATAGGTTAGAATATGAGCAGTAACAGAACTCTTGTGGGCTTACTTGTCGCGGCTGGTGAAATTCTCCGTAAGCAGCTGCCGCGCTTCGGTGAATTTCCCAAGATATCTTAGAACAGCCCCATTCATTAACGATTGAAGTCCGACCTCATCCATATTATCCTTGAATTTCTCCGGGTAAGTGGCATTGTCCCATTTCAAGGTCTGTAGGGAGACTTCTAGCTCTTCCGGTCGCATCCTCTTATAGCCATTCCACAAGTAGATTATTTCCTCCAAGGGGCTGACACCAATGGCGTCCACAAGATCTACTTTCCATTCCTTTTCACGTTCTTCCCATTTCTGAACTTTGCGGGCCACGTAAATATCAAATGGCAGTTGCTTGGCCATGAAGCGTCTCTTCCCGGTTAACGCTGGAGCCTTTCGTAGCAGTCCTGTGGCCCTGTCTTTGTGCTTCTTTGCAAGCTCCGGATTGGAAATTCTGTGTTTCCTGTAAAGCTCCACTTGTGCCGATCCAGCAGCAAAGATATATAAGGGATGACTCCAGCTGTTCAATGTCGTGCATTCGACGAAGCTTTCTGTGCAAAGCTCGAACTCGTGGAGACTCATAGAACACAAACTTTTTTCGAACATATTCAAAGCCAGAATTTGCTTCGTTTTACTATCTTGGTTGTTGTTGAGAATTTGGATTGCACCCTTTAAATTGTGGTTCGTAGCCTCTTTTCTGGCCTCTTCTAGGCGCCACAATCGGGAAGTTGGGTAGCGTGACTTCATGGTCTCAATAAGGTCGTTGCATTTAGTCATTGAAAATGCCGTGGAATCATCCTCTGTCGCATCCTTATCGGTGAGAACAATATCGCAAAAGCCAACAACAGCATTATAATAGCTCAGCAGCACAAGCCCAGCGACAGCACCATTGATGTTGTCGAACTTAGTTGCCTGCCATAAGAGCCTGATACCCCGTCCACGATCACCTTGGAAGCCTATGATGTAAAGGAGCTTGTTAAAAGCTGGAGGGACCATGGAAATAATCAAAAGGACGAGTCCGTAGCATAAATTGGTGCCAGAGTGGATGAAGAGGTCCATGGGATTGGCAAAAAAGTCGGCTTCTGGGGATTGGTGAGATGGCGCTTTGGATTTTGCGGATATAACTGTAGGTGTTCGCAGCATCTCGCCTTCCTTTTCGCCATTTTTTGTGCCTGCTAAACTATTGGCAGCTCGGAGTTCAAATTCCTCGTTCGAAATAGTGTGGCCAAGGTAATTCGCTGTAGTCTCGTTTCCCGCCTTCGATTCATCTGCATCCAAAAATTCTAAATCGCTATCATCTGGACTCTGTTTTTTCACCGACTCTGCATCCTTTGTGGCTAGGTTCGTTTGGCTAACGTCTCTCGAGTCCGTTAAATCCGCAAATTCCCCTTCATCGAAACTCCCAGGCATAGACGGTCTTCTCGGCGCATCCCCATTTGAGCTACTTTGCTCTCCCCGTTGTTTGCGCATGAACGCCGCCTCCTCCTGCATGATCGAATCCAGCGTAAAGTATGCCTTTCTTAGCTTATAGAACCCTTTAATGCTTTCCGTTAAGCTCTCGTTCAGCACGCCAACCACTGCGCTCATCATCTGCGATTCTGCGTAGCATAACGCATACTCTGCTCCTGGAGAATATAGCCTTGACTGGTATGACTTATGATCCTTTTGCGCCCGCTTCAGGTCGGCCCAAGATGATGCCTCAGCCGCCGCAAGTCGGTTGGATGCTTCCTTCATAACATCCTGTTCAAATCCCAAGACTGATCGCAAAAACTGAGTAACCCCGCGGCCAAGATAATGAAAGGAGGATGTTTCTTCGTGTAGTGCCTTGTCCGCCTCATCGATGTCATCCGACATGATCCATATTACAGCTGCCAGGGCATGCTCGAGTTGCTTCAGCTCATCGGCTGGAGTTTTGGGTGAAGTTACAGGATCTGATTTTGCTGCGCCGCGAAGCCATCCGAGGCCGACCATAATGTAGTCGCCGAGGGGTGCTGTGGAACTGGCCGTGGGAGGGTTGAGAAGATTCACACGAAGGAGGCGAATGCTGACATGGAGGGTTATAGAAAACCAAGGGTCCCACAAGTTCCGTCTGGGGAAAGGGTTTAAGGAAGAAAGAACGAGGGGGTACGAAGGAAATCAAGCGTATACAGTAATATCTTACACAATGGGAAAAATAGGAAAGAAGTAACGTTGGATCCTCTGGCGGCTGTGGCCGGGGCCGCGTCAACCTGGTTCAAGGCTTTCACGCATTTACATCATCTACGAGCTGAATTAACCCCCGATAACGCCGATGGATCCGGTCCAGCCCTGGGGCTAAGCTACCCTGCCAAATCGCGCTAAATGCTTATCGCGCTCTCTGGCGTTTGCGCTTCTGCAAACGTTAGGTGACCTTCGTCTACGGATGGCTCTAGCTCCATCTATGCATTTCAAAGCCGCAATCGCGACAAGGACATACGACTCCCAATCACTCTTCACAACAACCTACAACATAACCAGATTTCCTGATACCTCCACGAACACATAAAGCCAGATACTATGTCCACAGCTCCAGCTTCTGGCAAGGCGCCATCAAACAACAAGGCAGAGGCCGCGACACCCGCCAAAGACTCGAAGCCGACTGTGACCTTGGAGGAGGATGACGAGTTTGAGGACTTCCCTGTAGATGGTATGAAGAATATGCCTTTCGTCGGGCTTTTTGTGTTACTGTCTCCTCGTCGCCTTCTTTAATGCGGCGTTGGTCCGCACGAGATAAAGCGCCGAAAGACGCCCCAACCAAGCTCTCAACTCACAGAGCTCAACTCCGAGAGCGCAGAGCTATGACACCAAGTGGCTGTTTTGCATGTCCGTTGGCGACGCCATCTGGCAAATCTCATCTATTCTGCGAAATGGCTTCTGGGAACGTGCCAGCGCAGACACTTTACTTCAACCTCGTCATGTACTCTACAACTTCATTCTGAATTGAGCCATGCACATTCACAACCAAGCAAGAGCCAAAGCTAACTTCTATCGCCACAGATTGGACACAAGAAGAGACCGAAGTACCAGGCAACAACACACATCTTTGGGAGGAGAGCTGGGATGATGATGATACCAGCGAGGACTTCTCTGCACAGTTGAAGTATGTCAGCATCCTACATGCACCCCACAACCCCAGCTACGCCTCACCGAATATTATATCAGCATACTAACGCGGCTTCTATCACAGGGAGGAACTAAAGAAGGTGGAGGCGAGCAAAAAGAGGTGAACTGGGAGTTTGGAAGCTAAAGGGAGACATTCTATTCGGAGTCAGGAAGGCCAATCACCAATGCAATGCATAGCATAGAAGGCAGCTGTTTGCGCAAATAATACAAACGCCTCACACAAGCTGGCAAGACCATCAGATCATTTGTGACTTCGAAACACATGTACAGATGCCATGCTATTTTATGCTATCACTTTCAAGCTCACAAGCGCAGTTTCGATTTTAGAGATAGATCTAGCAACATCAGAGCTGCTCTAAATTGCTATATGTGCCTGCACTTTCTAAATCTACTTACTCGACAGGGCAGAGACACCGGGGAGCTCCTTGCCCTCCAACAGCTCCAAGCTGGCACCGCCACCAGTAGAGACGTGGCTCAGCTTGTCCTCAACACCGTACTTGGCCGCAACGGTCGCGGTGTCACCACCTCCAATGATGACAGTCTTTCCGTTTTGTGCGGCGGCAACAGCGCAGTCTAGGATCGTCTTGGTTCCGTTGGCGAAGGCCTCGAACTCGAAGACACCTGGTGGGCCGTTCCAGAGGATGGTCTTGGCCTCGTTGATGGTCTGGTTGATGAGCGCGATGGACTTGGGTCCGGCGTCGAGTCCCATCCATCCGTCAGGAATGCCGGTCTCATCGGTGGCGGTGCCAGTCTTGGCATCAGGGGAGAACTTGTCGCCGGTGACGTAGTCAACTGGCAGGATAAGCTTGACGTTGTTCTTCTTGGCCTTCTCGACCAGGTCGCCGACGATCTTGCTGCCAGCCTCATCGAACAAGCTGTTGCCGATCTTGACGCCCTCGAGGGTCTTCTTGAAGGTGAAAGACATGCCACCGCAGATGACGATCGAGTCGACTTTGGTGAGAAGGTTGTCGATCAGCTGGATCTTGTCGCTGACCTTGGAACCTCCGAGGATGGCGAGGAATGGGCGCTCAGGGCTCTCAATGGCCTTGGCGAAGTACTCGAGCTCCTTCTTCATGAGGAAGCCGGAGGCCTTCTGTGGGGTGTTAACACCGACCATGGAGCTGTGGGCGCGGTGGGCGGTTCCGAAAGCATCGTCTAATCATTTGTTAGAATCTAATCGCCATTCGCAAGTGAAGTGGGTGTTAGAAATCGAAATAATACTTACTGATGAAGATATCCGCAAGCTTGGTAAGGTCGGCGCGGAACTTATCAACGCTCTCTTTCGAGGCCTTGACCTTCTTTCCCTCGGCATCCTTGCTGCTTCCCTCCTCCTCGGCGTGGAAGCGCAAGTTCTCCAAGAGAACAACCTCGCCGTCCTTGGCGTTGTTGACGATCTCCTCAACCTTTGGTCCGACGCAGTCTGGAGCGAAGGTGACGCTGCGGCCGAGAAGCTTCTCGAGCTCTGGAACGACAGGCTTGAGCGAGAACTCCTCGTTGACCTTTCCATCGGGGCGGCCCAAGTGGGACATCAAGACAACAGTCTTGGCACCGTTGTCGATGGCATACTTGATGGTTGGGATAGCACCGGCAATACGCTGTGTGTTGGTGACGTTCTTCTTGGAGTCGAGGGGAACGTTGAAGTCGACCTGTTTACAACACCGTTGTCAATGATGTATTTTACTAGAGGATAAACACCTCCGTAAGCGGTGTCAACGTACTCTGATCAGGACCTTCTTGTCCTTGACGGTCACGTCAGTGATGGATAACTTGTTGGAGAGAGACATGGCGATTATTTTGCAATAGTTATTTTGCAATTGAAAAGCTCGAAGATGTAAAAAAGGTTGAGATGCTTCGTGGCTGCGGGATGAAACGGATAAGCGTTTTCGGCGAGGGGTCTTCCAAAAGTACCCCTCCTATTGAGATTTGGTGGGGTGATGCTATTACCTATCGACGAGCTTACCCCTGCGAGACCCATAGCCGATGACATCGTCCATTCCATCACGTGAAATCGACAATACAATTACGAATGTATGATTCAAAGAAGTTATATAAGATATACTTAAGAGAAAATACAGTATAACTTTTATTTAATGCCCAAGAATATAACCTATATGCTCCGCCTTTTCGACCATGACGCCCCATTTGACCAAGAACTGTATGTCCTTAAATATAATCCATGAACCCATGCCCGTCTACTCTATGACAGCTGATATGAGCGTGTTAAGTATGACATATGTTCAAGTGCAACACTTCAGCACGCCCCTAATCGGAATATTCCCTCCGCAGTTGCGCCCTCTGAGGTGTTACTGGAGATCCAGCCTCCTTCGCGTCCTCCGCTGCATTCGTAAGTGACAAGTATGCTGTCCATGCGATTCCGATAGTAGATACGAATGGCTATAAAGATGTATTAGCAAGAGACCGAGCGTATGGGATACAATGAGATCTGTCTTACCAACTGGAAATGGATCGGAATGACGCGGAAATTCAACACCTGAACCGCCGGCCAGAGGACATAGTTGGCCTTCAACGTCGGCACAAACATATCTTGAAGTTTATGCATGACCTGCTTCTTTCTCCCTCCCTCGGCAACTGTCATCGCCGTGAAGAAGAGGCAGAGGCCAAACGGCGCGAATATCAGCTGATCAAACGCCACCCTCTTCATGGCCGGCCCAAGAGCGCTTCCCTTCGTAATCGGGAACGACTTGCTCAGGAATTGGAACCACTTGAACTGCACCGGGGCAATCATACAGCCATACCCCACAAATCTAGACAGCCGTTCGAAGTCGAAGGGCGGTGGAAGGATCTTGGATTCTGGAATGAGTTCCTCTATGCTGAAAGGGTTTCTCTTGTCAAGCTCGTGGATCTCGACTGCAAATGGATCGTCTCTGTTGTTTGGGCCGCCGGGCTTTCGAAGGGCGCGTTCGCGGATTGCAGTTATGCTTTGAGCAACTGTGTCGGCTATGCCACTGAGGACGGCGTTCGACGCCATCATCGTAAGGACTGAAGGCCGGTTAGTGATGGTTATGACCAGGGAGGAGTTCGATTGACGTACTTGGATGTTCAGCATAATAGCCGTGGAATTTGGCTACGAGCCTCGACATGATTGCAAGTTCTATAAAGGCGATTATCGCATGGAGGAGCGGCTGTGCGGTGGAGAGATCTCGTCAGCAATGGGTTCGAAACAAGCAATTGCAGTAGGCATCACGAAATCGAAATATGGATCCCACTTACAGTATTCCAGTAGGTATATGTGGTGTTTAGGTATCGTAGTAACTGCCGCCTCTGTATATCGAACACCATGGCTGCGACCTTGGGAATGCGGAGTTGAAGGTTAAGGTATTGAAGGTGGATTCGATGTCACGATCGACGCCTATCTATGACGTCTGTGCTGACTACCGGCTGGTGTGGATCACCGATAAGTGTTGTTGGGTCCAAGCGCCAAGAGACGTCGTTCATACAACACAACGAACCTAGGGAATGCGTGCTCCTATCAGTTGACGAGCAGACGCGCTAACACGGGTTAGACATTTTGCAACTATTGTATTTACTCAATCTCTATAACTTATTGAGAATCTCCGAGGCTAATTTTAGAACTTATGCACGTTCTAGTGCATCGATTCCCATCGTCTCCACTCTACTGCCGATGTGATGGAAATAATGATCATTATTTTAAGGCAGTGAACAATCACTACAGCGTATTCTGTCACGACAGAAATTCTGTAGCTTAGAGGGGCTGTGAAGCTCACATTTAGCGAGAAATCCTAGATTAGTAAGCTCTAAGTCCCGCATAGTATAGGATTAAATAAATCAATCAATCAATCCTCTACGTCCAAACTTCATTCACTCCTATGATATATATATCAGCAACGACAAAGGCCTTACTATTTGCGAACACTAATTCTCCCTACTTGCTATGTCTCAGCGAATTTTCATTACATGCCGCTCAAACCACGATCCTATAGCCGTTGGACAACTAGCGTGTCAGAAACAAATGGGTCGAGACTATGATTATAAGGTTGATTTCATTCGGTGGGCCGGAACTTTTGACGTTGCCTACAATCCCAATCCTAGGAAATGTCAGGTTCTTGTCGACTGCAACGTCGCTCACTCCGCCTCAGATGAGGGGATACCATTATCGTGCTACAACGTAAGCTCGGAGGGTATTGAGATGTGAGATTTTCTGTCCCTGGTAGTGTCAGTAGCTGTTTAACATGGCATCTTAGGTGCATATCTCAAATCAATCTACTACCAAGTTTATATCAACGCCTTGAAAGGGACTATGCTTGGGGAAAACGCGGACCAAAGTTGAGCCGCTCAGTCGAGACTTAATGGATACCGAAGGTTATGATATATGGTCACTCGGGTTTTTAAGAGAGAGATTGGAAGGTTGTGGGCGCCGTGACGCTTGCAAATATAAACGTCGTGGATAGTATGTCGATAAGACAGCAACGTTATGTGAACTTAGGCTGCAAGCTAAATTCTCAACTCTACAAATTATATCTCCTTCCTAATATAAGTTGGGCGTCTACGCGCACGCCTTTCCTAGTCGAACACTTAATTCTACTTTTAATCACAGTTGACCACATTTAAAAGGTATGGCCGAGCGACACACTCGCTTTGACGAAAGATGTGTTCGCTAAGCCGCGTGTCGAAACACTGCTTGTCTAGGATATTATGTAAATAATACAGGGATTCTCGCCTTGGGAGGTAGCCCTACGTTTGTGTATCAGACTCTGGAGTGGTTCAGATTTAGATCATCTGGATATTTCATCGCTATTCTCAGGATATCTTAAAATGATAGGTTATTAAGAAAATTAAACATAGATAAGATTAAGAGCCTCTAGGAGCTATGTCTCTAGCATTCTGATGAGCCACCCGACGATATCTTGCTCATCGCTTATATATGTCCTCTGTGAATCGATCTATACTCCATCCATCTCCTATCTGTGACTGTGACTGGGAAGGAGGAGAACTTTTATAATCAGTCCCAGAGACTACAGTGCCGGGAGAGCTTGAATCTCTGATGTCCTGGTGATATTGCTGCTGCTGCTGCTGTTCTTCTTCTTGTCGCCTGTATAACTCACCAAGAATACCCGTCGATTGTGCCTCGAAACTAGACTTGAGCGCTTTCGAGTCGTCCCAACGCTCACCATAAGTCTTAAGTGCCTCAATAATCTGCTCGATACAGATAATGCTCCGGCTAATGTTATCTGTACGCCCCATATTTGGGATTGGGGGCGGAGGTGGCCCCCCTGGAATGGTGTTGACGAATGGAATTATTCCTTGCAGAAGTGCATTGAGATTATCAGAAAGTACAGCAATGAACTGGCTTCCAATAAAGTAGACCCTGAGGGCGTCATGATATGTGTAGAATGCGGTATTGATCGGGTCCTTGGCGATGGGTAATAGTTTTTGAATGTAAGACATGCAATATTCGAAGATGAGTGTCTTGCCCAATTCTGATACTGACGGGAATCGGCATGAAGGAGCCAAACAATAGACAAAGCTGTATAGGAGTTCTAAGTCGAAAAGTTCTCGTGTGGCCTGAGGAAGATGTTTTGGTAGGTTTTCGGACCAGGTGCGCATTTCATAAGACATCTGCCAGAGATATTGAGATGAAGGGTGAAGAGGGTCGCGACTTGACTGGAAAAGCTCTTGATACCAAGTGGATTGAGCTTTCCGCAGTTGGAATATGAGGAGTGATGCATCAAGGGCTGGTAGTTTCGAAATTGGGCTTTCTGGATCAGATGTCGAAGTTAGATCTGCTGGAAATGCTACAGTGATAGCGTCGTCCGTAAACGAAAATGGCCGTGCATGTACCATGCTGATGGATCTAAATTGGGTGAGCATAAGAACATCAGTCATATATAGCATATAAATTACCTGTCAAGTGCGTATGCAGAGTAGAATATCTTTCGCCGTTGTTGAAGAGCCTTCTTGTCAACCGCCTGCTCCTTTGGTGGATCCTGGTGATAACCCAAGTCAACCGCAGCGCGGCAAGTGAATCCTATCAACTGCCAACTGTCAAAGTGTGCCGGGTCTAACGTGGAGTATTGCACAAGCAAGATTAACGCTTGGATCTGCTGTGGATAGCCGGGCATCAAGACGTGGTCAGCAAATTTGAGTGCTCGCACAACAAAATCAACGCCATCCTTATAGAAGGTATCTGTGCTGCTGCGGGACTGGCACATAGAGCCTATGGCCAAAACCATATATAGTATCCAATAATCGAAGTCCTCAACATGTTGTTGTGGATTTTCTTGATAAACCGCATCCAGTGCGTTAAAGAGGGCAGTTTCTGGAAATGCCGGGAACAGGGACAACACGTTTTCCAAATAATACTGAAGTAGCCCCATCGCAGTTTGCCTCGAAGGCATTTGCGGATTCTTCAGCCTTGGCAATGGCTCGTTGAGAGACGCTGCCAAAATAAGTCTAGCAAAGGTTAAGCTCGTAGTTTTCGTGTCAAAGTCTCGCATAGTAGCATTAACAGTCCTATAAAAGTCAGGATAGAGTACGGTCAACGTTGGATAAGAAAAAGGGGGGTCAAACATAAACCCAAAGTCTGACACGAGTTCATTGACATCAGTAGCCTCCCGCCGTCGAGCAGCCTTTCCTTGGATGGCCGCACGAATAGCAGCCAACGAGTCCTTTCGATCGGGGGGCGTCATAGGCGGGCTATCGCCTTCGTGCATAGTGACAGATGCCTTTCTCATCTTCGCATATGCTATGCGTTTTTCGAGCTTTTCCACTCGTGATTCAAGAGATGCAACATAGCTTGATATTCATCAGCAAATGCCTCCAACCGCCCCGTTACCCATTACAACTGACCTCCTTTCTTTGCCTTTCGCAAATTGGTCATTGGAGCTTGAGCATTCATTCTCCCTGCCAGACTTTTCACACGCCGTACATGCGGGGAGCTTGCCGTCACACTAATGGATGTAAGTAACAAACCTCTAGTACACCTACAGAGCACATGCCTTGATCTTTGCTGCGCGGCCTATGAAAAAATTAGGGTCATGTTTTAAGTCCTGGTTTGGTTCATGAACTCACATCTTGAGCACGCGGCTACTGGCCGAGAGACCCTTAACAATGGCGAATCTAGGGCAGTATACCGATGCATAATGCCTTTTCCGAGGCCCGACGCCCAACGCTTTCAGGAGAAATGAGGGTATCCGGGGCCGGCGCAGAGGCTGTTTAAGAAAGTAAGACGTGCAGGATAGAGATGGAGATGTTTCTGTCCAACGCAGTGCTAAGTAAGTGGGGTGAAGAGGGGAAAGCAAATGATACGACGAGTTGCAGCAAGGTGATGTTGTGCACCTAACTCCTTTGGTGTTCTAGGCTTAACTCTGCCGCCGCCCGTGCGGGTGGATTGGAGCCAAGGACGGATGGTACCCAAATGGTACTTGTACTTGTTTGCATTTCGCACGTCTTCATGCATGTTGACAGGTAAAATGAACAAGTCAACACAGGGTCCACATTGTCTTTTTTAGCGACATTTCACGGGGTTTATGTACTGTATTATAGTACTATACTCACTCCTGACTCCGTTCATGGTAATAGACAAAGTACCTGCTTCTTTTGACCCCGGAGAAACGGCGTATTGTAGTAGTAAACATTTAGTTGTGCGGGTCTTCTCTCTGTGGGCCAACCACGCCGGCGCTTAATAAGATTGATTTGAGGCACTCGAGTACTCTGGAGACAGGAATCCAATATGTACAGTTCTGGATCTCTGGCTGACTGTGCTGTACATTGTATGTACTGTACACAAACCAAACAGTATAACTTCGACATTATTATTCGGTTGGTAGATCATCTTCAAATCTGTAAAATCCGACCCCCACCAGTCTAACCTACATCTCTTTGTTGCGGGATTGTTCCCCTCCACAAACACAAACTACGGTTCTGTCAGTTTGCTCCAGTGGCCACTTCCAACACTACTCCTATGGCCGCACATACCCAGCGAAGATGAAATGCGCCACCAAGGAATGTGATGACCACCGACGAATCTCAATCGCACATTAACCGGTCGTCTTCATATTTCGCATCAACCCCGGAACGAATCGCCTCGAGAGCCTCGGCTGGTTAGCAGTTGCCAGACACAGCTTCCCCAGAGACAGCAGACTGCTCATCGCTGAGGTCGCCCCAGCATGCGCTGTATTCTCCTCGCAAGCAGCAAATAATACACTCTGAGCTCCTGAGCAAATGGATGTAGCCGAAGCTTTGCGGCAGGGCCTGGGGTCGGTGAGCAAGGCTCGAGAGGCTCGAACCCCTCGCGCGAGGGAGAGCAGCCATGAGAGCGATGGGAACTCGAACTCACCAAGAATCGCGCACACATTAGCCGCATGTTGCCGATGTCGTCAGGTTAGTACATCTTGATACAGCGACAATAAAGCTTTCGTGTTGCTGTTTACTAATGCTCTGATAGAGAAAGACGCGGTGCGACCCAACCCTTCCGAAGTGCCTGCCCTGCGAACGAAAGGGCTCTGTCTGCGAATACTATGATACCACAAAGAACAAGAAGATATCCCGAACCTATGTGATCCGCCTCCAGGATCGAGTCCGCGCCCTACAACTGGAACTAGGACGATATGTCGACGATGATGATGCTCAAATTAAGACGGAGGACTCGATACGCCCGGGAGGTCTCGTTCGATTGGAGGAGGACGATGAGATGCCACGATATCTTGGGCCCTCGAGCGGAATTGCTATGACGAGATTGGTGATGGAGGAAGCTAGGCGCTACACAGATTCCAGGAGCATTCGTGAGCTTGTTCCGGAGGTTAGCACTCGACGAGCTCCCGGCCAGTCTCCGGAGTCCATCCCAGAGAGGACGAAATCATATCCAATGATCAGTGCCATTCCAGCAGATCGATTGCCAAATCGGTCAGTAACTGATAAGCTGATAGAAGTCTTCAATCAAAAAGGTCGGTCATTGAATTTCCCGCTTCATTGAACGAGTAACGACTAATCAATCCTCAGCTCAATATCTTTTCCCTACGTTACACGAGCCTACATTTTATAGGGAATGTGATGAAGTTTACGCTGGCGATACAGACCCGGTTAAAAACTTCATTGTACGGATAGTTTTAGCCATCAGCATGCAAAAGCTTGATCCGCAATATGCAGGCCTGGCGGATAGCTACTACTTGGCTGCCATGCAAAGCGTTGATGAAGTGGTACGGCCGAAAGATCTCAGGACATTACAATGCCTCGTCTTGATAGCACAATATTCTCTCCTGACGCCTACCAAGACACCGATATACTACATAGTTGGCCTCGCAACGAGATTATGCCAGCAGTTAGGCCTCACAGAAGAGAAGACCATCGTTCAGGGCGTGTCTCTTGGCCAAGTTGATCCACTACAGATGGACATGAGGAGGCGCTTATCATGGATTGTACTCTCAATGGAGTTTGGACTGGCACATAGCCTTGGTCGTCCCAACGGATATGCCACTGGTCAAGACCATGTCGATGTCGGCTTCTTTGCCACGGTCGATGATGAGTACATCACAGCGGATGGGATCACTACCAACCAGATATCGGAAAAGAAGGTCATGGCGGTTCATTTCTTCAAGATGCGTTTGCTACAGGCTGAAATACGCCGAGTGCTCTACGAAAGGAAACGGTCTGAGCCAAAAAACGATTCACATCCTTGGTTCCCTCAGATGGAGGAAAAACTCCAATCTTGGCTAGAAGCAGCCCCTGAGAACCCGAGCTGGAGCAAACCTTGGTATGGCAAATTTCCTTCATATTGTTTTGAATATTCGCTGACCCTTCTCATAGGTTTACTGGGAAGGTCAACACCATGATTGTATTCCTTTTTCGCCCTTCTCCTCAGGTTCCAAAGCCATCTCTTCGTGGCGCTATAATGTGCTACGACGCCTCAGCGTATAATATCAAGATGCAACACCGTCAGATGGACAATCCTTCTGTGGACGTCACTTGGATCTTTCTTCAGAGTCTGTTTATGGCTGTAAACACCCTTCTCTGGTCGATATCGTACCCAAACGTGAGAAGTTTGCACCCGAAGGAAGAACTTGAAGAACTCCTTGAGTTGGCGGTAAGCGTGATGGTCCGCTGTACCGACCGATGGCCTGGTAGCAAACCCGCGTCAGAGCTTTACCAACGGCTTGGGCGAGCGTGTTTCAAGTCCTATGATGGTGGGAAAGTTTCCGACTCCTCCTCCTCGCTCTCCGCAAACTCGCCTGCGTCCGTCAACGAATCCATGTCTTCCCCGTTTTCCGATCACTCAAATCTCACTGCGCCGTCCATGGCGTATTCTCAGCAATCACAAGAGCCAGCTCCAACATTCAGTTACGTGTTTAACCAGTCTCCCGAGAATACTGCGGCAAATGAGTACCACCAGAACGTTCGATTCCAGCAACAGCAGCCTACGTTTCGGTCAAATTCCATTTTCATGCAGCCAGCGACTCGGTCGACTGATCGACGCTTCAGTTACTTCCCTCCCGAGTATGGGCAGGAAGAGCCACAGTCATACCAGCCTCAACCGGAGCAACCTCAATCGCAGCAGCCTCAACAGCAGCAGCCCCAACAACAGCAATCCCAGCCACAGCATCCTCAACCACAGCAACCTCAACCGCAGCTACCTCAGCAACAGCAGCCGCTACCGCCTCAGTGGGGCCCTACGCCTGTTCAAACGGCCACGTTGCCGATGCAAGCCCCTGGACCTTCAGCGGGCCAACAAAGTTTTAACAGTCTGGATGAGACCAACTACTTCATCCAACCGACGTACAACTTTGGGCCACTAGTATATACCGAGCAAGACTATGATACGCAGACAGACCGTATGGGAAGCTTGAGCTACAGCCAACAGGTGGAACTCATGGAGAGCCTAGAGACTAATGGACTGGATGGCATTGATGACTACTTGGGGTTGGTCCCGCCGACTTATTATAATCCGTCGAGTGCGCTATGATAACAGTAGCTGTGGGCAAGGGGTAGCCCTTCTGAGATTATGAACCATAGTACGGAAGCTGCGGTTGTAGGAACTCTTTGGCTAACGGAGTTGATTGGTTACAACGAGACATGAAATTTTGGAGTAACAGGGCGCGTGGGGTATTGCATTAGACATTATTTGGAAATCACTTGGGGGATTCAAGCGGGAACATTTGAAGCGAGATCTTGGGGGAGTAGTAGGAGGATTTAAACCTCAGCTATCAATGATTTATATTTATTTAGCCCCAGAAACCACTATACTCGGCAGATCCTTGATATCAACATGCTCCTGTGTCCCCAAATCCACGACTCGCACCGCCTCCAGACCCAACACCCCGGTCTGAAGCGCCATAAACCGCAGCTCCGTCATGTGACATGCGCTCGGTGCCAGGGGGCCAACACGCACGTCGGTGCTGTAGCATATGATGTCTGCACACTCAATGCCGGCGCCCTTCTGCGCGGCGTAGAGAATATTCTCGTCAAGCACTGCGTCGGCGATGTCGGTGTTGGCACCACCAGAGGCCGATTTCTGCTGCGTGTACGAGCTTGAGAGTGGCCGGTTGGTCGGGGCGCGGTGGTGTGAAGAGGATTGGATTCTCCGCTTTGCGATAGGGATGAGTGCCAACTTGCGCGGGTGGTCAGATCGGTTCACAACAAAGACGGTCCAGGTGAAGAAGTCCCCTTGGTAGATTGGGGTTGTTGGAGCGGTGAAGGTCATGGTGACGCCGAAGTCGGGGACGGAGAGGGAACGCTGGTGTTTGGTTGTGAATTCGATGGCGGGGAGAGCATCGGGTCGCGATGCGGCGAGCGATGTGTTCAAGGCATCGTGGTTGGAGGATATGCTCAGCTGGGCTGGGCGGTGGTCGCGCTGGATGGTTGCGCTTGGATTTCCGAATCCGGGGTTCACGGGTGGAGTGAAGTCGACGCTTGTGGCCCAGATCATGGTGATTTTGGGCAGACAGCTGGGGGAGACGCAGACGGTGCCAGTGACGGTGATGTGTAGTGGCTTTATCGGGGTCGAAGATTGCTCCAGGGGAGTGCGTGAGAGGCGGTATACTAAGGTGACATCGTCTTTTGGGAGGCAATCCATGGGAAGTGCCATATCAGGGGCTGTGTTCAGATCTTCGACGTTTCCGTCAGTAAGCTTGAAATCAACTGACGACAAGCTGAGGGAGTTCCCAGCCCATGGGGTGGCCTCTATGTCTAAGGAGGCGAAGATGCAAGGGTTGCTATGTGTGTTATTTGGTCTTGCGTAGCGAGCTCGTAGTTGGAATGCAGGTAATATCTTAAGAGGACGCGCTGGTGCTATCCTCAAAGGGCTGAGGGAATCGGCCTCCCCTGGTGAGACTGGTTTAACTCGTGAAACCCGTAGAGCAGATAGGCGGGGTATGGCATCTCCAAGAGCCGGATCCCCGTTGAAGGATTCGAACAGGTTGATGCCAGAAGGCATTTGACTGGGCAGGTATTCGTTTTGCCGAATCATCGCCTTCAGCTGTTCAGCTGTTTTTAAGTTCGCGGATATTGAAAATACCACGGAAGGGCTTTGGAGGCGGAGCCTACCAGGCCTTGTAAGAGGGACTGGGAACTTCCAGACCACTAATAGACTCGTTTTATCGTCCTCCCCAGGACTTTTAATGATAACAGGTGCATCTTTAAGCTGATCGTTTGATCCTGAATAAATCAATTCATGACCTGACTGGCCTTGTGGATCTGTCAGTGCGTTGACAACGTTGGCATCCAACGTGACCACCAGCCGGTCAAGGTATCGATGAACAGCCCTTTCATCCAGATGTGGTGTCTGTAAGACGACATAGACATTCAATATTTCATCTATAATCTAGTGATAAGTAAGATATAAATTTTCCATGAGTCAAACGTTTGCTCACCAAAGAATACTGTCTGCCTCAGGGCCATGTCCTGGAGAGCGGCTTCTACATCGCCATTTTTTGCAAGTGAAGTCCGCAGCCCTTCTTCAAGACTTAATTCTGTAAATTCCGGTACAATTGTCTGAATAATTGAAGTTTCCACAAATTCCAGGCTGCCACGAGACTGCTGTGGCTGGTCATCGTCAGACATCTCGATTCTCAAAGCTTATATATCCCTCTCCCTGTAATATATATAGAGGAGAGGCCAGAAGTCGGTAAGCTGACTCCAAAACAAAACATAAACGATTTCTGCAATTTTATGCTCCCAGCCTCGCAGAGGTCGCTTGAATTAATTTCAAGTGTTAGTTGTGGCGCTATGTGAATTCGAAGTGCATTGTTGCATCTCTCCTTTAAGTTCCTGGCACGGTGGCTAATGCCGTATCACAATCTTGATTGGATAACACCTTGGAGGCGCACGACGCGGCAAATTGACCTTCGAGACCACTAGCGCGCGCGACCTCCAAATACTTTTGATAGCCTTAACATTTTCCATAACGTTGTTCCATCAACATCAACAGGAATAATGAACGGCATCAATGGGCACATGGCCCCTCCGGGCCTTTGGCAAGAGGCGCGCAATGCTGAAGGGCGAGTGTATTACTACAACACCATCACCAAAGCGACCCAGTGGACCAAACCTGAGGAGCTCATGACTGTAGTGGAGGTAAGATAAACAACGGTATTATGACATTGAAATAAGCTAACACAAACCAGCGCGCTCTGGCCGATCAACCATGGAAAGAATACACTGCGGAAGGTGGCCGTAAATACTGGTATAATACGGAAAGCAAACAGAGCTCATGGGAGATGCCCACGGTCTTCAAGAATGCGCTTGCGAAAGAAGCTGTTCCTGCGCAAGCCGCGACACCATCGTAAGTTACACTTCTTATTATCTATCTATCTTATATATGCTGATCTGATCTATTTAGTGCGCCGACCTTTGTTGCTGGAGGAGGTTTCTCGCAATACGATCAGCCACGCGACAGAGAGCCGGTTGGCGAAGCTCGTCAGATAGCATATGGCAACGATATCAACGGCAGCAGAGCCCAAGTGTTCGTGCCCGCAAATACCGACCCCGACTATTCAACTTTCGAAGAAGCAGAGGCAGCATTTTTGAAGCTTCTCCGACGAAGCGGGGTGAGGCCGGATTGGACATGGGAAGAGGCAATGCGCGCGATTATCAGAGACCCACAATACAGAGCTTTGAAGGATCCAAAGGATCGCAAGGCGGCATTTGAGAAATTCGCTGTTGAGGTGCGCCTGGAGGAAAAGGATCGGGCTAAAGAGAGGCTTGCCAAGCTTCGTACGGATTTCAGCACTATGCTGCGAAGCCACCCTGAGATTAAGCATTATACACGCTGGAAGACTGCTAGACCCATTATTGAAGGCGAAACGATCTTCAGATCCACAGATGACGACAATGAACGGCGCCAACTATTCGAAGATTACATCATTGAGTTAAAGAAGACGAACATGGAGCGAGAGGCTTCAACTCGCAGGGCCGCTATGGACGAGCTTGTTGAGATCATGCATGGCCTTAACTTGGAACCGTACACTAGATGGGCAGAGGCACAAGGTATCATCCAATCAAACCAGCGATTCAAAGGTGATGAGAAATTTCAGACACTCACGAAATCTGATATGTTGACCGCTTTCGAGAATCACATCAAGTCTCTAGAGAGAACATTCAACGATGCTCGCCAACAGCAGAAAAATCAAAAATCGAGACGAGAACGCCAGAACCGCGACCGCTTCATTGATCTTCTCAATGATTTGAGGAAAGCTGGAAAGATCAAGGCTGGGGCCAAATGGAGTCAAGTATACCCCTTAGTTCAATCTGACGAAAGGTACACCAACATGCTCGGTCAACCCGGCTCTACGCCACTTGATTTGTTTTGGGACATTGTTGAAGAAGAGGAACGGGCCTTGCGTGGAACTCGGAATGATATATTGGACGTGTTGGATGTTCGTAATCCCTCTTTCACCGTGAAGTTTGCCCTTATTAACGACTTGCAGGACAAACGTTTTGAGATACAGCAGAAGACCACCTTTGAGGAGTTCCTTACCCTTATGCAAATAGACCGGCGTACTGCTAACATCGATCGAGACGCTCTGTCTTTGATATTTGGAAGGGTGAGTTGAATCAAAATCCTTGGGTTCCGTGTGCTTTGCTGACAGGTTATAGCTCCATGAGAAGGTATCTCGTCGAAATGAAGACGACAAACACATGGCAGAGCGAAAGCAACGCCGTGCTGTAGATGACCTGCGATCTTACATGAAACATCTGGAGCCTCCGATCAAGGTGGATGATACTTACGAGAAGGTTAAGCCGCATATTGAGCGATCAGGAGAGTACCTTGCCCTTCCCACTGATGATCTACGACGCTCTGCTTTCGATAAAGTTATTCGTCGTTTGAAAGACAAGGAGGATGACGAGAGAGATCGAGCCAAGCGCCGTGACAGGGAGTCCATCGAGAGATCAAGCTATCGAGAGAGGGAAAGAGAAAGAATTGACAGGGATAGAGGTGAGAGATCTCACCGCAATGGCGGTCGCCATGGTAGGCCAAGCCGCAGCCCCGAACCCGATGCATACGAAGCAGATAGGCGCAAGGCTATCGCCGACCGTGAGAAGAACTACCGCAAAGGTAACGTTGCAGATACTCTACTCTCACCTGCTCGCCGAGGAAGCGACCGGTCTGAAAGGGATCGCGACTTTGATAGATCTCACAGAACTCGGCGTGATGAGCCCCTCGATCGCCATGACAGGGATCCCCGCGACAAGAGAGAGCGAGATGACGACCGCGAGAGGCTCTATAGGAGGAGAGGTGATCCAAGGGGTAGCATTGATGAGTTGCCCTATGGTGATGAGAAGCCGAGTTCGGTCAGGCGTAGAAGGGCTGACAGTGACCTTGAAAGCGGGGGTAGCAAAAGGGATACTAAGGTTCGTCGATTTTCTAATAACCGTGCTCAGCGTGATCACAGTTTTGGCCATCTGGCCTCCCCGTATTAGGAGTAGGTACGTCTGACCAACAAGCTCTCTAAGAGTAGTGCTCTTGAGGTTTTAAACTATAGTTATTGTTGTGGTTAAAGAACCTAAGCTCAAAGAGACTCCCAGTCCATTGTGGGGTTGAAGGAATGACCTATTATATCTCTCACGATACAACGTAACAACGTCTGTGATAAAGTAAGAACATTGCCCTAACATTATATTTCTATAGAGGACAAGGAGAGAACGAACTCCGCCACGTGAGTCCCCTGCGGTGGACCGCGCCGTGAAGGCTAAGACGCCAACCACAACATTGCCGCCAAAGGAGGATCCAGCTGTACACTCGGGAAGCGAAGAAGGCGAAATTGAAGAAGAGTAGCGAACTAACATGCCACCGGAAGGCATTGTACAAGATCTGTACGTACCAAGTTAACGTTTTTGGCCTAACACGATAACCTCATCGGCCATTTGACAGTTCAATTCAAGCCAGCCTTTATAACAGCGCCAAAAGAGATATCAAAATCACGATGATAAAGCCTAGGAACAACTAGTGGGACATCTGGTGTGTATATGTATCTCTTTGCTTTTATTCGATGAACTAGTTTTTAAAGCCGTAAATGAATCCATTTCGGGCTCAGGTCGTTTCAATACTTAATATGAATGACTATGCCAACAGTAGAAGATGTCTGTTCTCCATGCTAGCTTTAAATCACCACCCAGACGGCACTCATCCGCTTGATCCATTGCCCCTCAATCTATACCATGTGCAGTAGAGAGAACTGCTACCAGTGTAGGACCAGGCAACAGGGGATAGAGCGCCGCCGCCATCGTTAATCATCCGGGTCATCTTCTTCGTTAACCTCTTCCTCCTCAGCCAACCCAGGAGAAACCCCTCTATGTAATACCGCTCCTGATGCCAACCCAGTAACGCCTAATGATGCATCTAATGCCGGTATATTTTTATATAGAGTGCCCTTTTCAACTCTTATCCTCATCCAGGAAGAACTATGGCTTATTAGTACATTTCTTTCTTGGGAATATGGATGGGAAATGCTTACGTAGTTTCCATTCAACTTCTGTTCCTGGTCCAGCTGAGAGTTCAGCTTGTTAATACGTGGCCTGAAGTTAGTCGGGTCACGGCGGAAGGTAACATCAAGGTTCTTGAGGAACTTGTTGCAACCAGTAAGGAGCGACTCAGGTGTGTGAGCGCGAGCCTCAATTCCTGGCTCACCGTCGAAGACGATGACACGGTCGGCGAGATAAGTTGCCATGATGAAATCGTGCTCTACAACAAAGGCCGTCTTCTTCGAGTGCATGATGAATCGCTTGATGACGCGAGCAGCAATAATACGCTGCTCGGAATCGAGGTAGGCAGACGGCTCATCGATTAGGTAAATATCAGCCGGCATACCAAGGGCGAGGACGATAGCCACACGTTGCAATTCTCCTCCGGACAGGTTCTTCACTTCCTGATCAATGAAATCCTCGAGCTTCAACGGCCTGACAACATCAGTTTGGAACTGGGGAGAAAGGAACGCAGTCTTGATCTTCTTGAAGAACAGCTGGCGAACACTGCCGTCAAACTTTGGTGTGATCTTCTGGGGCTTCATGCTGATCTTCATATCGGGAACCTTTCTGTTGCCATCCGGCTTTGTAGCGCCAGCCAGCATCTTACAGAATGTTGTCTTTCCGGTTCCGTTCTCTCCCATCATCACAATAATTTCCGAGTCCGTAAAGTCACCGTCGTCAATCGTAAGATGGAAGTTTCCTAGGGTCTTCTCCATAGATGGGTATTGGAAGGCGCGCGAACGATCAACGATGAATTCGTCTCCGGCTTCTGCGATGCGGAAAGTCAAGGACTCGTCTCTGAAGCGCAAGTTCTCGGTTGGGATATGGCCATCCAGGAAAATGTTGATACCTTCACGGACCGACGCAGGCATAGTAACGACACCGTACACTGCTGGGCGACCGTAGAGCACACAGATGAAGTCGGAAAGATAATCCAGCACAGACAAATCGTGCTCGACACAGATCACGTAGTTAGATGATTTGAGAAGGGAGCGGATGATCTTGGCTGCACTCAGACGCTGCTTTACATCCAGGTAGGACGACGGCTCGTCAAACATGTAGACGTCGGCTTCCTGGACACAGACTGTTCCGATGGCGAAACGCTGAAGCTCTCCTCCGGAAAGAAGATTGATATCACGATCCATAACATGGTTCAACTCTGTATGTAATTAGCACAACACAGTCAAGATAAATGAATATATCTGCTCACCCAAAACATCACAGACTTCTTTGAGGTTGTCCATCTGAGACCTGCCCTCGATCAAGGCCTGGACCGACTTGTCCGGTGCGCGCACAGCTTTGGGGATTTGGTCGACATATTGGGGTTTTACAACAGCCTTGAGGTCGTCTTCGAGGAGTTTCGTGAAATAGTCTGTAGCCTTTGTTAGGACATTTGCTTCCTCCACTCTCGCAGGGTACACCGACTTTGTAGTTCCGACCCACGGAAGTATTTGATGACGTCTTCCCAGTCTGGGGGGTTTTCGAATCTTCCGAGATTGGGCTTGAGCTTTCCACTCAGAATCTTCAGGGCCGTACTCTTTCCGATACCGTTGGTTCCGACAAGACCAAGCACCTGTCCGGGTCTTGGCATGGGCAGACGATGCAGCTTGAAGCTATTCGCGGAGTAACGATGGGTAACTTGGGACTCGAGGTTGGTCGGCAGGTTGATGATGTTGATTGCGCCAAATGGGCACTTCTTGGGGCAAATACCACATCCTATGCAGAGTGTCTCGGATATGAAAGCGATTTTCGATGAAGCGTCGACTTCGATACAGAGGCGACCACTGCGAACAACAGGGCACGATTTCTTGCACTCTTGTCTACATTTCTATTCCATCATTAGTGTCATACCATTATAGTTCGAACAAATGTATATACCTTCGGCTTGCACTGTATGCGACGGGCTTAATTAGCATTTATGATCCCTTAAACTTCAACGCGGGGTAGTAGTGGGGTAGCCATGGTGGCAATATGTTTCGCACCTTGTCGCTATTGATGATCGCGATTCTATTCAAATCAAACAATCAGTATATATCACAGCAAGACAGCCCAATAATACCCAGTGAGCTGCCTGGGTTTATGCTTCTGAATCCATGAACGGTGGCGTGGCATACCTGGTAAGTTTATCAGCCATCTTGGGTTCTCCGGCTTAAGAGCCACTCAAACGAGCCGGGTATTTGATGGTTTTGGGCCCCTATTTATTTCAAGGACAGCGTCGAGTATTTGTGGCAAAGCGACAAAAATAATTTATATTTCGATTTTGGAGAATGTCGGGTTTGTGACTTTGGCGTCGAGATTTGTTTGGTGGTAGCGTGGGTCCCCGCGATGACAAAATCCTTTTGATCTGTGCTCATTCGTGTGAAACGGCCCGCGCTAATTCCGGTGTAAGCGAGTCTTCATGTTGAATGTAACCACTGAGTAGTCCAGTCCAGCTTCACGGACTTCACTGTGAATGAAGCCAACGTCTCCTTCATGTACGACAACCACCAATTCCACCAGTCATTGACGGATAATACCTCTTGATTAAGCTGCCTGGAAGGCCTTTTCATTATGGCTTGTAAGTATTCTTTTTCCAAAGTTCTTTTGCTGCCTTATTGTGCTCCAGTTGCTCCCAGGCTATCACCGTGCCTACCGCCCGCTCACAGTTACGCCGTCTTCTATACAGCTACATTGTTCAGGTTCTTGGACATGTAGAAGTGTCTAAGTTGATGCATACACACTCTCTGAGGTTCCTATCAGATTTTGTACTCGCTTGAGCGGGCGCTTTGGGAGCGCGTGTGTCCACTACCCCGAGTGCAACTCATCAGCCTCATTCTGATATATCATCGAATGCAATGCGCCGGCGAGGATATTAAGACATTTAGATGTGTTTTAGACGCTGTGCATATCGATTTACGGTCGCAGATAGCAGACGCACTACACCGTGTGAACCCGATGCCGATTGCTTCATTTGGAAGGTTATTTACGCTGACACTACCGTCTTATAGCAGGCAGCTCGTCGCCGTCAGGAAATTTGGACACGACTACTTCCATCCCAATGTCCAATGGATACCACTCTCCTGTTGGGGATATCTCGGTCGCCAACGATGCCGCTTCAGACCACTCGGGAAGCGACTTATCCGAAGTACGTGAAGCCCCAGCGGCAGAAGCCTCGCCGTCGCCGTCGAGCACACCACATCACCAATCCGATTTCGCCGCCGAGGACACCGAACCTTCCGATGAATCAGAAGATGACAACGACAAGGGATCTGATAATGACGAGTTCGATGCGGAAGAGGGCATGCGGGCAGTGGCCCATCATCACCCGCGCATCGACCGTTCGTCATCCCACGATTCACGACGTCCAACAAAGAGAAAATTGGGGATAGAGGACGATGAGCATATAAAAGCCAATCCAGAGCTATATGGATTGCGCAGAAGTGTACGTATCAACGCCGAACCGTCTGTGGGACTAGTTTTTAACGCGACATAACCAGGGCCGGCCTGTCCAACATCGCACCATAGTAAGACATATCCAAGCTGCAATACCTGAGTGTGTATGCTAAATGTTTTCAGATTGATAGCGATGAAGATGAAGATGAAGATCAGTATGCTACTGCTTCAGACGTTGCCCCACGAAAGAGGCGGAAAGCAGAAAAATCTCGACCAAGTAAGCTCAGTCCATCTACCCCTGCTGCCGCCGTTGCTGATACTCGTCGTTATAGCTTCCAAACGAGAGACTCCAGTATTTCGATCAGCATCCAATGACTCCGAATCCGACACATACGGTGGCTCTCGTGCCCGGAATCTAATAAAGAAGAACCGGCGCCGGCAACTGGATGCACTACCAGTGCCTGCTGCCAGATGGAGCAACCGTCGCGCGGCACAGGTCTCCGCTGGCGCATACCAAGAAAGTGAAGCTGATGAGGAAGATTCGGAGATGATGACGCCCATTCAAGCGCTTGAGGGATATGAGGATAATTCTCCTTATATCGAAGTTGTTCTCAAACATAGGCCAAAGGACGGTGTCGACATCAGTCTGTCGAGCTCAACACGTGATGACTTCGAGTATTACGTTAAATGGCAAGGGAAGTCATATTACCATGCCACATGGGAGGATGCAGTTTATTTAGGCACTGTCCGAGGTCACCGGCGGCTGGAGAACTACTATCGAAAGGTTGTCCTACAAGACGTCTATTTCGCAACCGACCCTGATGTTCAACCGGAAGAAAAGGAGAAGTGGATGCTAGACAGAGAACGAGACGCCGATGCCCTACTTGACTATACCAAGGTTGAGAGAGTCATCGGTGTTAGAGACGGGGATGATGGAGCGGAATATTACGTCAAATGGAAAAGCCTCTACTACGAATCGTGTACATGGGAATCGGAAACTCTCATTGGCGAAATTGCTCAAGACAAAATCGATGGGTATTTAAACCGTACTTCCCAAACACTAACTTCAGATAAGTCTGAATCCAATCCGAATACTCGACGGTCACATGTCCCAATCCGTGAACAACCATCCTATATCAAGGGTGGCCAGCTTCGAGACTTCCAGATCACAGGACTCAATTTTCTTGCATACAATTGGAGCAAGAACAAAAATGTCATTCTCGCCGACGAGATGGGTCTCGGGAAAACGGTGCAGACAGTTTCGTTCATGAGTTGGCTGCGCCATGACCGAAATCAGAATGGCCCATTCTTGGTCATTGTCCCTTTGTCAACAATGCCAGCATGGGGTGATACCTTTGATTTCTGGGCACCAGACACCAACTATGTTGTCTACAATGGCAAAGAGTCGTCCCGCAGTATTATAAGAGACTGCGAGCTTTTGTTGGGCGGGGATGTTCGCAAGCCAAAGTTCAATGTCTTGCTCACTTCCTACGAATACATCTTGGCTGATGCCAACTTTTTAGGCCAGATCAAGTGGCAATTCATGGCGGTTGACGAAGCGCACCGTCTCAAGAATAGAGAATCTCAGCTCTACCAAAGACTTTTGGATTTCAAAACTCCCAGTCGGCTGCTCATTACTGGTACCCCAGTGCAAAATACGCTCGGCGAACTTTCCGCGCTCATGGATTTCCTGATGCCTGGCGAGGTTGATATTGAGGATGATATGGATCTGACCTCGGAAGCCGCGGGAGAAAAGATTGCAGCATTGACGACTAAGATTCAGCCATACATTTTGCGCCGGACAAAGCAGAAGGTTGAGAATGATCTTCCTCCAAAGACTGAGAAGATCATCCGAGTTGAACTATCCGATGTACAATTGGAGTACTATAAAAATATTTTAACTCGAAACTACGCCGCACTCAACGAAGGTTCAAAGGGCCAAAAGCAATCTCTTCTCAACATCATGATGGAATTGAAGAAGGCCAGTAATCATCCATACATGTTCCCCAACGCCGAGGATAAAATTTTGAAGGGAGGGGACAGGCGCGAGGACATGCTGAAAGGACTCATTGCTAGCAGTGGCAAGATGATGCTTTTGGATCGATTGTTGACGAAGCTCAAAAAGGACAATCACCGTGTTCTAATTTTCAGTCAAATGGTAAAAATGCTCGACATCCTTGGAGACTACTTGCAATTACGCGGGCACGCTTTTCAAAGACTTGATGGTACCATGGCTTCTGGTCCAAGAAGGCTAGCCATTGATCATTTTAACGCAGACGACAGCCAAGACTTTTGCTTCTTGCTTTCAACGCGTGCCGGTGGTCTTGGCATTAATCTCATGACTGCAGACACTGTAATCATTTTCGACTCTGACTGGAATCCGCAGGCGGATCTTCAAGCTATGGCACGTGCCCATCGAATTGGACAAAAGCGACCAGTTAGTGTCTATCGACTACTTTCTAAAGAAACCGTTGAGGAAGAGATTCTTGAGCGCGCTCGCAATAAGCTCATGCTAGAATTCATCACTATTCAGCGCGGCGTCACAGACAAGGAAATGAGCCAACTCCGCGAGAAGGCACAGAAAGCTGGGAAAATTGAAGAGCCAAAATCCTCAGACGATATATCACGCATTCTTAAGAAACGAGGCCAGAAGATGTTTGAACAGTCCGGCAACCAGAAGAAATTGGAGGAATTGGATATCGACTCTATTCTTGAAAATGCCGAAGAGCACCAGACGGAAGTTCCCGAGGGCATGGTCGCCGATGGAGGAGAGGACTTCTTGAGAAGTTTCGAATATACCGACGTGAAGCTCGACCTTGAGTGGGATGACATTATCCCAAAGGATCAGCTCGAGGGGATTAAAGCCGAGGAAGAAAAGAAGGCACATGAAGAGTACTTGGCTAGGGTCGTCGAGGAAAACGCACCCCGAAAGGCTGCATTAAAGGTCACTGCCGAACAGGAGCGTGAACAACGTTTGGCAAAGAAGCGCGAACGAGACCTAGCCAAACAAGAGGAGCTCGAGCTCAAGGAGGCCGACAAAGTGGATCCCAAGAGAGAACTTAATGAGAAAGAAGCTAGATGGCTCTTCAAAGCTTTCCTACGCTATGGCTCCATTGACGACCGACCAGATGAGTTAATCAAGGATGCTCGCCTTGTCGGCCGTGACCACGACATGTTGAAGGCCACGCTACAATCTATCATCGACGAGAGTGACAAACGGTTGAAGGCAGCTAGTGCTGAGATGGAGGCTAAAGAACGAGAGTCCAACAAGGCTCTTACGAAGAAAGACAAGAAAGCTGTTCTGTTTGATTTCCTCGGGGTGAAACGTTTAAATGCAGAGACTGTGATTGAACGGCCGGGCGAGATGAGAATGTTGAAAGAGGTCATTGAGGCATTTTCTGACTTTGGAAAGTTCCGCGTTCCCGAGGCGTCAAAGGCCGCGCACTATTCCTGCGAGTGGGGTGCGAAAGAAGACGGCATGTTACTTGTTGGCATTCACCGCCATGGTTATGGAGCCTGGCCAGATATTCGGGATGACCCTGACCTAGGGCTACAAGAGAAGCTCTTCCTCGAAGAGCATCGCGTAGACAAAAAGGAGCTACGTATACAAGGTGAAGATACAACGGCCAAGTCACCTGGGGCCGTGCATCTTGTTCGACGAGCTGATTACCTCTTATCTGTCTTGAAAGCAAGATACTCCGATGATCAAGCTGCCCGACGAGCTGTTGAAAACCACCATCGGAATAACAAGAAGAATGGTATTCGCCGAGCCGAACATAGCGCCTCTGTATCTGCGTCACCGGCGCCACAGATCCGCAAGGCCCATCGTCAATCTGAAGGACGTGACCGCATGAGCGATCATCGCCACGAGAGGAGCCGTTCAAGTCATGAGGATCACAGGCACAAGCCCGATCTCAAGCGCAAGCATAGCGCTGCAGATGATGACCGTGTTGATCGCCACAAACACCGCAAGTCTGAAAACGGCTCAAGCAGCAGCAACCACGAGCAGGATCAAATGTTGAGAGTCATTTTCCGACCAATGAAGGATGCTTTCCGACGGGTTGGGGGTGCTACTAAGGAGAAGATCAAGTCTCAAAAGGAGCGCGCGAATCTCTTGAAGAACGAATTGGTCACCATTGGAAACTTCATTGATAGCCTAGAGGCAGACGAGGACGTGTCTGCCCTCAGGCCAAGTTTTTGGTATGTCGAATCTACTCACCGGGTATATTAAATCAAGTGCTAACGTTCTACAGGACCTATGTTGCTTCTCAGTGGCCACTAGACCCTAAACCTCAGGGTCGCGCACTCGAAGATATGCACCGCAAGATCTTGGCGGCAGCCAAGGCCAGGGCAGCCAGCAGCGACACATCTGGCAGCAAACCGAACCCCAGCAGCACCAAGGTCGAGCCCGTCTCGTCCAAGCCGGTCATCAACTAACGAGGCTACTCTTCACATTTACGTGCACTATTCCTAGAGACTGACAGATTAGTTATTTCACATATCCTGCGTTTATATAACCACATGGCGGCGGAGTTTTCTGAACCCGTATATCTCTTTCGACAGCACTGTTTCCTGGGCGCGCATGTTCGCGGAACGCTTGACTTTGTTAAGCTGGAAATTATGGGTTGGTTTGGGACGGGGTTGGGTTTGCATTTGGGTCGTTTTTACATCATTTGAACATTATTTGGCATTCTGGCGTTTTATTTTTCTAGAAAAGATGATTTTTTTGGTTCGAGCTCTGTAATACCGCCAGAGGGGCTGGCTGGTGGTGGTGGGTGTGCTCGAGAGGTGTGGTGATGGCGGGTGGGGCATATGGCACGATAGATATACCAACAGGAGCATATTTGGTGTGATGCGTTGGGTTGAGAAGTAGGATGTATAAGATGAACTTCTACGATTTATGGGCTGAGCCGTATAACGGCAACCTCACTGTGACGCACGTCAGCTTGTTCTCGGCTTTTTGGTAGCGTGGCGGTACTGTTGTTACGTGGAAAAAGCGCTGGCAATATAAACAATCTATTTAGAACTGCTTTGGCTATGCTTGTGGCTCTCTTGTTGTGATATACAAATACTAACAATATTCACCTTCTCCCGACAATCTGCTCCATAGGCCACGCCAGCAGACTCTTCCACTCATCTTCCACAACCTGGTCCAACTCTTGAATCAGCTTGCTCCCCCACCCCATCGCCCACCACGTATCTCTGACCCCATAAAGGATAACAGCATAGTGCGCCAGAATCACCAAAGCCATCTGCCGTCGGGAGCGCAGAAACGCAATATATTCCTGACTAACAGTGATAGGCCAACTGAGCACCATCCCATTATCCCGATCCTTTGACGATATCAGCATAAAGGATTCCTTCAACCCCTGAATAGCAAGGGTGTAAGTATTCCTATCAGAATCAACCTCTGTTAGCTGATTCCGATCTTCAAGCAGCTTGATGGCGTTTGTGATATCGTCTGATAATACAATTGAGTCATCCAACTCTCTGCCTACGAACATGGGCGCAATCTCGCTTTCTCGAACCCAGTTCCACATTTCTCCTATGACCACAGGCATGCCTCGTAGGAGCGTAAAGACGCCAAAGAGTTCCTTAATGGGTCTACTCGGCTCCTCATGCGGTCTTAACATGGAGAGACTGAAAGCGAAAATAGCGGTCATGGCTGCGCAAGAAAATAATGATGGGCTGTTTTCTCGCGTAATCTTTTGCAGTTCTAGGCTGAATTCTCGAATTGAGATGTCGTGGTGGCGGATGGCTCTATCAATGTATGAAGATTGGTTGTCTTGATGGGAGTGAGCCATGTGTAATGCTGTGAGACTGAAAAGGCTTCGCATTAGATATTTTTGCTTTAACGCCATCCTTGGAATCTGGATCTGCCACATTTGGCGAAGATCATTTCGTTTGGCCAATGTTGCGTAGGTGACTGTTGAAAAATGATGCAAGAGCTCCAATTCATCCCATGACACATTCTCTGAAGCAATTGCCGTTTTATCTTGGGGGGCCGTTACCAACAGCGGTGGCGATGTTGGATGGCCCTGGCTATATGATGTAGAGTGGGTGTTCAAAAATCTTGCATTAACCAGATTTTTGAATTCACAATTCTTTCCAGTCTTCATACATTTGCCGCATATTGGTTGGGCAACGTCGCACTGTATTTAATTAGTTGGGGAATAGGGTGGTTAAATATGGCTTCCATACCTTGACATGGGCCGCTTTGCACTGTGAACAGCCATGACGTGACTTAGAATGCTTGCGCCGCGATGACATATCCTCAACCTCCTATCATATTAACCAGCTCTTGTGCCAGTTAAAGCTAAATCTATACGTGTACAGTAATGGCGTAGTATTAGTGTTCGTGCCTATCACAGTGATGAATGTATGGAAGAAATGTATGGAAGAATTTATTAATTGTGAGAGTAGAGGTTAGTAGTATCAAATGTGCACTGCCTTGATGGTGGCACGTATGCGCTAAATCCGAAAAAGCTTATTTGCAAAAACTGGTCAGATTAGGTATAGTGTACGAAGAATACGACACTATTTCAATCTCTAGGCTCACTGTCATGTTAGGATCACGTACTCTATACCTATTCGAGCGAATGCCGACGTATTTTTAAACATGCACGTATTCTCAAACGCACAGCATTTCGCTCGAATAGGTATAAAGTACGCGATGCTGTCTTTTGTATGGATACGCCACCTGCTATTTTTTATACAAAAATATAGATATAAAGGCAGCTACGACACCTTTAAAAATGGCAGATTCAAAGCTCTGCCATCGAGTTAACGCCCTGCCGATTCTTTCACATTGCCACCCGTTGTTAACTGTTATTCCGAGCCTACGTTTGTAGCTCTAGCAATTGAACTTCGAGGATTACAACTACGACACGTTTCAATCACACCAATGGCAACGGAATTTAAACTTTACCACTATGACCCCTCAATGGTGGCAGCGGTTATATTCATTGCCGCATTCCTCGCAACGACATTGCTTCACTCCTACCAACTCTTACGGACCAGGGCTTGGTTTATGATTCCCTTGATAGTTGGAGGATTCTGTGCGTCATCCCCATGAGCTTCCTGCATCCCCAACTAAGGTCCACTAACAAATTTCTCAGTTGAATGGATTGGCTACGCTGGCCGCGCTATATCTAGTCAACAGTCCCCAGACTGGACACTAGGTCCATACATCATGCAAACACTTCTCCTTCTTGTCGCCCCCGCCCTCTTCGCAGCAAGCATCTACATGGAGCTAAGCCGGATCATTCTCCTCGTCGACGGCGAGTCACACGCCCTAATAAAGAAGAAGTGGCTCACGAAGCTCTTCGTCTGTGGCGATGTCGCTTCATTCCTCATGCAAGGAGGTGGTACGTTGCTCGCCCAACCAATTAAGCCATATCATCAATTTCTCACACTGTATTTTAGGCGGCGGCATCCAATCTTCAGGCACCGAATCTGCTCTCACAACTGGCTCCCGCCTCGTCGTCGGCGGGCTCTTCGTCCAACTTTTCTTCTTCGGCTGCTTCATCGCCGTAGCCGTCCACTTCGACATCGCCATGCATAAAGTGCCCACAACTCGTGCTCAGAGCAGCGCTGTACCCTGGCGCAAACATCTTATCACCCTATATGCAGCGAGCGTGCTGATTATGATCCGGTCGATTTTCCGTGTCGTGGAGTACCTGCAGGGTTTCTCGGGGTACTTGCTATCGCACGAGGTCTATCTGTATATATTCGACGCGTCATTGATGTTGTTTGTGGTGGTGATGTTTAATATCGTGCACCCGAGCGAGGTGGTGGCACTGGTGGAGGGGGGGAAGGTCGCGAAGAGGGGGTGGAAGATGGATACAATCGTGGGGTATCACCAGCATCAGCGGATTGCGTCTGGGAACTCAGGGAGGGCGTTTGTTTGATCTTTTGGGGTCTCCAGCAAAGGCATATTGCTTTATACCCGTCTGGCGCTATTAGAGGTGGCACATATAGAGTGACAGCAAGGAAGGTTGTTGTGTGTTCGATAGTTTGATAGTTTTCGCGCATAGATCATAGATTTATAGACAATTATTTCGGTTTGAATCCGGTATTCGCCTTAATATTTAAATTCAACACCTCATACGATAATACGATAGGCCAGAAATATAAATAACCTATCTAGAACTGCTTTGGTTATGATTGTGGCCCTCTTGTTGTGGTATTTAAGCACTTACTATACCGTTCGATGCTGTATAAGATCGGTCAACTCTCTTTAATGATCAATTCACCAATTTGTCTTCCCTGCCATAGTGGTTGTTCTCGTATTCGACAGCACTGTGAGCATAAGATGTGTGGATGTCAAAATGCTTTGTCCACCCTACTAACCCAGCAAACACATCAGTCCTATTTTTTAAGACTGGTGAATCTGTATATAACTGATCTTCTGTTAGTTGAGACCTAGAGCATTGTCTTGTTCAGGGGCTGATTTTCTTCATGACTGTTTGCTGGCCACCTCTTGCGTGTTCTTTTGTTTGGGGGACTACACGTTTATTGTCACCAATATTCCTAATGTAGAGCCAAAGCAACATTCTTCACCTTGGTCTTCATTTCGGTTTAGGCCGATGCAGCAGCTGGGCTACCCGCCCGTGTATGTCCGTTTGTCACAGCCCAATATTCAGCTGTTCTCCCAAACTTATTTACCACCTTGGGATTCGCCCTTCTCTCCAAAAGCAGGTTCACTATTTCGTAATGGCCATTCATCGCTGCTAGGTGGAGTGCCGTTCTTCCCCTTTTAGCTTGGCCTTCGATATTAGCTCCGTTATCTAGTAACAGCCGGACCAAGGTCTGAAAGCCCTTCTCAGCTGCCAATCCCAAGATCTTCGAGTCCGATCCTGCGTTGAAGTTGAAATGGAAACCGTACTTTATAAGAAGTTGTATGACTTCCGCCGCGCCATTCATCGAGCCATTTTCTGTGCCATTTGTGACGGCTTCTACAAATGCCTTTTGCATGTTGTCATCCTCTCTGATCGAGCTGGTTGCTGCTCCATGTTCTAACAGTAGGCCTACTGTGGCCTCCTGTCTAGCAACAACGGCGAAGTAAAGCGGCGTCTTGGCTTCATCATCCCGCGCTACAATATTCGCACCTCCTTTAAGTAGCAGCTCTGCGACCTCCTTCCGACCCTCACTAGCAGCCGTGTGTAATGATGTTCTCTTTCTCCCATCCAGCACGTCAACAGCAGCTCCGTGGTCGAGTAAGATCCCAGCTATTTTCGACTTTCCGCTAAACGCCGCCGGTTTCAATCCTTTGCTTGCCTCAGCCCCATACTCAAGTAGCAGCTGCACCATCGACTGATTCCCTTTATTGACGGCCTCAACCAAGAACGGAGTAGGCAGCCCGCCCGCTGCAAGTATTTGTCGTAAAATAGAGAGATTGCCGCTTTCCACAGCGTCATACATCGGCATCGCCAACTCAGCCACTACCCCGAGGTCTAATAACATCCGTGCTATGGCGTCGTGCCCTTTTCTTACAGCCTTTGACAACGCAACTTCTATACCGTACGTCGTCGAAGCAGAAGGCTTATTCTGATCCAACAGCAGTTTCACCATAGCCGTCTGGCCCGCCCCAGCCGCACGACACAAAGGCGCTCTATCAGCCATCTGAAAAGGAAGCGCCAGATCAACACCCTTCTCTAGAATCAATCTCACGATTTCCTCATCTCCCTTTTCCGCAGCAAAAGCAAGCGCCCCCGCCCTCGAATAATCATAACTCCCCCCCGCACTAGGCCATTTCCCCAGCAGCAGCCTCACAACATCAACATGTCCCTCCTTCGCCGCATCACTCAAAGCGGAGTTACTTCGTAGATTCTCCTCCGTCGCTTGCTCGAGGAGCATCCGTACGATTCCTACATGGTTGGCCGTAGCCGCGCTTCCCAAGGCCGAGTTGCGCCATTCTGCACGCCAGTCCACGCCTACAGCCTCGGACATGCCAGATGCGCCGTTCCGCACGAGATACCGCACAGTTGCCTCATGGCCGTTTGTAGCAGCCCAGTAGAGCGCGCTGTTTCACTCCTCGTGGTTGCAATTTGGCTCCCACGATGCGGCATCCCAGCTATTTTCTCGGAGCAGGGCGATCGCATTGGCTTCTTCGAGGCGCAGGCGATTTTGAGATCCATGTGCGTGCTCTGTGCTTGAACTGCCTGGCTATAAGCGTAGTTTGGCACTTCTTCTATGATATATCGTGCTGGATTGGTGACTTGGGGTGTTGAGGGAGATTGGACCTCAGAGAGTTGCTGCCGAACTTGTTGCAGTTCATCTTGAAGATGGTTAAGCTGGCCTTGGTCGTAACTTGGCGGGCTATCTATTACAGGCAGCTGAGATGTGAGTCCAGTAGGTTGGGTAGGGCTGGCGATAGTTAGGGAAGCAGGGTTAGACTGCCTCTTTTAAGAGCTTAGAAAACTTCTAAGCCTGCGCATTGGAATTGTTTTTTGCTTCGATAGAGAAATAGTCTCATGGAAATTTAGTCGCCAGAAAGCTACGAGGGACAATATTGCTTTATAACAAATCGTGGGTTACGGCATGTGTCCTGGTTGAAGGTGGCTGTCTGTGTACGGGATGGTGCTAAATGTCGTCCAACTAAGCATGATGAGGCTGGACTAACTATAGAACTCCAAAGGGGTTCAATTATGCCACAGAAAATATCTCGATGTCCCAATTACAGACAAGGGGACCAAAAGAATAAAACCGTCGTAGAGCATGACAAACAGCAAAACAAAATCGAATATCACATCCAAAAAAAAACATACGATCTCAAAAATACACATATATTCTTCCCCCCCCCCAACCCATCTATCTACCCATCCCCTCATCTCCATATGTAAAATATCCAAACACATCCCTCCATCCATACCATACATCTCCACCACAATATATACTATATATAAGGTTTAAGAATTAAAAAAACCCCCCTCCCCCCACCAATCGGGGTCGGTCGGGAGGACTCAAAAGAGAGAGCCATGATCCCATATATAATCAAAACAAATCGACAGCATACCAGCCATCTCCCAACACCCAAACGATAAATAATGCCACAACCCTCAGGGTCCAAAAAAATATGCAGTCGCTAAAGCGCAAATGGAGATCGAGCCCCCCAAAACAAAATCACCCCTCAAAATCGGTGCAAAAGGGAGCGAATCCGTCTAGGTCTGGAAAGACTTAAACCGTCCCTCAAACCCCCTCAGCCTCTCCTCCTCAACCTTCTTCTCCAGCATCCGCGTGGCCCTCACCGCCTCCTCGCGCTCATTCTGCAGCTCCATAACCTCAATCTGCGCTACGTTCATCCTCCCCACCACCTCCTCCATCTCCCTATCCGCCTCTCCGAGCGCGCGCTCAAGTTCCTCGACTCGGCTCTTCAGCATGCCCACCCTCGACTCCTCGCCGACATTCATCGCTTTACCCCCAGACGTGACGTCTACGCGGGGACTCCTCGCGCTGCCAGCAAAGAGGGGGCTCATAGGCGATTTTGGAGCAAAGAGGCGCGGTGAGCGGATAGCGTCTTTGACGCGGATGAGCTGGCTGTTGCGGGACTCCTTGAGCTCGCGGATCTCATCCTCGTGTCTCGCAGCGCGCTCCTCAGACGATTGTTGTGCAGCCATAAGCGCCTCTTCAAGAGTGCGCAGCTTTCCTTGCATCCCCATGATCCTCGCCACATTGGCATTCTGCTCTACCTCCCCGCGCTTAATCGTCTCCGCAAGACGGGCGCGGAGCGTCGAGTTCGCAGACAGCTGGGCGCGCACCTGACCCGCTAGTCCCTCGATGTGCTCAGCAGCATGCTGGAGCTGGGAAGCGAGGTCGGTCTCGGTGGAGAGGTGTGAAAGCACCGTGATGTTGAGGGAGGAGACGGCGGAGTCGCGGTCGGCGATGGCGGTGGTGAGGGATGTTTGGAGGGATCGGAGTGCCTCATCCGTCGTGCCATCGCGGGGAACCTGGGATTCCAGCGCCTTCACGCGATCGAGGGATGCGGCGTAGGTCTTCTTGAGCTCAGCATATGCCTGCTCTAGCGATGATGAGTTAGCGCTGCTGCGCGATCCCGGGACGTTCTCCGGGACGGGGACGCCGTTATCGAGGAGGAGGTTGCGGAGGGAACCGATCTCCTGCTCGGCGCGGTCGAGATCCATCTTGAGGCCGCTTAGCCCTTTCTCGCACTGCCACTTTTGTTCGATGGCTTCGTCGGCGCGGCGACGGAGGGTGTTTATTTCATCCCTCAGACTCGAAACGTCTTTGCCGTAGCCGGCGCGTTTCGGGGCGCTCTTGATGGCGTTGTCGCGCTCGATCTCGAGCTGCCGGAGGCGCTTGTCGTTTTCTTTGGTTTGGTGTTCTTGCCTCTCTAGTAGACTCTTCAGGGCGCGGTGGAGTGCGTCCCGTTGGGCTTCGACGTCCTTCACGCGCTCAAGGAGCATATCTCGTGACTCGACGCCTTTGGCCAGGGACATTGAAGTAGGCCGCGACCTCATTAAAGGTGTAGTGACTGTAGAGTTCCTCACCGAAGTAGACCTCTTCAAGCCGGAATTAGGTTGTGGACCATCTTCACCGATGCTGTCCATATGTGATTGTATATCAGTCTGCAGCTTGCGCACACTGTCGCCTCTAGTCAACTGCATCTGCTGCTGCGCCTTCGTGTGCTCGTATGCTAGCTTCTCATGTTCAGCGGCCTGCGCCTCTAGCCCTTCAACCCGAGCTCGTAGTTGCGGAACAACTTCGTCTCTGAGGTTGTCACGCTCATTATGCGAGGTGTGCAGTTCGCCTCTGAGTGCTGTCAGGAGATCTTCAAAGTTCTCCTTGACTTTCCTCTCGTCATTAAGTCGTCGTCGTAGGTCTTCACATGTCGCCTCCAAGTCTTTTAATCGGCCGCCGCTATCGAGCGAGTTCATCGACGCGAGGTCAACATGCGACACTTTCTCTTCTAACCGGCGAATCTTCTTCTCAAGACCTGATCGTCGTGTCCTCTCTTCTTGGACCTTTTCTTGGCAATCCAGTCGTATTTGGGCCTTTTCACGGTCCGTCTTCCGCTGCATGCGCTCTATCTCTTCCGTTCTTGAATCGGTATCACCGCCATACTTGACCGAGCTCGTACCAGAGTCGGAGAAATAATCGCTTGTTCTCTTATTAGGTCCTCGAGGGTTGTCAACTTCCGATTGTAATCGTTCGACAAGATCCTCCAGTTCCATCTCCCTCCTTATAGATGTGGCCAGCTCGGCACTGATAGTTTTGAGTTCCTCCTCCATCTCTCCGACGTGAGACTCGCTCTCTACACTAGACGGTGCGAATTCCTCGTC
Organism: Pseudogymnoascus sp. WSF 3629; assembly: GCA_001662585.1. Taxonomy (NCBI): domain Eukaryota; kingdom Fungi; phylum Ascomycota; class Leotiomycetes; order Thelebolales; family Thelebolaceae; genus Pseudogymnoascus; species Pseudogymnoascus sp. WSF 3629. The sequence continues at coordinate 129,445 of KV454588.1, forward strand.
AAAGAAGCTCTCATTCGCCGAATTGGCTTTCGGGACGTCGATGCCAATCGGGATAGCGCGGCTGGTGATCGACTTTGAGAAGTGTTTCGCCGGGGACGTCGGCGAGGGTATGGGCGAGAAGTTCTTATCCTCCGAGAAGGTAGTCGTCGATGACGCCGGCGAGGTGTTTCCACCCCACCCGAAGAAGGAACCAAGTTTAGACGCTCCAGGCGACTTGGGGAGTTGTTTATCGGAGGGGCTCTTGATGCTGGTTGCGTCGAAGGAGGCGCCGCGGGCATCGTTGTCGGGCAGGCTGAGGTTGGGTGGTTGTGGCTTCGCCGCGAAAAGGGACATTGTTCCTGAGCGGGAGCGGTGTGATGGACTCGAATCCTCGTATGTGTAATAACTCGAGGTGGTGCTGAGGGCCGAGTCACGCCTCAATCTTGCATGGCGGACTGACGAGGTCGGAGGGGTGCCAGTGCCACCTATTGATTGTGTGTGTGTGTGTGTGGCAGGGGTGGGTTGATTTGGTGTGGCAGTCGAATCCGTCTGATGAACTGAAGCTTCGATTACGGGTGACAGTGGTCTGAATGGTTCCTGTGGAATGTCGAGACTGTTTACCCGGTCAGTATCTTTAACCCAAAGGGGAAACAATTCGGAAGGCTGGTAGGTAGGGTGGTATTCGGTGAGCAGAGGAATACGAGACAGACGTACGATGATATTCTTTGTCTCTGGTCCGGACCAGCCTCTTCGACGAAGTTAGGAAACCGGTGTGCCGAAGGGTCGTAGAGCGTCGGGCTGTCTATCGACGGGCGTCTCGAGAATCTGGCAGACGGTGAGTCGAAAGTGCTGGCGCTCGATTCAACGGAATATCTCGCAGCTAGAGGCAGCGCCGACAACGGTAACGGTTTTCTCTTGATGGACGAGGTTGTTGAAACAAGGGACGAAGCTCGCGGCCTCACTGTCTCGGCAGATTGACGATCGGGGCCTGGCTGCACGGACTGGGACTGTGAGGGTGAGGGGAGGGAGGAGACATCAGATGGGGATGAGGCAGAAGGAGTATCAGGATGGGGGAGCGGGCGGGCCATGGCGCGTGGTGGTGGTGAGGAAAGAGGAGGTGTCGGCAATCGTGATGGCGGCGAGGGTGTCTGGGTCGATTCTAGGACGCTGAACCCTGTCGTCTCGGGCGCCATGATCCGTTTCGATTAGGAACTAGGTCAATCAGACATTTAGACAGATGGAGATGTACAAGATGGACCAACGCCGACAGACTTGGCGTAGATTAGGTGTGATATGGGATATTGAATGGGACACCAATGTGTCTGGGGGAGGAGAGGAGAGTGGCTGGTGGGCTTGGGGGGGGAGTCGAGAGAGGGGTCTCGGCAAGGGCGTTAGTTCATGGGAGTGGTCGAATAAGGCCGGTGAAGCGATGAAGCTACGAGGGATTGCAATTTCCCTGTTAACAAAGATGAACAAAGACGGGCAGGATGACAGGCATGTGGAGGGAATGGATGGACATCTTTACTATTTTGAGGATAAATAAAGTACATTGGGGTGATCTAGAGTAGTATAGAGTAGTATTTTGTCGATGTAGAGTAGCATCGTAGGAGTAGCCCATAACCAATTCAAGACAAAACAATCAGTACGTACAAAAATAAGACAGGGCATAGATAGGTACACTCAAACACATGTTGTCCACCAGCGTACAGCATGTACATGCAATGCAGCCAGCCAGTGTATGGGCAGCACGGGGAAGTGGGGGCAAAAGTAGTCAGGGGAAAAAAGGGCAAAACGGGCATAAGGGCAACAAAGGAAAAGAAGAAAAACAGCAGTCCAGCGAAAGTATTGGCCAGCCCTCTCTACCACCACAGAATCCCACCTTCCATTCGCTGCACTGGCGGGCATTGGCGCATCTCCTCCCTGTGATGCATCCCATCCATCTCCATCCATTCTATCCATTGTTGTCTCTGCTGTCTCTATCGTGAGGCCCGAGTCCGCATTAGGAAACCCAAAGCGCTTCGACCCTTTTTCCGTCCGAGCGCTGATTGGATGAGCAGCAGGCGGTGGAGGGGGGGGAAGGGGTGTGGTCAGGAACAGCTAGTGACGAATAAGGGAAAGCGTCAGGGACAGATAGGAACGTGCAGGCGCCAATCGCTGGTGGGTGTGGGACGGAGGGGGGTGGGACTACTGCAACTATACTCAGCAGCCACCAAAGGGAGAGTAGACCACCGTAGCCAGCCAGCCACCAGAGGAAGACCAGAGATAATCGTAGCCAGTCATAGCTCTCATCCCATCTATCGCGGTATCGCCGATGATATTGACAGGAATAAACACAGGAATAAGGCGACCAATAACCATCCAAACCCTCCTACCGCCGAACAATCCCTCATTACAGCACGCGCTGCCCATGCATCACGCTCACTCGATAAACGCCGCCAAACACCCAATTACCAACCAGCCTCCCCATCCATCCATCCTCCCATCCCCCACGCAAGCACCACCACCCACCACCCACTCCAGTCCAGCCCGCCACCGCCAAAAATTTACCGAGATTGCGAACTCAGTGCCACCAGTCCATTTCGGTGCGGTTATGGCGCTTGGGGTAAAGTGGCTTCTGGTTCTGGAGGTGGTAGGTAGGCTAGACTCGCTCACTCTATTTTCTGTGATATGCCAGGGGTCTGTTCACTTTTGCCTGGCCGCCACTACTGCCGCTTGCTGTTTGTGGACGGTGGGACGATGTTGGTGGTTGTGGTGGTTGGTGGTGGAGAGGATGAGGACGGTGTGATGGCTGGATAGGAGCGGATGTACGGTATACGAGACACTCATAATCTTGCCCTGTCTTCGTGTCTCCAACATACGTGCATGAACTCATCTCCATCTCTCGATGCACAGCAGCAAGCAGTACAGACTCCATAACACTTCACTCACCCCTCGGCCCCCACGGATCACCGAACCCGACAAATCCACACCGACAACCCCCATCCTCATACCCTACCAACCCTCGCACGGGACACCTCCCATCCGCCGCCCATCACTCACCCCTTACTAACAAACGGCCCATCCCAGCACCTACCACCGCCAGACCCCTACTCCCCTACTACTCCCGTACTATCTGCCACCAACGCACCCACTTTTAAGTAGGAAGGAACGAACCCAAAATACACATTCTCCGAAATTAACCTTCAAGCAGAGAAGGGTTAGGTTCCCGATCCAGCCCATCCATTCATCTCCTTTGGCGTTTGTGAGGCTCCACTGGGGTGGTCACTGGGTGGTGGTGTGTTGAAAGGGAAGTGGAGGAGGAGGGAGTGAGAGGCGGGATTGATTATTGGGACGGGCGGCTGGGGAGGTCGATCGTAGGTTCAGTTGGGGAGTGGGAGATGGGATTGGGAAGAAGTAGGGGGAAGGGGAAAGCTCTAGGTTACAAGCTCCAAAGCTCCAAGCTACGCTGTTGAAAGGGGTAGTTACATATCAAGAGAGACCCGCGGCTCCGTCGATCGTAGGTTCAGCTAGACGCTAGTAGATGGGATCGCAATAAAGCACGGAGAAGGGGAAAGCTCCAGCTCCAAGCTCCAAGCTCCAAGCTACACAACCCGTGCACTGTTGAGAGCTGTTATGAGGAGAGACGAGCGGCTCGGTCGATCGTACGTTCAGCTAGACGCTAGTAAGCTATGGTCAAATATCGCAATAACCCCTTCAGAACGGCAAAGCTCTAGGATCCAAGCTCCCTCACTACACTACACTGTTGAGAAGAGCTATATCAGGAGGCCAGTGGCTTGGTCGATCCTCAGTGGGATCAGCACCAGGACAGCTCCCATAAAGTAGTTAAGATCGCAGTAAATAACCCCCTTCGGAACGGCAAATACCCAAGCTCCGGCTCCAAGCTCGAGCTGGTACACAATATCAGGAGAGACCCACGGCTCGGTCGATCACTGGGATTACCGACGATAGTTCAGAGCTTCGGACTAGCACCCCGATCACAATTACAGCTGTACTACAAACACGGAAACGATGGGTTGTTCGAGACAAGCTGATATTAGAGCTATCTACCCCCTACCCCCCTGCCCAGCTCCTTTAACAGAACCAGGAACAGAAGAAAAGGGATATATGAAAGATAAAGCCTTCACATCCTCAACTCGCTATGCTCCCTCGCAGAAGGCAAGAGAAGCACATCACATACACCCATCCCCCAGAGTCCAGCCAGACATTTCCTTCCCTTCCCATTCCGTCCCGTCCACCGTGCTACCCGCTATGCATAATCAGAGAAAATGTTGAAATTCTCCGTTGAACGCCGATTGCTCAAAGCATAGAAAATGTCCTGTCTGTGTCCCCGTCTCGAAGTTCTAAATGGTCTATGTTGAAAGACTTTTCCAAAAAACCAATCACAATATACATATATCATGATTTTCTCGGAAAGCTTTTTTTGTGTGTAACAAGTGTTGTTGATAGAAAAAACGTTGACCGTTATAATAGGCCAAACTCAATAAAATGCAAATTCGCTTAACATAACCCCGCAGTCGTTGAGACCGCCCCGCCGCCCTGTGCATATAGACCCGTTTCGCCGCGTGAAAAATCTAAGGGAAAAGTTCAAGATGTCATCAGTCATCGTCATGGTAGAGAAGATGGCCGTTGTCGTCAAAAAGGAGGTAAGGAGGAGAGAGACGTTGAGTCCCTTTCGGATCTATTATTACTATTTGTGTGTGTGTGATGTGTGGTGATGTCTGAGCGAAGCCGCTTAGAACTTGAGGGTCTTCGGCTTCTCCCAGGTGAAGCTCTGGTTGGTGAAGTGGCCGTTCTTGGCGGTCTGGAAGTAGATTGGCTTGGCCAGGTCGAGCTCCTTGACGATCACTCCCGGGCGGAGGTCGAAGTTGGCGCGGATGATCTTCTCAAGCTCGTCGGAGGTCTTGTCGGAGGTTCCGTACGAGTCGACGAAGATGGAGAGGGGCTCAGCGACACCGATGGCGTACGACAGCTGGACGAGGCAGCGGCGGGCCAGCTTGGCGTTGACGAGGGACTTGGCGATCCAGCGGGCGACGTAGGCGGCGGAGCGGTCGACCTTGGAGAAATCCTTTCCGGAGAAAGCACCACCTCCGTGAGCTCCCCATCCACCGTATGTGTCGACGATGATCTTGCGGCCAGTCAGACCGGCATCACCCTGTGGGCCACCGATGATGAAGAGTCCAGAGGGTTGGATCTAGTTTTGTTAGACAGCTGTCTTTTTTATGTGTGTCAAGGTCAACTTACGTGGTAGATGGTCTGGTCGTCAAGGTACTTGGCGGGGATGACCTTCTTGATGACCTTCTCGAGGATCTCCTTGCGGAGCTCCTCAGTGGTGATGGTCTCGGCGTGCTGGGCAGAGACGACGACGGTGTGGACTCTGAGAGGGACAACGGCACCGTTGTCGTGCTTGTACTCAATGGTGACCTGGGTCTTGGTGTCGGGCCTCAACCATGGGATGGAGCCATCACGGCGGGAAGCGCTCATATGAGCGTTAAGCTTGTGTGCCAATTGAAGGGTCAATGGGAAGAGCTCAGGGGTCTCATCAGTGGCATAACCGAACATGATACCCTGGTCACCAGCACCGAGCTGCTCAAGAGCCTGCTCGTAGTGAAGACCCTGGGCGATATCGGGGGACTGCTCCTCAATGGCAACGAGGACGTTGCAGGTCTTGTAGTCGAAGCCCTTTGCGGAGTCATCGTAACCGATGTCCTTGATGGCACCACGGATGACCTTCTGGTAGTCAAGCTTGGTCTTGGTGGTGATCTCCCCGAAGACCATGACCATACCGGTCTTGGTTGCGGTCTCGCAAGCGACCTTGGAGAGAGGGTCATCGGTCAAGCAGGCATCGAGGATGGCATCCGAGACCTGATCAGCGATCTTGTCTGGGTGACCCTCACCGACGGACTCGGACTGTGGCAATGTGTCAGGATTTCATATTTCTCTCCAGAGCGGGGTTTTTTGAAGACTTACGGTGAACAGGAAGTTGCCCTGGTTGTGGTGGCCACTGGGGGTAGATCCGTTGGCAGTCATCTTGAATAGATTATGGGGGAGGAGAGAGAGGATTGAGGTATAAAGAAGATGAAGAGAAGATGAGGACAAGAAAGTGTCTGGAGGGGTATAGAGAGAGAGGAATAGTACGAACAGGAAGAAGTTGAAGAGGGGAGGGGAAGGTTGAGAAGAAGTAGTGGGGCAGGATTAGAACTTCGGAGGGCGATCGAGTCTAATTTATTTTAGCGAGACGAGAAGGCACCATTTCTCTCGAATAGACCGATGTACCGACCAGCACGATAAACCGCGCAAGGTACAACAGGGCCATCGGCGAAAAAATACGAAAACGACGGGCTTAGAGATGAAAAATTGTGCTGGCGATTCATAGGAATATGAAGAATTCTAGAGAGCTTCTGAATGGATAGAAGTGCCTCATAATTACTATGATAACCACTCTATATTATACGGAAAATACTAGAGATTCCAATTGAGTCCAAAGTACCATCGGAGGGGTTGGATGTTGCCATAGAGGGCCATGTGTACATCGTCGAGCGGTGAGAATGGGCTGTTACTGTAGTACGCTGTCTTTTTTCTTTGTTCCTTGTCCCTTCCGTAGCCGGCGGCCACATTTCAATCAACCAACGCCTGAATCCGCCTGAAATCCCCGAGTCGTACGAAGTGCGTGATTGCACGTGCCCCCAATCAGACACCCAACTCGAGTGCTCAGCTCAGATTTCCATTTTCCAATTGTCTTCAACGGCAGCCATCCCCGCAGAAAGCCTTGGTACTCTACAGTTCGTGGGTGGGTTATCCTGCACTTCACACGGAACCATAAAAATGCAAGCCTTGAAACCCCTTAAACAGCTCATACTACTATTCTATACTTTACTCCGCCAGTACAATAACACATACACGTGGCTACATGAAAAGGCGTAAACCCTCACTTCTTTGAAACAAAAACCACGTCGAGGGGTAGTTGTAGTTCAACCCCGAGAAGCAAAAAATGTGTACTGCGGGGTACTTAGGATTGCTTATTTTCCGACCACCCCCTCCATGAACCAACGCCCCAGCCCATGTACCCCGAAGTAAACCCACGCAGCCTTCTCATTCGTCAGCCTTTCGCGCGAGGCTGACCAAGCAACACTGCAAATTTCTATGATCGCATAGCAAATACCCCTCCTCCTCAGCCTCACCGACCTGCCCTCCAAGCCATGCAGCGGCGACTTTAACAAATTCACCCCCACCAACACCACCACTCTCTTCACAATGTCCAAATTCGGTGTGCTGGTCATGGGCCCTGCGGGCGCCGGCAAGGTGAGTCCCCCATCCCCCATTCACCGTCCCTTGAACCCCCATCTAATCCGCGTCGCCCATAGACCACCTTCTGCAGCTCCCTCATCACGCACCTGCACCACAACCGCCGCTCCTCCTTCTACATCAACCTCGACCCGGCAGCGGAGACATTCGACCACGAGCCCGACCTAGACATCAAAGACCTAATCTCCCTCTCCGACGTGATGGAGGAAATGGGGCTCGGCCCAAACGGCGGGCTAATCTACTGTTTCGAGTTCCTCCTCGAGAACCTCGATTTCATCACCGAAGCGATCGATCCGCTGTCAGAGGAATACCTCATTGTAATCGATATGCCGGGGCAGATTGAGCTGTACACGCATGTCCCTGTGCTGCCGGCGCTGGTGAAGCATCTCACGATGCAGGGGGGGTTGAGTGTTAATCTCGCGGCGGCGTATTTGCTGGAGGCGACGTTTGTGGTTGATCGGGCCAAGTTTTTTGCGGGGACGCTGTCGGCTATGTCAGCGATGATTATGCTGGAGGTGCCGCACGTTAACATCCTCTCTAAAATGGATTTAGTAAAAGGGCAAGTTGGGAAGAGAGAGCTCAAGCGATTTCTCGACCCCGATGCATCACTACTAGATGATGACCCTTCGGACCTTGGCGGGGGAGAGGAGCCAGGAGTGGGCGATCCACTGGAGAATGGGAGTATGATGCGCGGCGAGAGTTTCAGGCGGCTGAATCGCGCGGTGGCGGGGTTGATTGAGAGTTTTAGCATGGTATCGTATCTACGGCTTGATGTGCAGGATGAGGATAGTGTGGGGGCTATCTTGAGTTATCTCGATGATGCGATTCAGTATCATGAGGCGCAGGAGCCGAGGGAGACGGGTGATTTGGCGGAGATCGAGTATGAGGATGGGGATGGGGGGGAGTAGGGTGATGGGGGATCCAATGGGGGGAGGGGACTGGTTGGGTGGGTTATGCATTTGTTGGAGTTTTGGGGTATAAAGTGGGATGGGTTCGCATAGCGGGGGCGTTATACTGGTGCCCATCTGAGAGTTGTTTGGGATTTTTTTTGTAGAACAAGGATATTCGGCTTGAAAATGAATACTTGTAGAAATGATGGTATCAGACTGGGAAAATTCATGACCACAACACCAGCCAGTCACCTCAACCTCACCTCACGAAGTCACAACTCACAAATCATATCATACCAGTAAAACAAATATAATTACCCAGCTACTCATTCTCCAGCCCACATCCAGCCAGAGCAACAGCCAGAGATATAACCCTATTCTAAAAAAAGCCCACTAGCACTACTAACCTTACTAACCCTACTATCTTATGCGTATATGACCCCTAGCCAACATGACGCTACGCCAATGATGCGCAAACCCCGCCTCAAGAAAAAAGCAAATGCGGAAACATGGATGGATGGTATGACAGCCCAGTCCAGCCCAGCCCAGTCCAGCACGACACCGCGTGCTGCCTTGCCTTGTCTCAACGCCAAAAACGCACATATGGGATGGGTGGTGGTGTGGTATAATTAACAATTCCCAGACCCTAAAACATCCCCTCAAGTCTCAATCAAATGCCCCATCCCCCTCGGCACACCCCCCGGTGACACAGTCTCCCTCCCCCCCTCCCTCCTCAACTGCGCACTCGGCGAATCCGGCTCCACTGGCTCCGCCTTACCAGCGCCATACTCGCGCCTCACAGGCGTGGTCTCGGCATTATTCCTCACCTCCATCGCTGACAAGGGGAGCATAGGCGATGACGGTGTCACCTTGCTGAGGTTCGGGAACATAGGCGCAATGGGCTCGTGCTTGATGGCCTTTCCGGACGCGACCTTGGTGGATTTGGTGGTTGTGAATGCCTTAGTGATTTTAGCGTTCTTCGCTGCGGCGGCGGGTTTCTTGGGCGCGGGCTTTTTCTTGGAAGCTGCGGCGGCGCCGGGTTTAGTGATGGGCTTGGTAGCGGTTCCAGAAGCGAAGAGCTTGGGTTGCTTCATCTTCTTCAAATCCTTCGCCGGAGCGGGGCTGCGCGTGCGCGGGCTAGCGGTAGGTGTCACCATACCCTGCGTCTTCTCAACAGCCTTATGCTTAGCCGCACTACCCAGCTCAACCTTCATCGGGGACTTCGGAGTCTCTCTCGCAGGAAGAACAGTATACGGTCCAACATCCTTATCATCCCACTTCGGAATCGCCGCATGACGCGCAACCTCATCACAGTCCCCGCGAATCACCAAGTCCCAGCAGTCCTTAAACTCCAGGCCGACTGGCTCAGGCCCGTGGTTGATCCAGGCTGTGAAGCCGTCTTTGCGGCCGCGCGCGACTTGGCACATCTCGCGTGCGATGCGCTTTACGCCTGGGACTTTCAGGCTCGTGCCGACGACGATGACGGCGTCGGGGCGGCTCTTGAGGTCGGCTGTTGTGACGGCGCCGATGGCTTCTTCGTCGGGGTTGTATTCGTTGTAGAGGACTATTCTGGGGCGGAGGCGGCCGATGCCGTGGCTTCTCTTGCCGGCTAGGGTGGTTCGGATCTCGTCTAATTCCTCGCATGCTTTACAGGATGGTGGCTCGGAACCTTCGAAAAGGGAGCCGTCGAAGTCGGACAGCGCTCTGCACTTGGTGCACACCATCTTCTCTAATCCGCCATGGAGCTGAATGGTTTTTGGCCAGGGGCCTCTCGAATTGAGAGGGATATTTGTTCGGAGCGGCTCTAGGGAGGTATCAATCCCATCCACGTTTTGCGTGTAGAGGCGCATTAGGCGGCCCTCTTCGGCAATGGTCGCGATCATATGGTGGAACATTGTTGGGTTTGCTTGCCGAGTCATGTGCGACATCTCGCGAACCATGTCATGAAAGGAGGCTGTTGAGGAGTCGCTCTTGTATACGGCCGCGTCAAAGAGGTCTTTTCCAGAAGACTTTAAATCATACTTGCTGCGAAGGGTGGTGAAGAGTCCAGTTGAAGAGCGGAAGTCGGGAACTAGAGCCTGGTCAGTTTATGGCAGGATAAAAAAGGACAGGGCAATTTCTTACTGCCTGCTGAAACGGAGATTCCAGCCCCAGCAATTACAACGATCTTCCGCTTCGTCCGTAGGACTTTGAGAAGACGCTGGAGCTGCAGATCATCATTGGCTAACTTCTCCGGATCGGTGCTCTCGTCGAGGGTGTGCAGATCTAAGTACTCCGTCGTCCGCTCCTTGGGTTGAGCTAGCTTGCGCTTCTTGGCTGGCGGCGGGCCCTCAGCCTCATCTTGCATGTCGCGCGCTGTAGAAGACGACCTACTCCCCGACGGCTGAGAGGACCTGGGAGAAGGATATTCGTATGGCGGCGTTGGCGACGTGGATCGCATAGACAGAGGGGACGAAACCAGGGACTCCAGTGGAGATGGAGGCGGCGACATGGCCGGCATGTCGTCCATTATAGCGGCTGTAACTTTGGGATATTCGAAATGGGGTGCTCCTGCTGCGGAATTACTGTCTCATTTTCGAGCTGTCTATGTCGTTGGTTCCTCCTGTTGGCGTTTGGTTGTCGTTGTTGAGCGGGTTATCGAAAAGGGAGCGGCGGATGACGAGGTATGAAGGAAGGTACGTTGTTAGGTCGTTGGAGGAGGCTCTTCTTAGACTTAGGGCGGGCTGTTTGTTTTGGTGGCCAGCCATTTTAGTCTTGCTGGGGGCTGGCTGGGGGGGGGTGAATGGGCTAGTTTCTTAACCGAGAGTCATAAATGGCGGTTCTGGTAAGAATGGTCCAAACTACTCTCTCGACATTCCCGGCGCAAAGTGACATCGCACATGTGATATTACGACTAGTTTGTACTCCTATACGCTTTATCAACCTCTTTACAATATAATATCCACCAGAAAATAAATAAAATCACAGCTAACCCTACTATTTTCCAGCTTCTTATACTTTAGGTTTTATAGATCTCTCTCCCAGCGTCATTTTACGGTCATTTATTCGAGGATCCGCTGGTTGCCGTGTCAATGGGTGGGTGGATGTTCCACTAAGAGAGACCCGGACTAACCCCATTGTGCGGCATCCCTGCAGCCTGTGGGAAAGCACCACCACACCACCAAACAGCCAAACAGACCACAGCAACTTTTGTCCGAGTGGATGGATATACTACTACTGGCGGAACCTCCAGAGTCCGTTTCTCCCAATATTACGCATATATACTATAACGCAATAACGGCTAATAGCCTATATAACCCATTATAATCACATGAATCACTCCTGAGCCTATTTATATATATAGTTACCCTACAACCAATCACAGCCGGGAAAATTATTCGCTTGCCGTAATTGGCAGCCGCATGGTGGTGGCCTACGCTATTCGCACGTGGGAAGTGGAAGAGTGATGCCGCTCATGATGGACGATGATATGGAGGTCGACATCGATGACCTCTTTGGAGATGGGGCTGGTGGTCTCTTACCTCCTTCCCGGCCACCGCCAAAGGGGCTCTTCCAACGGGTCGACGAGCTTCGCGGAAGCGGCTGCTGCCAGTACGTCCCAACCCCCCAACACGGAGACTGAGAAAAGACATGCTGACGATAGAGAAAAGGAGTATTGCGTGGTCACGCTGGGGATCTATTGCTTCCATTACTTCAAATGGACTAGACTTAGAATTCCGTAATCTGCGGATTCACCCCAAAGATGGCTCTTGGGACTTGAGTGACCCTACTATTATCCCTCAGATCGCCCCCACCGTTGATGGTGGCCAGTTGAAGCATCTCTGCTGGAGCCCTAATGGAGCTGACTTGGCTGCTATTGATTCCGCGGGCCGTATTGCGATATTGAATCTCGCACAGTCGTTGAACAAGCCCACGTTCACTCGGAATAGCAACGTAGATCCCATTGAGGACCTTCGCGCCGTTGTTGGTGCGTACTGGCTAAATTTATCGCCCTCGAATCTGCGACAGGTAAGTTTGCATTGTGTGATCGGAGAAGCTTCTCTAATTTCTCATAGCCCGGCATTCAAAGCGTAGCTGTCAAGACGTCGACGGACTACAGGTACGAGATATCTCAAGCCATAGCGTTCGGGCCTTGCTTTCCAAACGCCCACAAGTCGGCCCTCATCACCGTGAGTACAGGCGGCACTTTGTCGCTCCTGTGGCCTCAAGCGGATGGAAAATGGCATGAGTTATCGTCAGATATTGAGAGCATCTCCTCCTCGGACGACCTCATCACTCATGCTTCAATATGCGCAGATAAAAGTATGTATCTCGGGGATCACAAGCCTTCCGACAGAACTAACTCGGAAACTAGATAATACCCTTCTTCTGGCATTTGCAACCACGGCAAAGAAGCTGAGCATAGCCAGAATTGCTATAAAATGGGGCAGTCCTACCGCCAACCCTCCTGATCGGCCTGTCAATCCTGCGTTGAACACAGTGACGCCAACTATTATTATCCGCCTTTTATCTGATACCAACTGGATGGATGGAAGTGCTAGCGACGCCTCGGATCCATTTCATCTTTCGCCGTCTATGGCTGCTTTGTCCCATTTATCTATTTTATCGCCATCCCCCGATGGACCTGGTGGCCGCCCTACATCGCCAACAGTCATTACTATCAGGTCTCACTTGCCGAACTCCCTATCCCAATATAATCAAGATACCCACAGCCTCATCAACAGATGGGAATTATCTGAGGCTTCTCCAAGCGTTCATCCCGCTTTTGAGCAGCTAAGTGCGCGTCGGAATAGTGTTGGATCGAAGCCAGGGGTGAGCATTCCCCATCTATATTGTCGGACCACTGCTGACATATATTACAGCCTTCACCAAGCCTGAAGAAACAGGAAGGGTTCACGTCTAATAAGGTAGTGATCTGGATTGAAGCGATTTGCTTTGAACGAATCATTTGTTTTGGTTACAGTGACGGGTCGGTTGAATATCGTGACCGAACGTCGTTGGCAGAACTATTTACGCAGGGAGGGCTGGACAAGTTTTCTCATATATCACAAATTGGGTTTACCTATAATGGTTATGAGCCGAGTGAGTCTCAAAGTGTCCTCAAATCTATCACTTACTAACAACATCGTGAGGTTTGGTTGGAGCATTGTCTCCTACTCATCTGTCAGTGGTCCAGAAAGGCTGCGATGGAAAGATTAAATGGAACCCGCTGGTTTATAACATGGGCGATATTGGCACTTCTCTTGAAGATAGTAAGATCCCCCTTATGCTCTCTGATTTATAAGCTAACATTGTGAAAGCACAATATGCGGCAGTCATCGCGGGATTCAACATGGCTTGTTCGACGGCGATAATGAACTCGAGCAATCATGATGATCTGATGGCAGCAGCTAGCAAATTCAAACATTTGCCTTGTAAGTGTAGCAAATTCACGTCAGGCTAATAAATGCTAACTTGTTTACAGCCTTTGCGTTCGACTTGGTCTCAGAGGTTTCCAAAACCCTCAAGTTCAACGTTGACTACTCCGAAGAATCGCACCACGATTCTCTGATTCGAAACCCGTCCATCCAGCTTTCCCTCAGTATACAAAATGCTCTGGGATACAATGGTGATGCTCACAAGCGTACATTTGAGTCGAAGATTGCTTGGATAAGCCTTCAACTTCGTAACTGTGTGGTCCTGATTACAATGGCTATGAATATCAGAGTACCTATCCCCGACCAACAGAAAAAGGTATTGGGGCTAGAGGATTCCGGTAAGTTTACTCCTTTTACGATAATATTCAGTCGTTGACTCGCGATTACAGAGGTCATACGCCTACTCGCGGGCTCAGTTCGGTGGTGCCTGGACCTCATGTCCTGGCTTATAGACTGCCTTCTGCACCCCGAGGACCCAGAGGTCTTCGAGTCAGTGACCAAGGGTGAAGACGGGTCAATTCCACTTCTGAGCGGTCATCTACTCGCAACCAACAACATCGCCTTACACGTCCTCCTCTCCTCAGCAACTAGAGGCTTCCTCACTGGTATCTGCCGCCGGCTCGCCCATCTCGATTACACAGCGCGCAAAGCCATGTCAGCAGCGCAGAGCGTCTCTGCTCCTCCCGGCCAATCCGCGCCACTGATCTCCAACTCCCTCCGCTCCTCATACACCGCAATCGCGACACTCACCTCCTCATCTATCGTGCCAATCAGCCGCTTCGAAGCCTTCGTCGCTCGCATCGCCGATGTCGTCAAGGAAGCCTACACCACAGCGAAATTCCCATCCCAGCAACAGGCTCAGGGCGCCCCGGGTGACTCCAAGAGAAACGCTGTCGAGCAGGGGATACTATTTGGGGGGGCGTTGCCAGAGGTCATGGCTCCAGCCATATCTCGCATTTTCAGTGAGGAGCTCCCAAAGTTGCGTGCAGAGATTGATCCGTCGAGGCTTTTCTTCCATGACTTCGGTATCTTGGGATTGCCGGAGTCGAATGCATCTGCGGGCAAAGGGGCTACGGAGGGTAGCGCGACGACGAGTAGCGCACTGTATAGGGTAAATCACACGATAGACATATTCTCTCGCGTGCCGATTCAGTTGGGGATGGAACCAGAGGAGGCTCAGGGACTAGATGCAAGGGGGTCGCGCCCGGGGAGGCGGTGGAGGAGATGCGTAAGGTGCGCGGCGGCCATGGAAGATATCCACAGCTTGACGCCGCCGGTGCAGTTCCTGATCATGCAGCAGAGACGCTGTTACTGTGGCGGGAACTGGGATATTCTCGCGGGGGCGAGGGTCGTTGCTTGATTGTTGGACGTTGGTATAACATGGAGTGTGACTATGGGAGGTGGGTTTTAGATAGTGTGTTGCGTTACCAGTTTAGACCGAGGTGATTTACAGCGTTTTGGGAAGAGGAGATAGCAGCAATACATACTATTGAATCAATATTATCACTGTTATCACAGGTCTCACTCATGGTATCTATCAAGACTAGTCTAGGTAGCTACAAATTGGGTTGCGGATAAAGTAGTGAGGGCATTTTATTGAAGAACAGGGGAGGGATGCCTCGTACAGTGAACCCATCGACGATAACGCCATGTCTGAATGCGACGCGGCCATGATGGTCTAGCTGCCAACTTTTCACCACTTCGCCAACACACAATGTCTCAGAAAACGGGGTGTGACAATTGTTCAACCCACGAGTTACCGTATCTATGCCGAACAGACAAGACATTTCGAGTAAGGTTACCACTCCTCGTCGTCCTCGCCTCTTCCCTTTATCTATCGAGTACCGGTCTATCGAAATTTCGCGGCAATTGCGAGAGAGGGTCCAGTAATAATTTGCTGAAGGGAGGAGGTGGAGCGGGAGGGATCATCGGACCTCGTACCTGAGGTTTCGCGCGGGGTCTTGTGGGGGGTTTTGGGGGGTTTGGGGGACATCTCTGTTTCTCCTTATTTGAGAGACACTGCTCGACATGGAATTTTACCTCGTTGGATGAATAGCGAGTGTAGATCGAGACGGGCAAAGCTGTGCACAGCCTGGATTTATGGTGTTACCAGCGAGCGCCGTCCAGTCTCGCGTTCCCGCCTCCGCTCATCACACACCTTATCCGTTCCCGCCAGTGTCTCCCTCCCGCCCATCCCACACCATGTTCGTGCGCGCCAGTGTTTCCGTCGTTGCTCATCACCTTCGCACCATCACACCACCACACCTGTTCGTGAGAATTTACCCCCCCGTTCGCGATATTTCCTTCCTTTCCTTCCCACTTACCCGCATGGGCTTGTCGGCCGGAGAAGACGTCTGGGTTGGGTGAGGTGGTGGGGGTGGGGCGGTGGGTATTACGGACCTTGGACTATAACGGTGCTGGTGTGGTCCCTAGCCCGCTATTGTTTCGAGTGCTTGCATGGGAGGAGGGGGGTGATTGGTGGGGTACACAGACCCTCTTGCTGTACAGTACTATGCGGAAAGGTAACCCGTCGGTCGACCACTCCACGAACTCCACGAGGATCGATGGTGGATGGTGGATGGTGGATGGTGGATGGTGGATGCTCAAACCACTCCCTGCCCGCCCCCATGGCCTTGTCTGTCTGGGCCCTTGCAGAGGACACCGCTTCACTGTTTCCTGTGTTATACAGTATGGATTGACCTCTAATGTTTCGTGAAACCGTTTTTTTGGAGGCTGCCACAATCCTCCAATCCTGCACGACAAGGGGCCGATGATGCGTGGCTCCGTCGGCTGAGGCTGGATTTGTTTGCTTATGCCCGGACAGTTTGCTGACCCGCGAAGAAATAGGTGCCAGCGCATACCTCAAACTCAGGTTGGGCCTGGACGGCAGGAAGGAGCGACGGGAGGCAAGGCAGTGAAGATCGAATCCGGCCAAACGTGGGCGGTATAGACAGGTCTCGCGGAAGCTCGAATAGAAAGCCGAAGCCGTGCCTGAGATCATGCACTCGACCAGTTCGATATTCGAAGAGGGGTCGATAGCCTGTAAACCCCTGATTCGTGCACTCACTTGAGTTCTCCACTGATTCGTGGGAAGCTTGACCGACAAAACGCACTCGCTCTTCATAACTGTCTGACTGTGGGACTGGTCTAACTGGTATAACTGGGGTTGGAACGGGCTGGTAGCACGGGCGGCTTGGATAAGTTCTTTTTCTTTGCACAAAATGGCGAATCTGAGTATACTACCAGTCATACTACTGTGAGTTAACGGGTCCGAGAGCTCAAAAACCTTGCTTTAGCTTGGAACATTGAGAGACAGTGCGACAACACCACCACACCAAACTGCCAGTCCACTCCAATCGCGACCCTTACACGCCTCCCACGATGACAAACTCCACTCTGCACGAGGTCCCACGAGGTTAGATGCAAAGTGCGTACTACTGCACGAGATCAGGGGTGTTTTTTATTTTCGACCCTGTCTGCCGTACCATAGTATTGCAAAGCCGCCAGCTAGCTCCGCAACGTGGAAAACGAACCTGTCACGCTGTCACATCTCAACTTCCGCCTCCCCACACCCAGGACTTCCTCTCTCCACACCGCACGCCTCAACCTGTCTTCCTTGCGGAGTAGGTTGCCCCCCTCTCTCCTCTCTCCTCCAGAGCGTTGTAATCTTTACCGGTTCTCAAGTTAGAGTGGTTCTAAAAAGTAAGTCTCAAAATTCCTTGGCTGTATTTCCTCATCACCCTTCCCCCACCCCCCTGCGCTCGCACGACTTTGGTATTGGCCAAGATCCCCATGCGGCATCGATTAACGACGGCCCGCCCTGGCGACCAGCATTGGTGGCAAAGAGGAGAAGCTCTGGTGGTGCTTGGGCAACTTTATATTCCCGTCCCTCCCGTTCCTCCTTTACCGCTGCTTCTGCACGCCTCGACGTCGCCGCTGAGTTACTTGTTCTGAACGTAGAGAGGACCATTGGCTCTACGCCGTTACAATCGTTTTCAGAACCAGCTCTCATTTACCTTTCTATATACTCCGATACTCGATCTTTGCCAGACCGGATTTTTTTAAGGAGCAGGACCTTCTCTCTCGCCATGCTTGTCTGACAACAGCTATAAGGATACTGTTAAGAGCTAGCAAAATTACGGACTGAGGTGGTGGATTGTGAAATTGGATTCGGCACTATACTTCTGGTTGCCGTTACCCGTTCTTCAAAGTCGACCTTCGAATACCGACAACGATGCAGAGCTGCAGGCCAAAGATCATAGAGATTCATAGCTGCTACTTGCGTCTTTGACACTATCTGAATTGGCAACGACCTCCGAACTTTCGATCAGTTACCTTGAGGGAACTGTTTCGACCATTTACTCGACGTGAAGAAGTTCTCATTGTCCTTCGACGGACTCTCCCAACACCTCTGCCGGCCAGATCAAATACCATACACGGGATTGAAGCCAACGGATCTTCAATCCCCCTACCAATGGTGTCCAAATTCCCAAGAAACACGACGCTGTTCAGTCAACCGAATGAAAATAGCCGCAATCTTGTCATCGTCCTTTCCGCCGTTTTCGGCTCCCTCGCGCTTTTTATGGTAGTGTCGGCCACAGTTTTCATTATTAGGTGGAAACGTAATCCGAAATATCACAGGCAGAGGAGGGGAATCTCGCCAGTTGACGACGAAGAGATCGAGAGGTGGCGTGGACGTAAAGAAACCTACACCGAGGCCCCAGGCCGAAGCCCTGAAAAATCTCACAAACGGCAATCTTCTTCTGTTGTGATCGTATCACACCCCCCAGGATGGACATGGAGCGCTGAACCAAGTCCGTTCGGCACGAGGAACAGTGGTGAGACGGCCTTGTCGCCGCCGCCAATGGTTGCTCGAGCACCAAATTCGAGAACCGGGCTTACAGACGGCGCAATACTGGGCGCGGATCCATTTGTACCGCCTGTACGACGACAGAGCACAAGACTGGCAAAACACGGGCGGAACCAGAGCAGGAAGAGCAGTTTTAGCGCATCAATCCCAGAAAGGCAGTCCACAGATTTTCCACGGCACTACCGAGACGACTCTAAGAAGTCGTTTCAAGCTGACCGCGTCAGCCCGCCGAGTTCGATATTCAACGGGTCTCCTGGAGGCAATGAACCGCTCCCTACCTTAGCCAGGCCAGCATATGGAAGGGCCCCAAGCAGACAAATGGGAAACCAGATCTGATGCGGGATTCTGCAGGTTAGAATCGTTATTATTGGGGGTTCGCATTGGGATTTTATTGGCGCACATACACGGATTGATACCACTTGGGAGCACAATATCATGGCCCATTTCTGGCCATTGAGCCACGATTTTCACGGTTTTCATCGACTGGTGTAGCCGTGTCCTTTCGTGTCTCTTATCCTTCTCGATGCACCTGTCGGGTGACAGGTGCAGCGAGAAGGAGCAGACAAGAAAGGGGGCTACACCCAGGAAGGAGCAGACGCGACCGACTCATTTCATCATCCTTCTTACTTTGTACATAGATTTTTCGGGAATTAGGGAGCAAACCCATCTTCCACTCATTAAAGAGAGTATATATGGGAGTATATATTTATAGCCCTCTCTCTAAATATAGGCATGTCCTACTTAAACGTATGACTTTATTTTATGAATGATCACAACTTTACAAACCTTGATGAAGTCTACCATAAACCATAAACGCAACCCTGCACGGCTGAAATATCACGTGGGTTGGCGCTAAACCTCTCCACCACGGCACGAGGCTGTGGGTTCTTGACCAAGGCTGCGTTCGACTTGACGACACGGAACCCATTTCTAAGACAGGTCTCCAGTCAAAACCCACAAAGCAAAACAATCAACCATAAAAGCAGACTTGAAAGGCGGAAGGAATCGCGCAGCAAGCTCATCGAGATCCTTCTACGAAGCCCATTTACACGGGTCACCGCTGTACTTGTACCTATAAAGCTAGGCGCACCAGAGCTTCCTGCCAGTTTTACGCGCGTGCGCGCAACCCGCGTCGAAATGGACGCCCTCGAAGGTCCTACCTCCCCCTCCCCCCTCCTCCCAAACCCCGAGCTAACAAAACCCCCCAGACTACCACGCCGTCCTCTCAACCCTCTACTCCCTCCTCTCACCAATCCTCTACCCAACCCTCCGCTTCCTAAACTGGGCGCGCACCCTCCTCCTCCCCCTCTTACGGCCCCTCATCCTCCAACTCACCAACGCCGCGCACGACTCCCCCGCCATCGTCTCTCTCGGCGTGTTGCTGGTGACGCTATACATCTCGATGCGGGTGATGGGTTTCATGCAGAGGATGGTTGCGTTTGGGGCGCGGATTATCTTTGCGCTGGTGTTTTATGGCGCGATTGTTGTGGGGGGGATGATGGTTTATCAGAGGGGCGTGGAGAGGACGGTGGGGGATGTGGTGGGTTGGGTGGGGGAGGTGCAGAGGATTTGGGTGAGGGAGTATGGGAGGTGGGAGCAGGTCCAGAATCAGGCTTCTGGGGGGAGGCAGGGGAGTGCCAGGGAAAGGTGGTGATTTTGAAGTGATGGGGGGTGGAAAGGGGTTGCATACAATTCGGGGGGTTAAAGGGCGGCATTCGTATTGGTATCGGTATGGCGTTTTGGTATGGGTTGATAGAAGATTGGGTACTGGTATACTCTTTGGGTAGTATGGTTAATTGAAGGGTGGTTCAGCGGCTGAAACCACTTCTTATTCTCTGCGGATTCTATAGCATTCTTGCTATTCTATATGTTCCTACAGCCGAAGTCGAAAACTACGGAATTTGGTGGTGCCTTTGCTTCCTTAAATACTCCAAGCTGCCTTTCCATCTTTTCAACAAACCAACCGCCAAATTCACTCTCCTCACCTTCATCTCCTCACCTTCATCTCCTCACCCTCACCTCCTCACCTTCATACTCCTGAGACGCCCCGATCTTATCTCTCACCTCTTGCTTCCTAAGATCTTCGGGCTACTTTTCAACAACACTCTCAATCCATTCTCGTCGCCGTTACACCTTTGACAAGTCTCGATCTTGTCTCGATCTTTCGCTTTTACAACCCTTCCGCTACCTTTTCACCACACCTCCAAATATATCCTCGTCACCTTGGCATCTTTGACAAGCCTCGATCTTGCTTCGATCTTTTGCTTTCAAATCACTTCTGGCTACCTTTTCAACAAACCTTCAAATGCTCCTCGTCGCCTTGCACTTTTAATACATCTCGATCTTCACTTGACGTCTTATTATATATTCTGTCAACCGATATCAGCCCTCCACAGCCTCAAAGCCACAAACGTCGAAGATGGCATCCGAATCGCCACCGCCGCCGCCTCAGTCACTGAAGGGAGAACTATGGGATACAGCTCCAGATACCTTTCTTGCCCGAGAAGCCATCAAGCGACTCGACCTCAAGGAATGCTATCTTTCAGACGACGCCGTCATGAAGATTCAAATCAACAAGAGCGAAATGACCATCACCGGCGTCAATATCTGGAGATTCAACGATAATGTATTCCTAAAGGGTGGGCATCTCAAATCCAAGCACAAAGGAAGGGGCGCGCCAGCACTGGCACCGGATGGAACTGTTATGACCATGCTCGGTGGCACGCATCGTACTGCGAAGATTGTTCTGAACGGTGGAGATAACAGCTTGCCTGTTGGAGACTGCTCCGTTGAGAACTACCGGGCCATGAGTGATCACCCTAAGTACAACGAGTGGCTTGCCAAAGTGAAATGGACGGCTGCTGATGCGCTGCGTGCGGGCATTCCTTTGACGTCCATTAACGCTACAGTGACCACTCTGGCCGAGCATGTGCAGCAAACTCCAAGTGAGCCGGAAGGGAATTCAGACGCTCTTCAGGAGAAGAAGGAAGATAGCCCCCAACCCAACAATACTAATGGTCTCGGAAACGAAGTTCAGCCCAACAACGCTGACGATTCCATGAATCAAAGGAACAGAACTCCTTCTCGTTCGGTGACGCCGCCAGAAACTCCTTTGGAAGAAACCCCTTCTGAGTATGCCACGTTATCTTCTACCTATTCAGAGATCACGACATCAAAACCTACAACTCCAGAGCCTTCTCCTGAGCCCGCTACTTCAGAGCCTGTTATTCCACAGCCTGTTACTTCGCAACCTATTACGCCAGGGTCTGTTACTTCACAGTCTGCTACTTTAGAGCTCGCAGTTTCTGAGCCCGCAGCTTCAGAGCCTGTTGTTTCAGAGCCTGCCACTTCGGATCTTGCTGCTTCGCAGACCGTTGCTTCAGAGCCTTCCACTTCGGATCTTGCTGCTTCGCAGACCGTTTCTTTAGAGCCCACGACTTTAGAGCCTACCACTTCGGATCTTGCTGCTTCCCAGCCCGTTGCTTTAGAGCCCACGACTCCAGATACCGCTGCTTCTGCCTTGGAGCCTACTGCCTTAGAGTCTACTGCATTCGAGTCCGCAACTTCAGGGCTGGCGACCTCCGATCCCCTTGTTTCAAAGCCTACAGTTTCAAAGTCCACTGCTTTAAAGCCTCTTTCTTCGGAGTTCACTATTTCAGAGGTTACTTTGGAAAGAAGTGCTTCAGAACCTGTTACTACTAAGCCAACAGCTTCAGAACCCGAGCCCACTGCTCTAGAACCCGATGCTTCAATGCGCGCTGCTTCAGAACCGATTCCTTTAGAGTCCTTTGCTTCCATTAGCATCAAATCCAACATAAATTTCCCAGGGGCTCCAAAACCCAATACCACGCAGAGTCAAACGCCAGCTTCAGTTCGAAAGCAATCCGCTTCACCAGGTCCAGCTTTGATTAATATAAGCCTAAATCTACAGTGGGATTAGGCATTGATACAGGTTCGATGGAACAAACAACCCCAAAACATTCCGCGTCAACAGTTCACCCCGAGACAACGCTTGTTGGAGATTCCGGAAACACCACCACCATCGGCTCACCGTCCTGTGAATTCAGAGACTCATATGCCTCAAGAGCGAACTCCGACCATTTCACCTGAGGCTAGCAGGATGAATAACAACCATGCTACCAGGTCTACTGAGAGATCCAATTCACGTTCTTCTGTAACTAATCAAGCAACCTCATCTCGAACCCCACCGCCGACGCCAGTCTCAAACGGCCCTTTGAAACGGAAGGCGACTGAACCACTGTAAGTTCATATTCTAATTTAACAATGATGGTGAAAGATGCTAACCATGAACAGTGACCGATTGATTACCTTCTACGTCGGGGATGGCAAGTCAGAAGACACGGAAACCTTTAACTTCAGCGAACACAAGTTGAAGGAAAAGGCCCCTAAGATTAATGAATCGTTCAAGGACAAAGCCAGACGCGTACAGAAAATCAAGGGCCCCGTGTACGATATAGACGAGAAACCGAAGCTATTCGAAGCTATCTTGCACTGGATTGACAAGGGAAAGGTGATGCGGAAATCTTATTCGGCGCCTGGCGACTTAGAGTGCTATTACGTCGATCTCTACTTTTCAGCCCTTCAGCACATGCTCCCTGGCCTGGCGAACGCCATCATAGACAAGCTCTACGATTGGCACAGAGGCGGCACGGTTGAGTTTCAGAAGATTGACGAGGTATATTCGATGACCGAGCCTGGGGACGGACTGCGAAGGCTATACTTTGGCTGCATGATGACCCTGACCGTCGAGGAATTCGAGGCCACTCCTATCGAACAGCCTTCGATTGTGGTTGATCTGTTTGCGGTGAAAAGGGAGGCTTGGGGTGGATTGGAGGCCAAGGGAGCTTATCATAATGCCTAAGATGGCGACGATGTTCGTCCCGCCTCAGGTGGCTATTGCATTGCATTGGAACCCGCCGGATGGGGCTCAATCTTTTCAAACTGCGGCGCGCTCAACTATCAGTTCGCATATCGTTTTCACCAGGTCGCGATGGAGTTATCAAGTATATAATATCGAAGGATAGGCACCGATCAAAAGAAAAGGGGGGTTGGGTGTCAGTTATCGGGGCAGTTGAGGAGCAACTTTTACGTTCAGTCAAGTATCGCGGGTGGAGCAACGCGAAATATGGCCTTTTCAAGTATATATATTGGGCAAGCACATGCTTTTGTTGATCCATAGCATATTTATTTGAATGGGATCTATAAATTTCTCGAGCCCATGTCAGTATTTGAGTTTGTCGCTGTGCCAAACAATCGCTGTGCCAAACAGGTTTGCTTAAGGGGTATCACGTGTGCAACCAGACTGCGAAGGTTGTGATACAATAATATGCGTAAATATTTCCCACCCACCAAGGTCTATCTATTTTCCACCAACACTAACCAGCTCCAACTTCACCTTCCTCTTATTCGTACTCTCCTCCATAACATCGCTAATCCTCACAATCACCTTCTGGAACAGCTCCACCTGAACCTCTCTGCTCCCACTAGTCTTCAACACGTAGTTCTCGGCATCAAACGCCGCATCCGGCTCTGGATCCGCCAGGTCCCGCAGACGAATCAAACTCTCAATCCCAAAGCGTGGCACGAACACCACGAAGCCGTTGGAGAAGACCTTCATCACGAAACCCTCCTCCTCAATGATGCGTCCCTTGAGAGCCTGTCCGACGTAGTACTCGATGGATGCTCGGCCAGCCTGCTGCGCGTTGCGGTGACGCACGTTGATGTTCTTGCAGATTCCGTCCAGTTTGCCCTTGCTGCGCATGCTGGCGTCCAGCTGTTCATAGTCGATTGCTGCGGCAAGCATTCGGTGGGCGACGAGATCGGCGTAACGACGGATAGGGGAGGTGAAATGCGTGTAGATCTCCGAGGCGAGACCGTAATGGCGGAATTCGGGGTATGCGAAGTTACCGGCTACATAGTATTCGGCGCTCATCATGCATCTGGGTTTGGTTAGATAATTGTCTTGATAGGACGAACTGGGATGATAACTTACCGAGTGGCCATGATGCGGACAAGGGTGTTGAAGAATTTCTCCTTGGGATCTACGCAGAGATCCAGTGAGTCGGCGAGAGCTCGAGAAGACTCATGCTTGAGCTCAAGGCCACGCTTAACCTTGAGCTGGTTGGCAAGCTCCTCGAAATTCGACTTTGGAGGCGCAGCGTGGCGACGTAGCAGGGCTGTTTGTGGGTATGCCTCGTGGATCTTGGTGGCCACACTGATGTTGGCGAGTAACATGAATTCTTCGACCAGGGAGTTTGTGTCTAGTTGTTGCTTGGTCTGGACATCGATAGGGTCGGAGGTCTCCGATTCCATCTGGACCTTGACTTCTGGTGATGACAAACTCAGGGCACCAGCATCCATTCTCTTCTGCTTGAGCTTCTTCGAAAGCATGAGGAGTGTCCTCATACCCTTTGTTAGATCATCTTGTTGCGACGCATCATCGATGCGGATCTGTGCCTGCTCGTAACTGAAAGCTTCTCTGGATTTGATTACCGACTTCGTAAAGCTTGACTTGACAATGTCAGCATCTGGAGTTATCTCCCATATTGCCGAAAAGGCGTAACGTTCCACGTATGGCATCAAAGAGCAGAGGTTCGTGCCCAGAAGCATTGGCAACATATCAATGCGCTTATCGACCAGGTAGACAGTAGTACCTCTGATGCTAGCCTCTTTGTCCATCGCATTGTTCGGCTTTACGAAGTTTGAAACGTCCGCAATATGAACACCGACTTCGTAGTTTCCATTTGGCAAAGGCCTGGCGTGGAGAGCATCATCAATATCCTGACATCCAACGGGATCGATACTGCAAATCAGCAAACCTCTCAGGTCTTGTCTACCCTTCCAGCCAGGGTCTTCTGTGCTAGGCGGTACAATCCAGTCACTCCCTTCCTTTGGCAAGCAATCGAGAACCGTCTTCGGGAAAGGTCGATATTGGATATCATACTCCAGTAGGAGAGCCTCGGTTTCTGCACCCTTCGTTTCCAGCTCGCCGAGAGACCTCACGAAATGGCCCACCGGGTAACGTGACTCCCTATCCCAGGAGTCTATCGTTACCAGGATGCGCTTCCCAAGAAGTTCTCCTGCTTGACGAGTGCGAACTCTGATCTTAGGGATCTTTTTGTCCATAGGGATAAGGAAGACGGTCTGTTGTTTCCGGCTTTGCTTCACAGAATCACTGACCGAGGACTCGTCGACATGGCCAACGTACTGTCTCCAGTTCCTCTTCAGCACACCAACCACCTTTGCGGTCGGTTGTGGACGGCCTTCTGTGCTCTTGCTGTGCGTCTTCTTCACCTCTTCCTGAAGGGCACGTCTTTCTTGCGGTGTGACCAAGGCCTCACCATCGTCTGCATCGGCGTTTTCGTTCTTATTCAATATTTCTTCCTCGATGATCTTAGATGATGGCTCTTTCCACTGATCCTTGGGAAGAACTTCCACAACCACAACGTCACCGTGCACACCTCTGTTGATGCTATCGCGCCCGAGAACGAGCAATGGTTTGTCGAATGATGGGACTTTTATTGAACCTTCGAGGTAGTTGTAAGGCGAGATGTTGAAGACGCCTTGGTGTAGCGTTCCGTCCTTTACCCCGGTCATCATCTTCGAAACTGTGTAATACTCCGGGTAGATGTTCACTGCAGTTTTCGCATCCCTCGCCTCTCGGCTTTCTTGGGAGGCACTGATCATGTCCAAAAGCCTATCAGCGTCCTCCAGAGACCCAACATACTCCTTCAATGAGACAGCATGTAATCCCTCGGCCTTAGCCAATCGCAAATTTTCCTTGTCGTCGCTCAGCATGACCACAGCTGGCACCTGCTTCGGTTTTCCTCCTGCCTCCTTGACAGCCTTGGTCAGATGTTCGCCGTACCATTGCACCGCCTTCCGTACAGATCTATCGTTTCGGTCATTGATTGTCTCGCCCACCCCTCTGGTGATGTATGTCTCCAGTCTGAAATCGTTGAAGAAGACGTAGAATCGCTTGTCTTCGCTGTTTGTCAGACCAATGAGTCGGTTGTAGAGTGGTAGGGATCGGTTTTTGAGTTCCTCCAGGACTGTTTGGAGGATAATGACGTCGTAAAATGCCGACGTCTGCTCGAACAAGTCGGTGGCGTTGAGGAGGGCGTTTGTATCAGGGACCAAGTAGTGACCCTGGGGGAAAGCTTTTGTGCCTGCCGGCTTCTCGGAAAGAACAAATGGAGCAGCTATACAGGTATGTTAGTTGAGTCCATTTGCCGTAGAGGTATTTTCGCAACATACCATTGCCGCCGGCATCTCTAGGAGCGGTTGCTAAGCAGCCCGTACATAATTTCGACGAGCAGGGGATATCTTGACGCAGGTATAATTCGCGGACGATCTTCTGGACCTTTCCGCTCTTTGTTGATCTCACAAAGACCTTGCTTGAAATATTTGAGCCGTACGGGTCAGAAACCAACGACCTCTTGAGGCTAGTCATGTTTGCGATGATATTGTCGCGTATATACAATCGCCCTCACTAGCGATGTGAGGTTGAAATTTAGATCTGTGATGCTAGCGCATCCCGATAAGATAAGCGTGGGTGTGGGGTACTCTATCGATGCGTCCGTCCATCAACGCTCCACATCTTGAACTAAGTTCCTGTCAACATCATCACTCATACAAAAAAGCGATTCTGTATTTTATATTGTTGACGCTACTTCTACAGGAGGCTATGATTATGTGGATTGTTAGGAATTATTGTCAATATAGGCCTATCTAGTGTTTTTGGGGTATTATTTTTATCATATAATAAAATACTTTGGACATATATGAATTTAATTCGTCAAAAACTTGAATATAAATTATTCAACCCCAAAACGATTGGCAAATGCAGTCACTCGTGCACAACATCTAACTGCTATTGTACCGTACGACCTCTACGAAACGACTGGGCATCAAGCTTGAATTAACACGTATACTCTCTACACCCATGCGGGAAGCGTTGGCAGGTATGAAGTCTATGGATTCCGTTTCATATATTCCAGTACCTACTTTCCTTGACTAACGGGCACTCCCCACAGGCTCATAGGCATGTTATCACCCAAAATCATGCCTACAAGCTAACACTCATGCCCTGATTATTTCCAACAATCAATAGATATATCCCAATATAGGCTTCAAGTGACGTCGTCTATACGGACTAGGACTATAAGCCAAGTATCGCGGCCTGGAAGCCAAGAATGGAGTTCACTGGCCTGAGGTGTGGGAGCCATTCCTATACGACACGATATATTTGAACCGATGATCGAAATAGATGTGGCGTGCACACTCACACTCCCGCCCGTTCTTAGCTCTCTACGTTCTCGGGATGTGGCACCACTTCAGCTATCAACCTTTGCCCGATATCTCTAACAACCAGATGATCTCCCGGCGCACGTACTGTCAACCTGCAGTATATCCTGAGACCGTGCACGCATTTTGAAAAGCGAAATGGTGTGTTAATATCTTCATGGAGGTGTACTACCCAGGCATCCTCCCGGAGCGTTTTGTGACCGGTTTACGAGTCAAGGGCGGTGAAGGGCGGCCGAAGCATGCATCAGCAAGATGATGTGCATAAGTTATAAAAACAAGGAGCCAGACGAGGGTGGACTACGCGCCCAGGTGGGCCGATGAAGGCTGTGGGCGAAGAACGAAGGGTGGGAATTCCAGTTCAGCTGCAACCTTAGTTCGCGGGCCGACGCAGCACACCCTCAGTTCCATGCCGACCAGGGATTCGCATCCAGAGAATCACCCACCCATCTTTCAATTAGCGCGAGGCAGATGGTGGTCACACGCTGCACTTGCATCCACCAGTGGCATTGCCTGCATGATATCTGATGGGATATTCAAGGATGGATGCTCCATCGACGCGTTTCCCGACCTCCCCAAGTACACCATCTACATGACATGACGCGAAAAGAGGATACCTTATGATTCACTGCCAGAGCTACCAGACTCTTCTGTACTTCTCTCCACGTCCTCACGCGATCTATACTTGGTACTCTACATGCAACAGTATCGCCGATCTCTACGAACTCCAAACGCTCTTCTTGGTGTTTCGAACTTGAAATCGCACTTAACTTGATTTATACATCTCCGAGCCTCTCCGAGCCTGGTTGGCCTCACTCACATGGCCGGCCGTTGGATATCTAATCGTGGAACGGATTATTGGGCATACTGCTGACCACCGGAGCGAGCAGGATACCTCATCCTACATGATATTACAGTACTTTGTTTCACTTCGCACATGCAGTTTGAGACAGTAATAATGGGGAAATAATGTTTGCTACGTTGAATGGCCAATCACATGCCATGGAGAGGCTCAGGCTGCCCTCAAGGATATGACTCTTTCCCTTTGCGAAGTACTTCGAGGCTTGTGGTTATTCAGAAGCGCCTGGTTCTTGACACCCTGTCAAACTCTCCGGGATCTGCCTCAGCATTGCTGCCTACTCACTCCCACCGATGATCCAAGGGCCAAACCCGGAGTGAGAAAGCCACATCAAGCTGAAGCGGCGGCAGCGGGGTACTATGCGCTCCGTGATCAATATTGGCCATTAGAAGAGCAGGGCAGAGGCGCACAACTGCCGTTAGGCTGAGTAGTCGTCTCACCAGCCAGCCTTCCGCGGGTCTCCGGCGAAGTCAATCTGAGAGGGTGGGGGGAAGGAATAATGTCTCAAAGCGGAAGACTGAGGCCCATATCTAGGTGTGAGATGCCTGGTCACGGCGAAATACGCGTCTGCTGCATGTTACTCGATTGGGCCGCTCGATATTGCACATCCCTACTAGTTGACATCGTCGGAAGCTGGGATCTTGGTCGTTGCGTCGTCTAGGCAGAGCGAGGGTTAGCGACGTCTCCGGTTATCGCGAGAAAGCCCATAAATACAGAGTACTTGCGCAAGGCTAGGCTGATCTCGCCAGGCGCAGTCATCATCTTGGTCGTTGTCGCCGTAATTACTCGCAGTGGAACAGAGGCGGCGCGGCGCGGCGCTGAGTGATAAACTGCGGCATATAGTAGTGCCTGGACTGTCTTTGGTACCTTGCTCACGTACGTATTTGATGCGCGAAGAAGTACCCCAACTTGGAATGTGACAATGAGAAACTATCTATAGAAATATAGATTATATCGATCGCTATGGCAAGACGGCAGGACGGAAGAAGAAGGACAGGCTACGAGCAGGGCAATGTAATACTCTCTGGATCGCCATCAAAAGTATCCCCATGGAATAGACTCAAGTAAAGAAAGTAAGTATTTGTATTCTCTAGACCAGTACTCGAAGCGCTTTCCCCTCCACACCCGAATCGCCCAGCGCCTCTTTCCCTTCCTGTGGCGGCGAATATGACAAGGCCGCCGTCGCTTTCACCCATGCCCGGCCCCATGCTCGTATCGCGGGGGGGGGCTTGCCACTTGCAATCCACTCTGCGTCTGAACCAACCCGATCGTATTTGACCAAGAATGTTGTAGATTGAATCTTGCCGCCAGCTTCCTTCTTTCCCCACGCCCCCAGCGCAAAAGTATAGAACAAGAACAGTACATATACAATAAAGACGAAGGAAGCCAACGCGGACGCGACTCGTGTGTGCCCTGGCGCTTTATAAGACAAGGTGCTGCCAAAACAACCTCGTGCAGTACATTGCTCCTCATACTGTACTACGTTGCGTACAGTGTTCTCAAAGTACTGTTCTGTATGTACAGCCAGTATCACCTTCCTCATTAACGCCGATTGGAGAGACGATCTTGTGGGGTCCCGCAGCGAAGAAGGTCCGCTGGAGTCGCCGACGAACTGGGCAAACTGTGGCGGAACAAGGGATACCTGAGCTTTGAGAGAGTTTGACTCGTGGCTTGACGCGCTCCCGCCCGACGCAAGTTCCATACTGTGGTATTCACGGCGGATACTCTAGACAAGTGTGGACAGCGAGCGCCCGCTGTGCATCGACTGGGACAAGACAAGCACAATCCCTCTCTTACCACTGGTGGATACATTTACAAGAACGATACGAAATAATCGTATGTACTCTACTCTATATACTCTACACTGCTTCACTCTACTGCACGGTATATACAGCATATACAGTTAGTATACAGTGTATACAGCAGTTGGAAGGGAAGGTACTCTCGCTCGAGACTCATTTGCTCAGCTGAGGTCGCCATTCAGAACACAAAGCTTCCATCCAACAACGCTTTCTAGTGGTTGGATATTGACCGACTGAAAAGTACCATACATATTCTACATCTACATCTACATACCATACATACTCGAGTACCTCGTGAATATCATCGAAAAGACGACGTTAAGAGTTATCGCATTCAAGAAGCTCAAGTCGAGAACAGCACAGCCGCAACCGCCTCCACACACCCATCTCTACCTACCGTCATCTTCTCATCGCGTATCGGCTGGTTGACGAACTATCATCCTTGGATCCTGACGAGTTTACTGTTTACGGTTTACTGTATGCTGAGTACTGATTACTCTCCAAGTATACGTACCGTACCGCGCGGAGTGTAACGGTAACGGCGACGACGGCACGCACCATACCAGACCGATCAGACCAGACAGATCAGACAGACCAGATAGACCCAGACCGACTGACTGAAAGAGACCAAAAGCCGCGTCTCTCTCGACCCTAATGATAGGCTTTGCCATCAGCTTATTATATTCTACAGAGAAAGAAATCGATGGGGACCGAGGAACACCTTTTCGCATTATTGTTCTCGCTGTATTAGCTGGGATCACTTGAACTAAACTGTTCTGGTTCGCGACGTAATCTCTGGCAGGCTTCGCTAGTTGAAAGCCACAGGCTCCGAAAGGGACGTGATCGCATCCCTCAGCTATCACCCACTACTCATCTAGCCGCGACTGCTATCGCCAACCGGGAAACATCAACCATCACCGACATCCCACAGCTTCCCGTCGCTGCGCATCATCGGCAATACGTTGTAACACTTGGTTTCGGGACAATATCCAATTGTGTCTGGAGTGGCCACGGCTTCCCTCGTGAATTGCGACTGCGACCGCCCGTTGCCGCGACGCGGAGACTTGCATCAGCCTGCTTGTCGCCACATTCATCAACTCGGCGAGCTTGCTATCACACACACGAACTCAAGTCGCGACCGGCGACCCTACGGCCATGTATTCCGGAGTCCAGGACAGCGCGGGCTCAGGCACCGGCACATTAAATCCTGCGCTCCTCAACTCTGGTAAGTGTCGAGATTCCGATTATTGCGCTTTGCGCGCGCGCGCCTGCGACAACACCGGGAACCGAAGTCTCGGACTTCCCGCGTGCTTGCGCGATCCGTCGTGCTTCTACGCGCTCGTAACTGATGCACAGCTAATATCATGATAGCAAACGCCAATCCATCATCATCCTTACCGTCTGATGTCAGCCCGCGGGGCACGAAACGAAGCCGTTCGCCAACGGAGACTTTCAACGAGTTGCACAATGCAGATGAGAATGGTATGACCCCAATGCTGCGCGAACGCGACGGTTGCTTCCTTTACGCGCCTCATCCTTATTATTTACGCATTTGGAGATACGAGAAGATGCTGACAGTGCCATCGTGATAGGTGACGGCAAGCCGAGAAAGAGAGGACGACCGATGAAACCACCAAGCCGCACCTCTGGCGGAGTATCCGAGAGCCCAACACAGCAAACGGTGTCACAGCCAGCCCAGAATATATTGCCACAGACCCCGCAGCAACAAACAACTGCGCTGCCGCTACCTCTGAATTCGGTGGTGCCAGCCCAGGCATCACCACCCAAGACCACGCCATCCAAGCCTGTAGTGAAAGCACTGCCTACCGTACGCGACCACACTACAGATCAGCTGGGCCCAGAGGGAGATGAGTACATCCCAAGGGAGTACGATGAGGCTGGAGAGAAAAAGGTGGGTCCTACTGGACACCTGAACGATGGACGGGAGTACAAATGCAGGACGTTCTTCGTGCCCGGGAGAGGTGATAAATTATTTATGCTGGCGACCGAATGCGCACGAGTCCTCGGTTATAGGGACTCGTACCTTCTATTCAACAAGAACCGGTCCCTATACAAGATCATTGCGACCCAGGAGGAGAAGGAGAACCTCATCCATCAAGAAATCCTCCCATTCTCCTACCGATCTCGTCAAATTGCGATAGTCACGGCAAAGTCCATGTTTCGCCAGTTTGGCAGCAGAGTGGTTGTAAACGGACGAAGAGTGCGGGATGATTATTGGGAGACGAAAGCACGGAAACAAGGTTTCACAGAGGCCGATTTGGCGGGCGAGAAGAGACCAGGTGGGGCGAAGGCCAGAGATGCGGCGGCCGCTGAGGCGACTGCAAACGCAACTGCGATGCTTGGTCACCAAGGAGATGTTGTTTACAGCAGTGCTCCGGTGCATTTCAACCATCCTCAACCTCAAACTGTTCAGCCTGGCATGCTGGGACCAGCTGGCGGTGGAACGCCTCTGCCAATGATCACATTGACTCCAGACCAGAATGAGCTACGACTGGGGGAATATCGCAACGTTTCCCGTCCAAGGCAGGAGATTACAGGTCCTGCATACCAGGACCGAACCCAGACAAGCCCACCTGGTGAATTGCTCACGCAGTCTCACCACGCTGCTGAGTATAACAAGCAAGTTAATCAGCAGAGGAACTTTCGTGGCAAATACATTGAGGAGATTTGGCGACAGCCACACGAACCCCTGGTTCCGAGCCTTCCACCGACTACAAGCCTCAGCGACAATCTGCCATCCGTGACACAGTCACTGCAGTCGCCCCATCAGGGTACAAGTAACGTGCAACAACCGATGCTGTTAAACCAGCCGGGCCAAAGCATGATTTCAGGCGCTTCTTATACACAACCACCGCACCAAACTAACCCTCTTGCACAGACCCCGATGAGGGGCGTACCACAGGGCGCCATGCGGTCCGACCAAATGCACGGAAGATCTCCAAGTCTATCTTTGGCATCTACTGGCATGGGCCAGGGAGCACAGTATGGGTATCCTTCGCAAACTCAAATGTGGCCACCGTCTCAACCTCATCAATCTTCACACCAGGCTTATCCTCATTATAGCCCTCAAGCTAGCCAACAATCTCCTCACCTACAACAGTCCCCCCATCAGTCACCCACACAACTGCGGCACGCTGGAGGCAGCACGCAACTCCCACCCGGCATGCAATATCAAAACATGGGTCAGGGATATCCGTCCCAAAGCCGAGGAATATACCAACCAGACCAAATACAACAACAATACGTGCAACCACAAGCTGCGCAAGCACCATCCACTCCTCAAAACTGGGCATCACAGCAACAGCCTGGCACCCAGGGTTCTTGGGGATGGGGCACTCAAGGATAATCTCCGCATCAAGTGAACAACGAAACGCCTTTGACGCATAACATTCGAGAACAACACGATCGAGACGGCGATACGTATGGATCATGCAATCAACGATAATGTTAATACAACGTTCAGGACATGAACGCGGAAACGGGAGTCGTATTTGTCTCCCCGGCATCGCCCATTACGATATGGAAGACGGAGTTTGGGTGGACTTGGGATAATTGGTCAATTTTCTCCACCCTGGGGTATACATAGGAGCATGATCTGTGGGGCTGCCGACTGTTTAATTCGGTGTAAATTATTCTAGGGTGGACTTATTATTTGGGGGTTCGTGCTCTAACATGCGTGGTTTCGCATTATACCTCGTTTTTATCTTAGTTATAATTCCTTTTCCAACACTTTTCTCTTCACGAGGTTTTCTTTTAGTGCTGTCTATCATTGTTAGGGAGGAATGCATTTCATTTGGCACACTTTGTTTCTGGATTTAGGGATTAATGCGGCTCATTCTCATCATTGCTTTTCTCTCGCCAGGCTGACTATAATGTTTTGCTTTCGGCCAAACCCCATGCATTTTTCCTTTAACCAACATCTTGTTTTTTTCGCCAGGGCTAGGCTGTCATCGTGCAGGAGAGAGAGAGGGGGGGACTTTTGTTGTCAAAGGGACATATTTTCGAGGACCTTTTTTTTCACCTTTTCAGGTTTTCATTATGGATTGGGACGCGTTTGTTGCATTTGCGATGGGCTTCGTCGTTTAGCTTGGTATCCTTGGAATTGGATAGCATGCGAGCATGTGTGCATGAGATATACCCAGATGTGACGACACGGGAGGTATGGATTTGCCCTATCCTAATTACAATGGAAACACTTAATTCTCCTGCTGTGTCTGTCTCATGCTACTGTGACATGTGATAGTAGGTTTCTGATAGAGATATGAAAGCTTTATAAATTTGACAGGGAAGTGGTAATCATGAAGAGAGAATATAGATGTGATGGAGTGTATTACTGGCAATTTCGGACCTTTACCCACTCCCCAATAAATGCCTGGCTACCTCGTATACCAACCCTATGCCCCTGCAGCGCCGTGCCCAAACGCCTTACCATTGATCATATCTAGATCATGTTTCAGACTTAATCGCTATCCTCGCCATTATCAAGCGCCTCATCCTCATCCCTCCCATTCTCCACCCTATCCTCGCCATCACCATCATGATGATCCTCATCCTGCTCCTCCTCCTCCCCATCATCCTCAACCTCATCATCGGGTTCATCATCACCCTCACCCTCATGTTCCTCCTCTCCCTCCTCATGATCCTCAAGCTGCGTCTCCTCCTCCTCCAACCCCCCACTCCCCACCTCCGCCCCCTCCTCCAACCTTGCCTTCTTCGCCTTCGGCCCCCCCTCCTTCTCCTCCTCCTTCTCCCCACCCTCCCCATCCTTCCCCTTCCCCCCCTTCTTCTTCGCGGCCCCCGCCCTCTTCCTCGCCGCATTCTCATTAAACGTCTCCAGCTCGGCCTCCAACCTCGGCCTAAACTCCCCAAACTCCAGATCCTCCAGCGCCTTCAGCACATCCGCCGGCGCAACCGTCTTGCGGTTCGCAGCCTGCGCGTACTCGTTCGCGTGCGTCGCCAGGTACCCGACGAAGACGGTGGCGGATTTGGTCATCGCGAGCATCGCGTTGCCTTGGATCTGCGTGCTGGGTGGGAGGACGCCTTTGGCGAGGCGCGTTACGATGGATTTGGGGAGGTTGAGATCCTGACCCGGGAGAGAAAGGTTAGTTCAATTCAGCTTCATCCACAAGTTTGCGATCCGCGCGCGGTTCGAGCTCGGGAAGAGGGTACGCGCGGGAAGAGGACGGAGAAAGGCACGAACCTCGATATTAACACCATCCTTCTCCTTATGCGCTGCCTCCTTCGCAGGCGTGCTGGCACTCGGCGCGCCAACGGCTACCTCCTCGCTGGTAGCTTTCGCCACGTCGCTCTTGCGGGGCGGCATGGTGTGTGCCTCGCGCAGAAATGCGATGGGAGAGAAGATGCTGGGGGTATGGGAGGGGGTATTATAGACGCATTGGACGGGTCTGCGGTTTCGTTGCTCGTAACTTTTATTATATTCGCGGTTTTGAGGTGGGAGCTGGGCGTGGTAGAGCTGGGTGGTTTGGATTTCCTCATTGGGTGGACGTGTAAATTGTGGGTAAGGGCGCGGAATACCTGGTTCACGCGTTCCGCGTCGGGTCACGTGTTTATGGGGGGGGTGAAAGGGGGCATGGGAGTATTGGTCACTGTCTTGTTTATGCTAGGGATACTGTTTAATGGTTTCTAGCATTCATGCTGCATTCATCAATGCTTAGGTATCATTTCTATGTTGTGATTCCAAAGGAGCCCATCCTTGCAAATGCCCAAAGCGCCATCCATCCGCCCATGCAAAATTCATAAATCATCATCGTCCCAGCCAAGCGATTTGTATATATCACCTTCATCAGCTGCTGCCGCCGGCTTTACATCCTTGCTTTCTAGCAGGCTACTTCCTTCTTCAAAGCGAGAAGATGCAGCTGAGAAGTTCAACGGCTTCAGTGGGCTACGCGGCCTCACTGCTTCGTTCTGTGGTTCCGTCCTTGTTTTGACGGGAGTGCATAGGATTGGTGCGCTCTTCCTGGGTGTCTCGGAGATGTTCTCACGGTATGGCTCCGTCGGCACACGCAAGAAATTATCAATCGTCGACCTCCGTGGAGCACGTGGTGGAGAAGAGGAGGGCGGGATCTCTACGTCACGCCGCGGCTTCGGCGCCGCGAAGGGGTTATTGGAGTTGTCGGATGCCCTGCTTGTTCGTACTGGCGTATCTGCAACTACCGCAGGTTGATTTGCGGCCCCCAAGGTACCATAATATGCAGAAGTGTCTCGCACAGGAGTAGTATCTACCATAGATACGCCATAGTCTAGCTTCGTCTGTCGAGAGCTTCGAGTTGGCGTGGCGTTCACCACTGATGACTGATGTTGTTCCCTTGATACAGGTACAGACCTATAGAGAGGTGGGCTAGAGTCGGGTACGGCCAGGCGGTGTCCCGAGCTTGGAACCCTGGAAATGCTCGACGGAGGCACAAAGCTTGGTTCCAGTTCAGGCTCTGCCTGATACTGGGAAAACATTTGAGATCCAGGGCCCATATTCTGACTGCGAGGCTTCTTTGGCGTTGCAAGAATTTGCACGCCGGTAGGCCGCATATTTTCGAAACCTGGGTTTCTAGTAGGCTTCTTGGCTTTTCTAGATTGCGACGCACTAGCCAGAGCTCTCTTCTCCGCTAAATCAACCGTCGTTTGGCCTGCAAGTTGTCTGTTGGGTTTCTTTAATGCAGATATGGCATATTTTAGTTCTGCCTCAATGTTGGCCTTCTTTGACTTGCGATCAGGAAGGGTGCCGATGCTCATATCATTCTCTGCTTGGGAGGGCTTCCTGGCCTTATGCGCAGCTGTGCGACTGGCATGCTGGGAGTTCATTGTCGGGATACTTGATAAGGAAGCGGCCTCACTACCTTCTCGTTTAAGAGTAGGAGGGAGTATCGGGGCAGTTGCTGACCGTAACAAAGATACCGCTACAGACGGACGTCGAGATTTCGAGCGGGCTTGAAGTTTCTCATCTGTTAACGCCCGCTGCAGACTTCGGCGGCTTTCGGTCGAAGCGAACTTTTTACTTATTGCGCTTGGGCGTGACGGTGCAGTTGACATGCTTGACGACTTCCTCATCGGAGGCCGAGCTGGCGAAGAAACTCTAGGGCCACCCAATTTGCGGCAAATAGTGTCACAAAGCGATGGTAACCGTGCTGAGAAGAAAGGCACCACAACCTCCAAGCAAAAATTTCGTAAGATATCAGTAGCATCACTACCACCAGTCGTAGTTAAAGTTGGAGCGCTGCTCGTTGTTCCTTGTTTGGATGTTGACGTCCCTTCCCCGGCTGATAAAGACCAGATGCTAAGTCTATCAAGGTGAACAGCAACCAATGCAGGTAAATCCCGAGGCTTTTTGGCCTTGCTTCGGGCGGTCTTGTCACCTGGAGTGGCTTCCGCCACAGCTGGAAGTGGGAGGTCGTCGTTGGGATCGGGGGGAGGACATAGCTTCTGGAGTGCCAGCGTCTCTAGAATAAGAATGATTTGGAGTAGGATCTCGCGAACACGCAACTTAGAGATCCTGCTTCTGGTGGTGTCTTCTCTAGCTGTTCCTGGGACCTCCGCATCGGCATCATGGTTTTCCCACCAGGACTTGATGAAGCTATCCTCGGTATTGTAAAGCCCATTTTTGCCCAGTTTAACTTTCTTAATCTTTCGTTTTCGGGGGCGAGTCTTCATATCCGCATCTAGATCGCTCTCCATTCCTGGATCCAGTGTGGAAACAAATTCCTGTAGGCCATCTTTATATTTCTTGTCCAGTATGTTGGTAGGGAGAACAAGGCTATCGAGGAACTGGGTGAGATCTTTCATCTGAAGCGTGGAATCCAAGTCCAAATGGAAAGCAGCCCTAGCACGAGAAAGGGGGCCTTTCGCAAAGTATGCTGTTGAGACTTTTGATAGGTACAGAGTATCCAGATA
Organism: Pseudogymnoascus sp. WSF 3629; assembly: GCA_001662585.1. Classification (NCBI taxonomy): domain Eukaryota; kingdom Fungi; phylum Ascomycota; class Leotiomycetes; order Thelebolales; family Thelebolaceae; genus Pseudogymnoascus; species Pseudogymnoascus sp. WSF 3629. The sequence goes on from KV454588.1 coordinate 167,811, forward strand.
CTGCGACCGGACGCCGTCCAGTAATTCTTCTGCCCGAGGTTCCTCCAAAGCAGCATCTTGCGACGGCTGTACGGATGCGACTGGGTCGGGCTGGGCAATTTGAATAGGTTCCAGAGGTAATGCCGTGCTCGGGGACTCCGTAGATGTTGTCTGCTCGATGTTCAGAGACTGGCTGGTGGACGGCCTCTTGACCATGGACTGGATTGCTTCGATTGCCAGCCTCTTTTTCTTGCTGTATTTATCACTCTCGGTCGGAGATAAGGCATTGCTGGCGGGGGCTCCACGGCCAGCCACACCCTGTGGGTTATCATGTTTGTGGGATTTTGTGAAAGGCGTAGACACCACGGCGACACTGCATAGCTTGCCCAGATCAACCCATGAGCCCAGCTTAAAAAGGACGTATAGCCCCTTGGACTCGTATTCCACAGCGTAGAGGGCCTTGTTATCGTCCAATTGGGCAATGAGAACCACTGGCGTACTGCCCATACGTTGTTCCAGTTCCAATATCTTAACATGCGACTCATATAACCGTGAGTCTGGCAATGCAGATGGTGTTGGCCTAGACCGGTCAAGGCTTGAGAGGGGAAAGTCTGATCGAGAAAGAAGCGCAATGGGTTTGAAGGAGCGGGGTCGGTCGTGAACTGAGGATGGGTGCGGCTGGTATGTGGTTAGATATTTGTCCAGCAAGGGACAGGATCGTGCAAACCTTCACCGTAAACCTCTCAGAGAGTAACTCTTCCAAGCCGCCCCCATTCTCAACAGGGCCTCTCTTTCGTTTCCGGGAGATAACCTGGGATCCGTCGTGGGAGGAGCCATCGGACGCAGGCGTCAGAACACCACTTTTTGGACGCGTTTCGGAGCACTGTAAGGACGCGTCTTGAGCCATGAACTCGTCATGAACGAGCATGGCCTTCTAATAATGTCATAGAGTCATGGATGGTAGAGAATTGCACGTAAAAATATGCAAAGGATACAAGCGGTAAGTGAGAATGTTCATATGGGCACGACGTTCAACTTCCCACATGCGACGTCCGCCGCCCTTCTTCTCTCTCTGACCGCGTTTGGCGAGGGTCGTTGCAATATAGTTGGTACGTACCGGTAGAGTGTTTGGTTTCGATACCAGTACCCTTGTATCCCCAAAACCAAAGGGGAGCCAAGATGGTTGCCGCTTAGGGCGGCATGTGATGTCTCAACAGTCAAACAAATCACACAGTGCTGATCATCTGATCAAACAGCGCTGTTGGTGTGCGTCCTGGTGCTTGGTAGGTGCTTGGTGGGTGGAAGTGGGCTGGGGTCCAGATGAGCTAAATCGCTACAGATCTTAAAAGCGGCGACCCATCTAAAGCCCAGCAGTGGTCTTTGCTCACGATTAACCACGGGAAGACCCTATGGGAAGCTAATCTTGTACTAACCGTACTAACCCAATAACCCAAGCTCTGCCCTGGATACAAGGGCTTGCTTGGTTGAAGTACGACAGGAAAGGGCAAACAGGTATCAACGTTCCTGCTCAATCCAATCGAAAAAATTACAATTGTTACCAGCCCCGTACTGGTGCCTATCGACATTATACACTTCAAGCGCTTGAAGTTGCTCTCCGAACGAGCCCGAGACTGTCGAACCTTGTTCAAGTCTGTTACGCCATCACTCTAATTGTGGCAAATCAACCACGATAATCGACCACAAGGCTACATGACTTCGCGATGAACAAGTGCGAGACTCAAATTACTTCGACTTGCCCCAGGATACACACTTTGGCTTCATTCACTGCTCTGAAGAAGTTGCGGTAATGGAGCGATCGCCGTTTCCACCTGCCGAACCTACTGAACCACCAGTGTTCACATTTTCGCCGGACGACGAGGGTCTTGAACTAGAGAATAGTATCGACACATTCTACGGCAGCACAAACCGGGCGGCCCTGTCGCCCACGCTCTTAGAAAGTCATGGTTCGATCAGTGGCTCCGTTCCGGGTTCGTGGTCGAGGGCCTCGAGTGATGCGAGCGCATCTGGAGGAAGGGTGCCAGAGTCGCCAGTGATGGGAGGGACGGCTCGACCTCAACGACCAACCGGGCCTGCAAGGACGCCTTCAGGCACCTACAATCCCCCTCGCCGCCCTGGAAAGACGCCACAGCCGTCGGGATTAGGTGGTCGCAACCGCTCCAACTCGGCTCCGCGACCCCACAGAGATCCAAGGGCATCCTACCGTGCACAAGAAAAGGCCTATGTCAGAAGGCTCCGACAAGACCAACCGGATTACTTTGACGACTATACCCCGGGTTTAGCATATGACTCGAACACTGAGGAAAGCGACGATATATCCCCCTCGTCAGAAGCGCACTTCGATACCGATTCATTTGACCAGGAGACGTTACTATTTTACGGAAACGACGAAGTCGAAATAACACCAGAAGAGATGCAGAATCCACGGAACCGAGAACGATTGGAATGGCACGGCATGCTTGCGTCAGTGTTGACTGGCGATGTTGTGAGACAAGAGAAGAAGCGGTTGATTGGTGTATCCGAGCAACAAGGCGTAGATTTGAAGGAAGACATGTGGGTTGGCATACGCGCAAGGATATGTGGCCGAACTTTTGCGTCGCAACGAAGGATAATCGAGGATGGACGGGCGAATCTTGGTGCAGTGCTTGATGAGATTACAGAATTTCAGGTAAAGGGCGAAAGCGATACGGGGAAAACTGCGATTGAGCAAATACGCGAAGTTGTCAGGAGCATTGAAAAGTATGAGAGACTGTACCCTTCAAGGACCGCCTTAATTGCTGGACACAAGGCGGCCGATTCTCCCGGTCATCTTGCCACCTGCGACGCCGTTATTTCATGGCATAACACCACGGAGCTCATCAACATTGAGCTCAGTGTGCTTCAAAACTGGGTTGGAAACCCCGAACTCGACTTCCTGAAGGTCAAGGAACGCTCTCCAGGTTCTGATGGACTGTCAGATGGCGCCCCTTTTATCGACAGGCTTCTCAAGGAAGATGGTCTGAAATCTCTTCATGGCGATGAGAGTATGCTCGTGGGCGTCTCCGACGTTGTTATGAAGGCAAAAATGACATTGATCGAGAACTCGGCAGAGTTTGCGAAGAGACATCTTCCGCCTTACATCGAGGAACTCCTTACCCTCATTAGTTTCCCGTCCCGATTGATCGAGCAGATCATTGTGGTGCGATTGGAATACGCAAGAAAGGTCAGGGAGACGACACAACAGAACCCCATGATGCAGGAGCAGATGATTTCGCAATTTCAGATCCTGCTCAAGTTGGCTGTGCGTATAAAGCAGGATAATGCAGCCATATCCCATCCGGAGCCAGGATGGGATTTGCCGCCATGTATCGACGACTCCTTTGATCAGGTTATTCTCGATGCCCTCAAATACTACTTCAAAATGCTCGGTTGGAAGCTCGGAGGAAATAAGAACGCTTTCAAGGAGGCCGAGGTACTCGAGCAGGAATGGACATTTTCTAACGAGATTGGCCGCCATTTACAAGGTGGTGATGTGGAGGTGGCAGAGCAATTCAGTTCCTTGACCCACAAGGCCCTGAGCCGCCTCAGCTTAACCTTTGAACGTGAACTTCAGAAGAAACCGACAGAAACGACAGCTGAGATGAACAAACGTTACAAAGCAATTCTAGATTCTGTACGAGTTCGACAGCGTATGTTGCAAAGATTTTCCCGAGTTTTGAGCGATCGTTTTGAGAATGCAACCGATTTTAGCATGTCCATGGATAGAGACGAGACGATACAGTTTTACGATAAGCTTATAGATTCCGGTCACTTCCTTGTCTATACCGCGAGTTTCGAGCATGATGGCATCTTTTTATTGGCTTCGCCATCTCTATGGAATAGGCCTAAACATATTGCCACTATACTGAGCAATTGCTACCACGAAGATGAGGTTGATGGGGTGGACCATCCATACCTATTGATCATGCGCCCTGAAGTGCCTCTTCAATGGATGGGACGCCAAATGGATGCAGACACCCGAGAACCATCGATTGATCTAAAATTAGGTCATTTGCGCCTAATTGCAGATGGGTCGCAGGCACGCCTTGCCAGCGCTAGGCTGGCATTTACGACCAGAATTGATTTGCCACTTGACATGGTTATTGAACAACGGTCAAACTTACACAAGGTTAACGCCAAGCTTACCGAGATTAGAAAGGTGGCTTACAAGCTATCCAACACTATCATGGACAGCGTTCAAGTTATCCGAAAGCAGACAGCGGGCTTGGACTGTCAGGAGCTCATTCACAATTGCTTTGTTTTTGCAACTGAGTTTGGGCAACGTTCGCTCCTTTATATGGACAGGAATCGTCGACAGATGAATAACCTCAAGCTCACTAAGCTGGCTTTGGACTGGGTCAGCTTCATCTGCGATGACTGTGTTGCGTCCGACAGAAAGACCTTTAAATGGGCAGTCCTTGCCCTGGAGTTCTCCATGCTCATGACGCAGGGCCAGCACATCCTCGAGCTCGGAGACGACGAGTATGCCAGGCTTCGAGCAAAGGTCGCTGGCTGTATGAGTCTGTTGATCTCTCACTTTGATATTATGGGCGCGAGATCGACGCTAGCGGCAGCACAGGCAGAAAAGCAGCGAATCGATGCACTTGCAGGCCAATTCCGCAAGTTCGATGCGAGTAGAATGCTTGACGATGAGGCTTCTGCCGCCTACATTAGCGAGCAGCGACTTGAGCAATTGAATGAAATCGATCAACTCCGAAAGCAAAAGCAAGCTGAGAGACAAACGCTTGGGCGGGTGTTGGAAGAATCTAGTGACGCTGACCGCTCTCTCACGTTCCTGTCATCGTCGGCAACAAATGTTACTATGCGTTGGCAGCAGGGGAAGTTCGTGGGAGGTGGAACTTTTGGGTCTGTTTATGAAGCGACCAACCTCGATTCCGGCTTCCTCATGGCCGTCAAGGAAATTCGTCTCCAGGATCCACAGCTCATCCCGACTATCGCGGGCCAAATTAAGGATGAGATGGGCGTCCTTGAAGTTCTCGACCATCCTAATGTAGTATCTTACCTCGGCATTGAAGTTCACAGGGACAAGGTCTACATCTTTATGGAATACTGTTCCGGCGGATCTCTCGCCGGATTGCTCGACTACGGTAGAATCGAGGATGAGCAGGTCATCATGGTTTACGCACTGCAACTTCTCGAGGGTCTCGCCTACCTCCACGAAAGCGGCATCGTCCACCGCGACATCAAACCAGAAAGTAAGTTTTACCCCTGACTCACTTCCCAAAACCCACTCTAACGAATGCTAGATATCCTCCTCGACCACAACGGCGTAATCAAATACGTCGACTTCGGCGCCGCCAAAGTCATCGCCCGCCAAGGCAAAACCCTCATCAACGGCGACACCTCCATCCTCCCCAAAGCCAACAAATCCATGACCGGCACCCCCATGTACATGTCCCCCGAAGTCATCAAAGGCGAGAACCCCGGCCGCGCCGGCGCCGTCGACGTCTGGTCGCTCGGCTGCGTGATCCTCGAGATGGCCACTGGCCGGCGGCCCTGGGCATCCTTAGATAACGAGTGGGCGATCATGTTTAACATCGCCCAGGGCAATCCGCCGCAGCTGCCGAATACGGATCAGCTTAGTGCGGGGGGGATTGATTTCTTGAATAGGTGCTTCCTGAGGGATCCGAGACAGAGGGCGTCGGCGGTGGAGTTGTTGCAGCATGAGTGGATTATGACGATTAGGAATCAGGTTAGCATTGAGCCGACTACGCCGAGCGATTCGGGGAGCTCGAGGAATAGTGTTTATTGAGCAAGAGGGGCGGGGTGGGGTTGATGAGTTGAGGGGGATGCATATATGTTTCTCACGTATACATAACGTTCAGCGAAGCGCGTTTGGCGCATTGGGTCTGGTTTCTATTGCTGTTTTTGTTCATTTTTTTTGGTTGCTGGGTACGAAGGAAGGGGGGGTATGTAAACGATTGTAATTGATGGATTGACACTGTTTTTTCTTGTCTCCTATCCATACATATATTCTAGCCTTCTTTCGAGTGGCAACTCTTACTACAAACGAAATTATTCATCTATGAACCGTTCTTTACATTGCTTCATCAAGTTGCTCTGCATGGCTTTCAGGGGAACTGCTACTACTACTACTGCTGCTGTATCCGAAATGTGATATACTCGAGTATACTTATGAGCGATTTGGATCATAGGGGTAGCTGTTTGGTTGGGTATCATGAAATAGGGGACGCGGTTCGTCATTTACAACACGGGCTGTAAAGGGGGTTTGATCGGCACTCAGTCATCTGACGCGGCACAGACAGAGGGGTCAAATCTCCAGAGAAGAACTACCGAGACCTTGATGGTAATCGCCAGCTTGTGGATATCATATCAGTAACTACTCTAACTAACTAACTCATCGGGTATATAAAATCCGGGGGGCGCGTTGGAAAGAGGTGTCCGCAGTGCCGTGGAACTGAGACTGAGGCTGTCCGCTACGTGCCAGACGTACTAACCTCACCTCCCGTCCCCCACGACGGCTTGAGAAAAGCAAGTTAGGTTTCACGATCATACTGTACCCCACATACCACTCCAGACACCCAAACTTCCCCTCAACACTACGATACCAGCCCGTCCGCCACTCTCCCAAGTGTACAGTAAGGCGGATCAACGAGCTCTCCGGATCAACCCCCTCCCTTTCCCCAAGACCCATCAGGGAAGGAGACACCTCGTTTCACCACAGCGGGGTCCTCCCTCCTCACCCACCCCCAGTCCTACCATACTTACAGTACCAAAGCACCTACAATCCATAGCGTCCCAGCGATACACCAGAGGCGGGGTTAAGCCTCTAGACTTTGCCCTCCCTACCTCTCCCTCCCTAACGGCTGGGCCCGGCGGTCAGGCTGGTGGCGTTGGGCTTTCCTTACACGACTACATACGGGAGGAGTGGACGAATCGGCCTCCTGTACACCACTACCAGCCGCAGTTTAGGGACCGGTGTCGGTACGGGATGCGGATTGGGGGGACGGAACATCCCTCCTGCGCGAGGTGCCGGGCGCCTGGAGACGGCTGGGTGATGGCTCAGCGCCAGCATGATAGGGGATGAGATGAGATGCTGCGTGAGAGTGAGACGATGCAGGTATCGATCGCATCTCCACCAGCCGGCTGAAAATACGACGAAAAATCCATCCATCCAACAACTACACTCCGAGTCCGAGCAACCGAGCAAAAGTTCGCGCTGGTGGGGAGCGAGAGGTCCCTTACTTCGTACCTCCTCCCTCCCTGCCCCTGATTCCCGTGGTGAAAAAGGGACATGTCCCTCCGTCGCCACCGCCGCGGCGCAGCAACCTGCCTGGCAGGGACCGCGCTTCTCGTACCTGCATGCGGGATACCGACATACATACATACGGGGTTTCTGTCTCCCCGAGTCTGGAGTGTCTCCTACCCTACGCACTGCTCCATACGTCTACAAGCGCTGATGAAACCGCCAATGCGAAGCTACAGCAAGTGAGTATGCACGTGGTTCTCCTTCTGCTTTTCCCAGATGCGATGCTGGATGCTACGGTACTGTAGGTGTGTTGCTTTGTGTGGAGACTGTGCTGCTGGCCGGCGGGCGCATCAGTGCGTTTCTGCAGCAGCAGGAGAGGGGAGTCAGCGGGGGGGAGGGGGTGTCTTAGGTTGCTCGCCGTGCTGATGCTGCCAGCCAGCCAGACAGCCAGCACTCTCCCGTGCCGCCGCCATCTCGAATAACCGCTCAGCTCGCTCATTATTCCTCCGCTCATTGCTATACGTGTACGAGCTCTGTACGAGGCCTATACCTCCCCTCCTCCGTGTGCGTGTGTGTCTGTGCATTACTTTATTTATACCTATACCCGCATATTATCCCCCATCGTACGTGGCACCGCCCATCTTCCCCATCATCCTCATCTCATCCCAACAACAGTATGTGGCGTCCCACCCCCTCCAGCCATCGACATCATCCACCAGGCACACCTACACCCCAGCGATCCGTGACCCAAATCCCAAAACCAGGGTGCCACGAGGCCCTCACCCCCTGTCCAGCGTGGAAGTGTCTTGTAAATACGCGAGCCCATTATCATCAGTGCATTCCCTCGGCGCTAACCCCCCCCTCTTCGGTGGGCATAGAATGGCCTAACTTGTGCTCCGGGCGGGGGCGCAGAGAGGGGCGGGGAGAAAGAGGGCAGATCTGCCGAGATAAGATGATGGATGGGCCCTGGTGCCTCGGCGTCACCACCCCCTCGCTTCCGTCCTGTCCTGTCGTGTCGGTCGGCCAATCCGAAGCCCCGCTGTAAAGGGGGGGGGATATGGGCGTGGAGCTGAAAAGGTGGGCTGCAGCAACAGCGATGCGATGGCCACCACCACCCACCATAGCCGTACAGGACTTGCATGTACGTAGCGCTGTGTTGTACCCCCTGCGTTTAGTTCCAGGGCAAAGTATGTGGGTGGTGGTGTGTGTGTGTGTGTGCACGCACCCTTTTTTGAGGTGTGTCCACGATGTTATGTGGATGCCCGCCAACACGTCCTTCTGCTAGGGCTGCTGTCGTGCGCTCCCCTCGCGAGGTGAGTGGCAAGGCAAGCAAGCAAGGTGCTGCGGTGCGGCCGCTTAAATTTGCCTAATTCTACTCTTCTACTCCCAACTCCAACAGCCTACCTATCTACCCAGAGTAAAAACTCCGGGCTCGCCGGGACTGGACTGGGAATGGGGAAAGGGGGGTCTGTGGAAAGGAGGGAGGGGGTTGGTTTCGGCTTCGAAGACAGCTTTCTCCGCGTCCGCCGGCTTTGACCGGGAGAGGGGCGGGGGCGGAATGCCGGTATACCGTAGCTCTGAGCTCCATATTTTGCCTACAGAGAGAGAAGAGGAGGGAGACACGGATGGATAGATGATAAGCTCGCCGCCGATGCCGCGCGCGCTTGCTAGGCGGGTGGGGAGGGAGACAAAAACGGCACTTTTCCTGGGTTATCTTCGGCACGCCATTGCCCTCCACCAAGTCGACGGCACGGTAATAGCCCCCCCATGAACCCGATTGTGTGGGACGGGAGTGTGGTGTGTGCTGTACCGTACCGTGGATGTTTAGTGTAGCTTGGTTAGTAAACCAAACTTGGTCGTGGTGGTGGTGGGTGTTCTTGTTGAGATGTCCGGCGTATCGCCACGTGAATGCCGTGGGATTTGGGGACGGTGGTTGGTTGTATCACTGAGGCTAGGGGGAATGTCGCCGTTGGCGTTGGATAGGTGGTATCGCGGGGGCATTGGGATGGGAGATGATATGATATCGTGCTGGACTGGAGTAGATTACGAAACTTCGGCGGTTAGTCGCACCTTCCGGCGGGGAGTTTGTCACTTCCATGATCCTATTGCTGGAGCACTCTGGCTACTGTTGGATCACTCTGGAAGATAGCTGACAATACCACCCAGAAACATTTGAATACGGGCCCTACCTCACCGCCGCGATACGAACCACATATTACATCAAGAGCCCATCGATCTGGATAAACGCAGATCATTACCCCCCCTAAATACGCCTCCCCAGTCACCTCTACGATGCAAACATATCTATATTTGCCTTCCTATAGCAAAACAGTATTATACTTTCTCTCCCGTCAGCCAAAATAGATTTCCCCTCTCACTGGATACACTCGGAGCGCATCACCTGGAATGGGCGCAAGCCGCATGTCTGCTATTGGGGGACGCTAGATCATGCACAAGCCATGCATACATAAACCACAGACCAGACCCCCCCATTTGGGAAATCGCACATTTGAAATGGGCTGGATGTATGCGCTCCACTCTGTATGGGTAAGCTGTTGTACCCAAAGCTGGAGTTTCTGTGCCTAGGCGCGACTGCTCGACCGCATCTGGTCACTGCAGAAATGCAGTGCAGTGCGCATGCATGGAGTTCGAACGCCGGCATGTCCGTGGAACTAGCCCGCCGTAGACCACCGACCCCTTCATACATACCCAGCGAGCGAGCGTGTGCTGGAATCTCGACCGGTTGTGGCTCCAGCCGCAGCAGCAGCAGTGTCAGCAATTGCTAGTTTATCGGGGGATTAACTCCATTATCGCCATCGGCCAGCAGGTTTGTCAGATCGTAGACATGCTGCTGGACGCACGCACGCACGTACAACAAAGAGTCCCCACAGAAGCCAAGCACCTCGTGGCAGAACGGCCGCCGGTGGCAAGTGTCTGTGTGTCTGTGTGTGGTGGTAGCAGCCGGGCAGCCCCAGCTCGGCTTTCACCAATTAACCGCCGTAAATTTACATTTACAGTAGTGTTAAGCGATAAAAGGCACCCCTCTAGCTGGAATTTGTCAAGGCTAGACTCAGCTGTTTTGCGGGTCGCTGGAACGAGAACATGAGATGGAGCCAGTTACCAGTCGAGGACCGTTGTTTTTGCGTCGAACGGCCCCTGTCCTGTCCGCCGTCCTACACACCACAGTCGCCCCCATGAGCCCATGAGTGTTTTCTGGGTGGCGGTTGGGACCAACTACCTACTCCCCGATCCCTCCCCGGCCAGTAAGAGGGATTCATATACGGAGCGAAGAAAAAGTGTTTGGGAGGAGTTGACTGGTACGCTGGTGAACCATGTATGACACTATCCGTCTAAAATAACGGACGCAAAAAGAACACGCGCGATGCCTGTCAGGAGACGCAGGTGACAGGTCATATCCAGGGTTCGGGTTCGGGGTCCTTGGGGAGTGAGTGAGTGTACGCCGTACAGTACCGTACAGGATTCCTTGGCTTGTTTGGCCTGCTGGTGCTTGCTGCGGCGGCGACGGACGGGGAAGGGTCGGGGAGAAAGACAAGACAAGACAGACGCCTGGACTCCTCCGCTCCGGCGTTCGCGCGGCCTTGGGAGGCCCAAGTCCGTCGTTCCCCCACTCTCCCCGGTGATCAAACACCTGGACCTTGGTTCCCGAACTTCGAGATCAGCAATCTATATGGGCCACCCCCTCTCGGGCCCAAGCGCTGGTGCAGCATGCATGAGCATCATGATGGGTTCTCGCTTCCGGGCAGTCAGTCAGCCCAGCCTGAGGAAACGACGAATGAAGGAGGGGGGGAGTTACAGTATGGGGGATGGGGGAGGGGGGTGGGGGATGGATGGGGAGGTGGTATTGCTGGAATTGTTTAACGGGATGGAGGCGCCTGGAGGTCGGGACTGACTAAAGAGGAAAGAAAGAGGGCTGAGACATCTACTAGAAGAGAGGTGTGTGAGGGGAGGGAGGACCAGGCAGAGACACGGGGGGCGGGGCGGGGCGGAGAAGGTACTGTAAGGTGGTGGGTGGTACGATTGGGTGCTGCGAACTACTGTGAGGTCTGCAAGTCACTCGAGTAAGGGAGTACGAAGTACAGTGGTAGTGGTGCAGTTTGTGGGTGCGGGTACGAGTACAAGTTACACTCCATACACTCCATACACACACAGAGTTGAGTGGCATGTGTCTAGTCGCAACGCGTAGTCCAATCCCGTCGTCGCATTCACGACAGGTCTTGACAGGAGTCGACCGCGGGCTATGGGCGGTCTGGACCGGCGACGGGTAACGAGTACGAGACTTGGGGGGTATGAGTGGTCAGATTATAGCCAGAGATAAACATGACATGGTGTTGTTTGGATGCAATGGGCGGCACTTTAATGTTGCTGGCTGTATAAGGAGTTTATAGTAGTGTAAAGTGCTGCATAGTGCTTTGATTGGGGGCTGTGAAGAGGTCTGGTGCGTTCTGTAGGTCGTGGTAGAAGAAGTGTTGTTTTGCGGAGTATATGGGCTGTTTTGAGTGTGTACCGTAAGTTACATACCTCCTCTCCCATAGCATAGAGTACTCATTACCACTCATTACCACCCACCTATAATTACTCGTCGTACCTTACTCTTCCTCTATTACACGTTGCGTTTACTACTGGTACGACTACGAACTCTCATAAGCAAAGGAAAGCGAAACCACACCGCGGGGATTAACGCCTCCAGATGCAGCCAATCCTTGCTAAGTAAGGAAGGAAGTTAGGGAGTGGTTGTACTTTCCAGCCAATTCAAAAAGTCAAGTCAAGTCACCAAGCAAATCCCAGTTGCAATTCCAGTGATCCTAGCCAAGTTTCTATTCTAGCAACCCCCCCAGTAATCCCAGTAAATGCAGTAAATGCAGTAAATGCTAGTAATTTCCAGTAAGATCCTAGCATGGTCGAGTGAATCCTAGCAGGCAATCCTAGCATATTCTAGCGAGTGATCCAAGCAATCCTAGCAATTTTAGTAGTGATCCTAGCAATTCTAGCAATTCCAGCAGTGAATCCAAGCAATCCTAGCAATTCTAGCAGTGAATCTCCCCCCATACACCCCACGTCCACCCATCCCCGTCCCCTCTCTCTCCGCCCATCCCATCCCATCTCCGGCCGGCGCCCCTTCCCAACCCCCTTCCCAACCCACCCACCACCCACAATTCCCTTCCCTTTCTCTCCCTTCCACTCACCTTCCGCCGCCCACCCACTGGTACATCGTAAAACCCACCACTCACAGCCACTCACAATCACTCCCTACCACTCACAACCACTCCTCCCACCCCTCTCCCTCCCTACACCACACGCACATGTCACTTTTGTCACCTTTGTCGCGTCTAACCCTCCCTCCCTCCCCCTTACACCATACCATGTAGCACTCTAGTGTGTACCTTTTACTTACTTGCAGCCATACACCCACCGGCTGAAAATCATTCCTATTTACGACCAAATATCACTTTCTCCTCCAGACTTTCCCTTCTGATCTCAGCCTCCAGAAGATCGACACTGAAAACCGATCCTCAACCTGTGTGCACTGTTGCTTATCTTCATTCAAATCCCATCCATCGACCATTTGCTCCTCTTCTCCTCGTCGTCGCCCTCGCCCTCACCCGTCGCAATCCGCCTCAAGATCGTTGCTCTCGTTCCCCCCGGCGAGGCAACTAATCTCGCCGATTGAAGAACCGCTTACCTGCAGACAGGAACGACTCGGCTGCACTCCTTCTTCTCCGCCCCAAAACCCAGCGCGCGAAAACCGAACATCCCTTTCCCTCCTTCTGCCCGCCAAATAACTCTTCGACCTCCTTCTCTTTCGTCGACTGAGCACACATTCGCTTTCGTGTTCCCGTTGCCCAGATCCGACGCGACAAATATTTCATACCTCTTCCATCCTTCGCTCGGGATGCGCAATTAGACACGACGGACGTGAATTGACGCTTGCTCTGCCTCATACACCCTCAACTAGTCACATATTTACCACCGAGGCCGACTCATCCCGCGGAGAAACGACCGCGCCTTGAGCAATTGGACCTTCGGATCTCAACATTTCGCGAAGGGGTCTACAATTGACGCATTGCCGGTCCTTCAATTCTGCTCCTGTCGCTCTTTTAGCCGACAATAACACTCACTGAGCCCGTTCCGTCCGATTTCAAGGATACCGTCCCCCGCCGATCACTCTTTACGCCCAATAGCGCCCTAATATATTACCAACCGTCTATTGACACTATATCGCTACCTCGACACTCGCTCTCGCGCTATTAGCCTCAAATTGTGTTTCCAACTCACCACAGTCACTCATTTTCGGCTCCCAGCTCCTCGGCATTGTTGGCCCGCTTCCCTACCTGCGCTTGTTCAGGGCACCTTGCAACTCTGCACTTGCGCCCCCCGCATCTGCGATTGTGCTTTGACTTTCGGTCTGGGAATATTGTCTGAGTCGAACGTTACTCGGTAACACGATCAGACACCTTCAATCGCCACGAGAACGAGACCCAGTGACTCCCTGGCCCCGCGACCTCACAAGTCGCAATGCAGCCTACCAATTATGGACAGCAATTCTACCAGCCCGCGTATGGCCTTCAAATGTCAATGCCCCCAGCGTATCATGGCCTTCCCTACGACGATCAGCAGTTTTACCAGCAAGAGGTTTACTCGGATATGATGCAGCCGTCGCCAATGAATAACACTGCGATCCATAGTGAGGATTTCCCCGATCGCAACGATGCCAAACCGCGCCTCGCGAAGCAGGAGGTCGAGCTCTTAGAACGCCATTTCCAAGAAAACCACAAGCCGCCGAGTTCCTTGAAGCGCCAATTGGCAGAGAACATGGGTGTGCAGGTCTGCAGGATAAACGTAAGTTGAGACGAATTGCTTTTTGGAGTCCGTACTAACGCTTTCTTAGAACTGGTTTCAAAACAGACGAGCGAAAGCCAAGCATGAGGTTAAGCAAGCGGCGAGACTTCTCAAGACTGAGCGCGCCGAATCCGGTGAGCCAGAGACTGAAGAATACGATTTATCGAAGGAGTTCTCGGAAATGTTTGAGGAAGAGGAGCAGCCTGCGTCTGAAGGCGAGCCAAAGCGGCCTCGGAGTGGCAGCGCTCATAAAAAGGCTTCATACAGTCAGAACTATGAAGCTCCCGTAGCGACAAGCTCCCAGTCTCTTGAGCACGCAGAGCTCGATAACCAGGCCGTATATCAGCGGAGAAACTATGGGTTTGAGTTTGATCACCAAACCGACGGGGACCAATTTGGAGCCACTATTTATGAGAGTATGGCGGAACTGGATCATACTCAATTTCAAAATGCGGCCCCTGCCAACATTATTGAGTACGAAGACAATGGTTATAGGACATCGCCAACAATGGAGAACTTGGACCGCAAAGCGATGATGATGTCGATGCCCACCGCTCACAACTACTCTTACAAGATTCCAGCTCAAGGGAGCTCCAATCCTGCGAAAGCTACTTTCCCGTCACAGCTGCTCGTTGGCAAGCACAGCCAGGGCAGCCTGCGTACCATTCCAGACGAGAGGGGCGACAGCCGGAGGCCATCCGTGACCTCGCAAGAGGGAGCAACAATGAGATTCATGTCACCTCCCCCTTCAGCAGACATCGCATCGCGCCGCAGCAAGCGACGCCCAGCACCAATTGGAACAGAAGCGATTAGAGACCGCGCCTCCCCGAGTATGAAGACTCCTCTAACCGCCGCGCCACAGCGACGCGCAACAAAGAGCCCCGGTATTGGGGTCCGTCGTGCGGCGTCTATTGGTGCAGGTCTCAACGTACTGGGCAGCAGAGTCTCCAAATCTGTTGCGCCTCTTTCGCAGTCTCCTCTTCGTCCACACTTCCCCCACGAGCTAAAGAAGTTTGCTGGGATGGACAGCCAGGTCAATTTGATCCAGGCATCCAATGGCCTCGCTCCTCCAACCCCGAGGTCTCCAAATGAGATTGCCGGGGGCGCTCAATTCTACATGGATGAAGAATCGAAGCAGTACTCCCATATCTCTGAACAAGAGTACGACGTTATGGGCGCCAACCAAGATCCTTCTAATGGATATTTCGCGACGTATGACCTCGGGTTTTCACCTCCTGAGACCCCTGGCGGCGGATATCACTGGACAGGATATGACGTCGGAGACAACGCTCTTCATACTCCAGGTCTCAGTTCATTTCCAAGCGATCAGATGTCTCAGCCACTTCAAATCCCTCAATACGTGTCTGCACCAACAGATACAGACTCTGCCACTTCCCATGGACACGGGCCAGTGAGCGATCTTTACCATCCCCAGATGCCGATATCTCAGCAATATTTATCTTCGCAAGGCTCTGAGCTCTCGGTCTCTCCTCAATCTAGCTGCAATAATATAGCATACGGCAGCAACAATACCCAGTTCGACGCTACTGGCGTAGAAGGCAAACTCCATGTCCAGTATCAATGGGACCAACAAGGACCCGAATACGGTCTTCCGCTGTCAGAGCATTCGTCGCCTGATCAGTTAAGGAACCAAAGTCTTGTTTTTCACAACGCCACACCTAGGGATTTTGAGGGCAAGCTGTGTTCGGGAAGCCCCTGACTACAATTTAATAACAACGCCAACAACACGGGAATCAACTTCCACTTCGCCTCTACCTAAGGCGCCAACTATACGCATGTACCAACAGCACCATTTTCTATTCTAGCGTTGATTCTCATTCGAGCTCGTCTTTCAACTGTACTAAAGCATCGAGCGACAGCATTATTTTTTCCTTTGTTCAACGATCTGATGGAGCGATTATACCAGGCACTCACAAAAGGGCCATTCATGGATGGCGATAGGGAATTAAGGGTGCATATATATACGACGGGCGGAACAACTATTAACTCGATACGAGTCGAGGACGGGGGGAGGCGGGGGAGCATAATTAGGGTTACGGATTGGATTGCGATCACGATGACTCTCTCTACCATGTATGCCGACAGCAACAAACGATTTCATGATATCTAGGAGTTTGAGTTGGCTTATTTTGTTGATTGTCCATTGCGCTTGAACCTCATAATATGCAGACATTTTAGACTTAAGGCGGATTTGGGTATAAAAAATAATAAGATCAACACTGACAATGCCTCCTCTTGATGCTCTCTACTGTGCTGTTCCTGGACTAAAATGTGATAATTGCTTTTCTCCAATTATATATACATGCACTCACGTAATAAAATCCGTCACGTGAACCTAGTGTGACGTAAGATTGATAGCTGTCCCCGCACCGCTATCTCCTCATTTGCTGATAGCGTCACATTGGGGTTCAGAGGGGCCGATGGAAGCCGCGCAGCCCTCTCCGGTCCGGAGACGAGAAGTCACCCAGACTTTTTATATCACCAGGTCGTTGGAGACCTTTTACCTTTCTACTTCTCCAATATCTTTGTTGAGGACAAGAAACAATGGCTACCAGAACCATGCGCAGGATTCCTGCCCTCAGCAGCCGTGGCGCCCTGACGGCGAAGAGGAACGTCACCCTTGCCTCGTACAGGATCCCAAAGGTTACGAATGAACCTAACGTGAGTTTATGAACATGACGATAGCAGCTATCTCTTGCAATTGAAAACTAACGAGAAGGCAGCATCACTATGCCAAAGGCTCTGCCCAACGAGCTGGGCTCATGAGCGCGCTCAAGCAATTCCAGAGCTTGACGCCACTCGAAGTCCCGCTCTTCATCGGCGGTGAAGAGGTACGTTCACAACCCAACCAAGCTCCCAATCGAAAGCAGCAGCAGCTAATTGTATTCCCTACAGGTCAAAACCTCACACACCCTCTCCCAACACAACCCCTCCGACCACGCCTCCACCATCGCCACCTACTCCAAAGCCTCCGGCACCGACGTCGCCAAAGCCATCAACTCCGCCCTCAGCGCCAAGCCAGCATGGGAAGCAATGCCCTTCTCCGACCGCGCCGCCATCTTCCTCAAAGCCGCCGACCTCATCGCCGGGAAATACAGGTACCAGATGATGGCTGCCACGATGCTGGGGCAGGGCAAGAACGCGTGGCAGGCTGAGATCGACGCTGCGGCGGAGCTGGTGGATTTCTTGAGGTTTAATGTACAGTATGCCGAGGAGCTGTATGCGCAGCAGCCGGTCTTGCATTCGCCGGGGGTCTGGAATAGGGTTGAGTATAGGCCGTTGGAGGGATTTGTGTATGCGGTCTCGCCGTTCAATTTCACTGCTATTGCGGGGAACTTGCCCTGTGCGCCGGCACTGATGGGTAACGTCGTTGTCTGGAAGCCCTCGGACTCTGCCATTGCGTCCAACTGGCTCCTCTACCAGATCCTGCTCGAAGCAGGACTCCCACCAAACGTCATTCAATTCGTCCCCGGCCCCCCGGCGGAAGTCACAAAGGTCGTGCTGGGAAGCAAGAACTTCGCCGCACTGCACTATACCGGCTCCACCGCCGTGTTCCGCAAGCTGTACGGCACGATCGGCGAGGGTGTCGCGAGCGGGAAATATATCGGCTACCCCCGCATCGTCGGCGAGACGGGAGGCAAGAACTTCCATCTCATCCACGCCTCGGCAGCCGTCGACAACGCAGCTCTCCAAACCGTCCGCGGTGCCTTCGAATTCCAAGGCCAGAAATGCTCGGCTACCTCGCGCTGCTACGTGCCCTCCACCATCTGGCCGGCTTTCAAAGCGCGTCTCGTGTCCGAGACCAAGGCGCTGAAGATTGGCCCGCCTACCGACCCTGAGAACTTCGTCGGGCCGGTCATCCACGCTGCGTCCTTTGACAAGCTCGCGGGCGTCATTGATGCAGCTGCTAAGGATGAGTCTCTCGAGTTGCTTGTCGGAGGCACGTATGATAAGTCCAAGGGGTACTTCATCCACCCCACCATCTACGCCACCACCGACCCCAAACACCCCCTCCTAAGCACCGAGCTCTTCGGCCCCATCCTCGTCGTGCACGTCTACGCCGACAAAGCCTCCACGCGCGCCAACGACTTCCACAACGTCATCCAAGCCATCTCCAACGCCTCGGAGTACGCCCTAACCGGCAGCGTGTTCGCGCAGGACCGCGCGGTGATTAGGTACGCTGAGGAGAGGCTGAGGGATTGTGCGGGGAACTTTTATATTAATTGTAAGTCTACCGGGGCGGTGGTGGGGCAGCAGCCGTTTGGGGGCGCGAGGGCGAGTGGCACGAATGATAAGGCGGGGAGTGTGAATCTTTTGACGAGGTTTGTGAGTATGAGGAGTATTAAGGAGGAGTTTGTGGAGACGGAGAGGGTGGAGTATCCTAGTAATGAGGTTTAAAGGGGGAGGGGGGGGTAATTCTGGGGAGTTGGGTGGGGGGGTACAGGGGTTGGGTTGGGGAGGTGGGAGTGGTGGGGGCGGGGGTGGGGGCGGGGCTTAGGGAGTTAAAGGGCGATTTTAGCTATAGGTAAATATATATGTTCCGACCCAACCACGAATATTGCCCATTCGCGAATCGGTCAACCCATTCGCGAATGGGTTGACCCAACCACGAATATGCCTGTTCGCGAATAGGTTGACCCAGTCGCGAATAGTAGGAGTAAGAGTAGCAAGTAAGAGTAGAAATAGTATATTAATCTAAACTATATTTCTGACTGTATCAGCTCTAGCCCGCTTCCTCCTAGGCCTATTAACTAGAGCTATTTCTGTCTAAATAGTTAGACCTAATAGATTTCTATAATCATAATCATCCTTATGGTAGTGTATACTACACTACCTATCCTCTTTATAGCACCTACATCGCTTTGTATTATAAACCCCTTTACATTAACATGATACTCCTACCCGTTCACTTATAGAAGCCTCTCTTATAGCTAGCATTAGTGTGACTTCCTTTATAGAATTAGGAATAATAATATCTAGCTATAGAGCTTACTTTATAGCCCCTAGCTTTTTAGTAGGAATAAGGCGTTTAATAATACTAGATAAGGTTATAACCTTATACCTATAAGAGTAAGGCTCATCTAATATACGTGTAAAGAGCTACTTATTATTAGTTAATGTCCTATCTTCTCATAGAACCTTTAAGGAGACTATTACCTTAATATTAAAGTGCTAGATATTATGCTTCTTTGTGTACTTTCATACCATCTAGGCTCTTGCTTTCTAGGTAGATTCTATAGCCCGTTAAATTACTAGATCTTATGCCTAAACCTCAATTCTAGGCTTAATTCTAGGCTAAGCCCAGCTCCTGCTCCTATGCTCAAGCTAAGCTTAGAGCTTAAGCTTGCTCTTAGGCTTGCTCTATAGTTTGCTCTATAGTTTGCTCTATAGTTTACTCTAGGGTTCACTCTAGGGCTCATAGGCATTAATGTTAAACCACTCATTAATTAGAGAGCTCTAAATTAGTAGTGTAATTCATAGGTTAATTTCTAAGCTAGCGTCTAGGCTAATTTGCATTATAATTTAAGAGTTCCCCTAGCAAATTCTAATATTAATTCTTAAGCTAGCTTAGGCTAGTAGACTTAAGCTTAGAGCATATATTAGAGCTTAAGTAGAGTCTTCTTAAGCAATCCTAATAGTAATATCCTTCTACTTCTAGCTATTAAGCTAGTTAATATATAATGTATACTCTTAAAATAGCAACTCTATAGGTACATACCTAATTATAGAGTACTTTTAAGTGTTTATAGCTAACATAACTTCTAATAACCTATTAGCCTACTCTATAGATCTATGATTTATTTTCTATGCTTATAGCTTTACTTTAACAACTCTATTTACCTACTTAACTAGGCCTTACATTTATAGTAACTATGGTACTCTATTTATTACTTAAATTCTATACTTTCATAGTAGTATAAGTAAAGCCCCTTTAAATTCCTTTCTATTATTATACTATATAATCTTAGGTAGTAAGAAAGCTATAATAAAGAGAGTAAAGGCATCTATAATAAGCTCTATATACTTGCTCTTTAATAGATATAGCTAAGTATATTTTAAGAAGTAATCTTTAACGTGTAATATTCATTTAAATTAACCTAACAGCTTATGTCTTATATTAATAAGGTTAATCTATACTCTCTCCTATGCTCTTTCTATAATAATTAGGACTAATAAAGCTTTTGTTATAGCTAGCCTATTTAAAGCATAGTTCTTACATCATTTAAGTATAAACTTAACCTCTTCTTACTTTATCCTATAGTATTTCTATTAAACTATTACCTAAGTCTTTATATAGCTAGTATAGAGAAGTTATAAATGTTTGCTAGTAATAGCATTAAAGGCCTTACTTTCTAGAATAGTATATTATAGGTTTAAGAACTTAGAATTAGGCTTTTAATATAGCTTATTATTTATAAGTTAGAATTCTATATACATATGATGTTTAAGCCTTAAATCTATTAGGTTATTAGGCTTAAGATAAGGATTATTAAGGTGTATATGCATTTAGTGCTATTTCTCATATAGAATACGCTCTTAATTAACGTATTTTAGAGCCTAGACATAAGACTGAAATGTAGCGCGAATATCACTAGGAAATGGATTAATAGAAGCAACTATAGCTGTATTTAGAGAAGCCATATTAGGTATTAAAGGTTGTACGTTGAATAGTTACAATATTACAGCTATATTCTACACTGCTACTCTATTCGCGACTGGGTTGAGTGGATCAACCCAGTCGCGAATAGGCCAACCCATTCGCGAATGGGCAATATTCGTGGTTGGGTCGGAACATATATAAGCTATTGATGTTTATTCAAATGGTCGTCTTGAAGCTAGAAACTCTTGAAACTTTTTGAATGTGCAGATCTACGATTAACCTTGGCGCGTACTTCCACCTATCACTTTCAATTCATACGTGCAGCACTCGAGGGACACAGATATATATCTTCTACTTCCCGAGAATGCGTGTACCAGATTTTGACAACTGGTCCGAGAAACTTAAGTGTATAACTAAAATAAAAACGGTCGAGGAAGGAGCTATGGGGAAGCGGTTGTTTGTGGGGTGTTCCTTCCTATTATATCACCTAGGTCCAGTTAGTCCAAGACTACTCATAGATCCTGATAAACCCAAAACAGTCTAAAGAAACCTTGTGTCAATGCTGGAGGCATTAACCCACGAGTGGGCTGTGGTGCTGGATGCAACTCTTTTTGCTTTTATAAGAGTTGGGTTCATACCTTGGTCGTGTTGCACCTTCTGTCGAACAGAGGATGGCGGTACTAGCTGATCTTTATGTTAAGGGGGAAGATGTGCCTAGACAGACGTTAGCTTCGTCCCGTTTTCCTAGTGGCATGTGTCTATCACAGAGGATTCGAATTCTATCTCTCCTAAAACCTCTCCTTCTCCCATTCCCCATTCCCCATTCCCCATTCCCCATTCCCCATTCCCCATCCCCCCCGTTCCCCCTATACCCCTTACCCCCCGTACCCCCCATACCTCCCATACCCCATGTCCATTATCAACTAACTTCCCCCGCTACAAAACTACGTCTACAACACCTCCGGCCACGCCATCAACAGCGTCTAGGAAAACAACAGTGGGCATGCCCTTGAGGGTACGGATACCGGGGAAGGGACTGTTTGAGGGATGCGCCTTTAAGAATATTCCCAATATTGCGGATGCCGTGTTTGTGAGCCAGCTTTTTAGTTCATATGAGGCAGCAGTTAGAGTGTGTAGTAAGAGTTTGGGGCGTGAATGTCGGAGTAATGTGTTTGTTGACTCGGGGCCGTTTATCTATGGACAGACGGAGTTTTCTGGTGATTTCAAGGGATTGGATGTTGTTGAGGCGGCTGAGTCCCAGGAGGTTGTGCCTACGAGTTCTGGGAACACTTTGTCAACTTAAAGATATATCCAGTGGAGAGAGTTGGGTTGAGAGTGATGGTTGTAGCAACGTTGGTGGGGGGGGACAAAAGTAAGCCCCTGAATAGGAGTGCTCGGAGCGCACAGCTGTGTATAACCAATGCCTGCTTGATATCATTCGTTATAACGACATTAACGTCTCAGATTATCTACTGCAAGACAAGAGCACATCTCACGAGAACCCAATGTTTGTAGAGATATCATTTATTGGCAAGTTAGAGTGCATTAGAACTTGTCATGGGGAGAAATCGGCGATATACGCAGCATGGAACTTTTATTATAAACTATATCTACAAACCCAAGAGATGTGCCGGTGCTGTAACTATAGCCGCTTTCGTCCCACATGTTTCCCATCACAGGTGAAACGTGTGGGTTGAAACTGGTCTATATCAACAGATCAGGGCCCACAGCTCTCGGATCAGTCGACTTCAGGGCTGTGATAGTACGCTATTACACCAAGAAAGGACCAGTGCGGTGACTACAAATAGACATTTGCGGTCGCTGTACTGGTGTTCACTCGGTGTGAGAGCGTATTATTACAGCCCAGGAAGCAACAGATCCAAGAGCGTCGTAAATGATATATTCAGAAGCAGAAGCACCACTCGCCTTCTTATTTCCTTTCTCCCTCCATCATTCCACCAGCGCCATCTCGTTCTGCTGGCGCCCTACTTCTGTTTGCCATAACCTCCACCTTACAGCTCTTACATCCATAGATACAGTTGCATAATAAGACATCCTCGACCAAACATCCAAAACAGTGTAGTAGACATTTGCCATCACCATACTGTTCTGGGGTTTGGTTGGAGATGATTACTCTTGTACTGCATCAATAAATTCGAGAGCTGCAGGACATGGGTTCATGGGAAACAAAAGTTATGCACCGGTAGAACGAGATAGCGTCGTTCGAATGATGGGGGAAGAGGAGACCCACTGTTGTCAACGATACCTTCTGAGGCTGTGGACACCTATAATCGCCATTGCCGTCCCATTGCCTCCCCCCTTGGAGATCGCGTTTCCGACATAAAGAACCCGATTTCCAAAAGGAAAGGCAACGGGATGAACCTCATTTTAGCGGCCCCCCCCCCTCTCTCTCTCTTTGGGTCGATCAGATCACGTCCACCAGCATTTACCCCTGTTGACATAGTAAATAGTAGTGCTCCTTCAACCACAGGTTATATCAGAGCGGCCACTACAAATAGACATTTGCGGTCACTGCGCTGATATAAACATTGGCCGGAGAAGCACCACAGTATGCTATGCCGACAGGGAAAAATCCTCGAGGGACTGGTTCGTTGCTGCCGTTATAAATACCTATTTGTATCGTTGTGCTGATGGAGAGTTGGGTCGAAGAAGTTCGGATACTTCAAGGCGTTTATTTAGCTTGTAGGCATGTTCTGGGAGGCACTGCCTAATAAGCTGTGTACTTGGATTTTTTATGGTAGTAGATATAGAACTTACTCGATGTTTTCTGCACATATCAGTATGTCGGCACGTGGTAAAATAGAATCATGTTGAATTATATTATTCCTACATCTGATGGGCAGCCGCCGTATTTGTAGACCTCTGGGGCCTCCTCAAAACCCCGAACGGGAGGCTGTTCGGCCTGACTATCTCCCTTGCAGAAGCATGTATTGGTGGCGTCCGGCAGCGTGCGTTGCATTTGTAACAATGTCTACCCATTCAAGAGCGGTGAAGGACTGCACCGACGGAGTTATATTCACGCTTGCGATAGAATTGTTGAGAGCTCGGCTCTCTGCATACTTTAGCGTAGATATACCGTGCATATACACTGAGAGCCTATCAATTTTATGAAGCTGTGTTACAATCACGTACGCGACGAGACCTGCCATAACAGATAAACGTAATTTATGGTCCATACGGTTGCTGGTCTACTTCCGAATACCATCATATCTGATCACCGTCTCTAAAACTCCTCTTGGGGTTGCTTCGTATAGCCATTTATGGAATGCCGTCTAAAAACAAAACAGACATCAAGCAGATTCCTTCCTCTACGCCTCCCAGCACCCATCTAATTAGTTTCCAACCCACCCACCGCTGATCTTAAGCACAACCCCCCCCTTCTCCCCCACCCTCGCAACAACAACACTCCTCAAATCCTCCACAACCCAATCCGCACCCGCCTCCTTGACCTCCTTCGCCGTATGCGTCGTCGCCACGCCCAACACCCTGCATCCTGCCGCCTTCCCTGCCTTAATCCCCGCAGGGCTATCCTCCAGTACCAGCAGCCCCTTGGGATCGAGCTTGAGAGACTCAGCACCCATCAGATAGCCCTGTGGATCCGGCTTGCCGTTCGCCACGGACTCGGCGGTCACGAAGTGCTCAGGGGCTGGGAGCTTGAGGATGCGAAGCCATCCGTTTGCTAGGGGAGCGGTTCCGGAGGTCACGATGGCCCAGGGAACTGGGGGGGTGGTGGTGGAGAGGGAATCGCAGAGGGCGCGGGCGCCGAGAATCTCGGTGGCGTCTGCTCCGTAACGGGTGGGTATTTGGCCTTCCACTTCGCAGACATCTAGAGATGTGTTAGTAGATGGTTGAGAGCAGGTGGGAAACGAGTCTGTTAAAATGTTGGATTTGCGAATTCCATGATTTTGTGCAATATGTGAAGTGAATGGAGATGGATGAGTGGGTTACGTCAACCGCAGGGCAGTGGCAACTCACATTCCCAGTTGGCCTTCTCGGGGCTTATAATTTTGAGAACGTCTATGCTGCGCCTGCCGTGCGAGGTCTGCAGAATAACATTTGGGTCCACGCCAATCTCCTTTCCGATCCTGCGCTTGGTTAGTGACTGGTGAGATATATGATAGGAAGGGCGCTTACTGGTGCCAATGCTTCACAACTGCATCTGTGGAATCGATAATTGTGCCGTCCAAGTCAAATAGAAGCCCAGCAAAGGATACTTCCTCGGCCGGAGCAGTGTATGATCCTTCATTTGTCGACCCCATTTTAATTTGATATTTCTTTCCAAGGGCGTAAGTGAGACTGATTTGTAATGAGAGCCGGTTCGGTATGCGGTAAAATATATCAAATATCTGAGTTCTCAAATTTCGAAAATAGTTATAATCCCAATATGATCTGCTATTGTCTTTAAATTTCGTAACCACGTGTTCTCATAAATAATTGCGTGGCATCTCCGGGAACTGGCCTCCTCTGATATATATACTAGATACGAGAAATCATGCGGCGGCGAGTACTGCCCCAAGGAGAAGGGGAGTCCGGCGAAACTACTTGTCCGAACTCATAACCTAACAAATCAGGCATGCACAAATGACAGGGATTATCGTTCTTAGTGGTGAAATCTTGGCACCACACACCGAAATTTCGCGATTAGATAGAGAAGTGGAATTTTGTTTCTGCTGGAGCGAACCTAGCCACATAAATTCTGCCAACGAAACAATGGCAGGAAATAAACCAGGAAGTAAGCAAAACACTCGCAATATGTGCGCAGAATTGCGAGGAGGTGCTAATTTATATTCTTGCAGAGCCCAAGAGCAAGCGCGTCTCTGTGCGCCTTCGTCATAAGATCGAGAAGGCTTCGTCCGCGAAGCAAAGAAAGGAACGCAAGAACGGAAAGAAGAACCCAGAATGGAAGTCGCGCATGAAGAAGGATCCCGGGATCCCCAACCTCTTCCCGTACAAAGATAAGATCCTGGCAGAGATTGAGGAGGCTAGGATAAGGAAGCAAGAGGAGGCTGTGAAGAGGCGTGCGGAGCTTAAGGCGCTGAAGAAGTCTGGAGAGGATGTCGATAAGGACATTGAGGCTCAGATGGAGGGTGTCGAGGCAGAGGAAGAAGATGATGATGAATTCAACATGGATGACATGGATGGAGACGATGATACCAACCCTATGGCTGCCTTACTCGCAAGCGCAAGAGCCAGAGCTCAAGAATACGAGGAGGAGTCTGGCAGCGACGAAGACGAGGACGAGGACAGCGACATGGAGGGAATGGATGTCGATGGAGTTTCACAAGCCTTGCCTAACAAGAAGGACGGCTCAAGAAAGGCATTTGACAAAGTCTTCAAGCAAGTCGTCGACCAAGCCGACGTAATTCTCTACGTCCTCGACGCCAGAGACCCTGAAGGCACCCGCTCAAAAGAAGTTGAGCGCATGGTCATGGCCGCCGCAAGCGGAGGCAAGCGTCTAATCCTCGTCCTCAACAAGATCGATCTCATCCCCGCCCCCGTCCTCAAGGCCTGGCTCATCCACCTCCGCCGCTACTTCCCGACCCTCCCCCTCCGCGCCTCCGGCCCAGCACCCAACGCGCACCAATTCAACCACAAATCCCTCACCGTGCAAAGTACCGCGACCACGCTCTTCAAGGCGCTCAAATCCTTCGCGGCCGCCAAGCAGCTCAAGCGCGCCATCTCCGTCGGCGTCATCGGCTACCCCAATGTCGGCAAGTCCTCTGTCATCAACGCCCTGACCTCGCGCCTTGGCGGCGGTCAATCCTGCCCCACTGGCGCTGAGGCAGGCGTCACCACCTCCCTGCGCGAAGTCAAGATCGACAGCAAGCTCAAGCTTCTCGATTCCCCCGGTATCGTCTTCCCCAGCACCCACGACGGCTCCAAGGCGTCCAAGGTCGAGGAGAACGCGCGTCTGGTTCTGCTCAACGCCGTGCCGCCGAAGCAGATCGAGGACCCTGTCCCAGCTGTTACGCTGCTCCTTAAGCGCCTCTCGAGGACCCCGGAGATGACCACGAAGCTCATGGAGGTGTACGGATTGCCACCTCTGGTGACGGCATCGAATGGTGACCCAACGAACGATTTCCTGATCCAGGTCGCGAGGAAGCGTGGACGTCTTGGAAAGGGCGGCGTGCCCAACCTTCCTAGTGCCGCTACGACTGTCATCACCGACTGGAGAGATGGACGTATCCAGGGCTGGATGGACGCACCGCTGTTGGCTGTCGCCCCGACGCTTGCTCCTGGTGAGGTTCAGGTGGGCGCTGTTGTCGGTGACCAGAAGGAGATTGTTGCTGAGTGGGCGGAGGAGTTCAAGTTGGAGGGCCTTTGGGGCAGTGGCGCGGCGAATGATGATGCGATGGAAGAGTAGGGGTAGATGGGACAGTATTCTTGGCATAATATTTGGCGTCTGGAATAACATGTGGGACTGGAAAAAGGACACAGCTTGTAGGCGTCATATGTTATAGTTGTTGTTAGCTGTGAGATCAAAATATGACTACATCACGAAACCATCTTCCATAATTCGCTCCTAAAACTTTACGTGTTCGAGTATTAAATGATTGTGGCTATTCTCAATAACGGGACGAATCACAGTATAGCATGAGGGATTCGGATATTTAAGATACGAGTGTTTTCATTGATTCTCGCTCCAGTTAAAACCTCAAGAGGTATTCTTTGCGTTCGCAATTGTCTTTGCCTAAAGTAAAGAAGCGCTGCCAAAGACCAAACATTTGAAAATAACAATTAATTCCGGACACATCCCCTGCTACGATAGATTTGACTGAGGACTTTGCAACAGCCAAAATTCTCATCAAGTCATAACAAGTAGACACTTTACTCCTCGTCAGCTGGGAGCTCCTCCTCGTACTCCTCCTCTCCCTCGGAGACGGAGGCCTCCTGGTACTGCTGGTACTCGGAGACGAGATCGTTCATGTTGGACTCAGCCTCAGTGAACTCCATCTCGTCCATACCCTCACCAGTGTACCAATGCAAGAAAGCCTTGCGCCTGAACATAGCAGTGAACTGGTCACCGATACGCTTGAAGAGCTCCTGGATGGAGGTGGAGTTACCAACGAAGGTGGAGGACATCTTGAGGCCACGGGGTGGGATGGAGCAGAGAGCGGTCTGGACGTTGTTGGGGATCCACTCAACGAAGTAAGAGGAGTTCTTGTTCTGGACGTTGCGCATCTGGTCCTCGACCTCCTTCATGGAGACCTTTCCGCGGAAGATGGCAGAGCAGGTCAAGTAGCGACCGTTGCGGAAGTCAGAGGCGGCCATCATGTTCTTGGGGTCGAACATCTGCTGGGTGAGCTCTGGGACGGTGACGGCACGGAAAGAGTGGGCGCCACGGCTGGTGAGAGGAGCGAATCCAACCATGAAGAAATGGAGACGGGGGAAAGGCACCATGTTGACTGCCAATTTGCGGAGATCAGAGTTAAGCTGACCGGGGAAACGGAGACTGGTGGAGACACCGGACATGACGGCGGAGACCAGGTGGTTCAGGTCACCGTAGGATGGGGCGGTGAGCTTAAGGGTCCTCATGCAGATATCGTAGAGGGCCTCGTTATCGATACAGAAGGTCTCGTCGGAGTTCTCGACAAGCTGATGGATGGAGAGGGTGGCGTTGTATGGCTCGACAACGGTGTCGGAGACCTTTGGCGATGGGACAACGGAGAATGTGGCCATCATGCGGTCGGGGAACTCCTCGCGGATCTTAGAGATCAAAAGCGTACCCATACCGGCACCGGTTCCACCACCCAGGGAGTGGGTGATCTGGAAACCCTGAAGGCAGTCACAGCCCTCAGCCTCACGACGGACAACATCAAGAACTTGGTCGACAAGCTCGGCACCCTCAGTGTAATGTCCCTTAGCCCAGTTGTTACCGGCACCGGATTGACCGAAAACGAAGTTGTCGGGGCGGAAAAGTTGTCCGAATGGGCCGGCACGGACGGCGTCCATGGTACCGGGCTCCAAATCGACGAGGACGGCACGGGGAACGTACTTGTTGCCGGAAGCCTGCAATGTATTAGATGCTGCTGTACCGGTACTACATATAGGATGTACCAACCTCGTTGAAGTAGACGCTCATACGCTCGAGCTGGAGGTCGGAAGTTCCATTGTAGCTGGCAGTTGTCAGTTTAAACCATCCATACATATACTGATTGTCATTATACTCACACTCCGGATCCATCAAGGCCGTGCTCGCCAGAGATGGTTTGCCTATATATCGGTCAGTCGGGGTTCATGTTGTGCTGGGCTAGGTAGCCGTCGTTGGAGCTACACACCAGAAGGCAGCACCGATTTGGTTACCCTGAGAGTCAAGTCAGTTATATTGTAATGTATATTCTTTGGATAGGGATATCTTACGCATTGTCCGGTCTGGAGATGAACCTATATCCCAAAAAACACGAGTTAGCCAATGTGTTCTCCTTGGTAGCTGTCCAATGTGGGGCAGGCATTCAGGAGCAACGACGCGTCGGAATCATGTGCTGGTCCCAGACCTGCGATCGAAGGGTTGTTACATACGATTTCACGCATCTTGAATGGTGTGTAGGTGGAAGTTGGAGATGTACAGGTAAATCTGCGGACGAGTTATGGAGCTTGAGATAGCAAAAAGGTGAAGGGTGGTTGTTGAGGTGGATGGGGGGGTTGTGTTGTGGGTGAAGGATGAAAATAAGCGGTGAGGTCGTGTTGACCTTGCCTAAAGTGGAAGCTACTAGCGCGAAGTCACCCCTTCCCCTGTAAACAAACCGACCTGGGAGGTGACAAAACGGCTTTTGGCAGCTGCATTTCGGCGATTACTACGCGTAAATGCAGATATTTGTATTGACACTGCAGTAATTATATAACCACGTATGAGATGCTCACGAATTTCGCAGCTTCTCATTTACCGCATTAAGCTGTGTGCGATGACTTGTCACCCGCCTCGGTACTTAAACTGCATCCCCTCTATTAGCTCCAGGGTCTCCGCAGATACTCCCTGTCGCTTAATATGTGTGCAACTCTGTCACATCGTACAGTATAATACAGTACAGTACATCGTCGTCAAAATAGGGGCACATGCCAAATTTACGGGGTCACAGATAGGGATGAATGTGTGTTACTGATATTTTGTATATGATCAACTCATCGGTCACATATACGATCGTCAGGTACCACTTTACGCTGTAGTAAAGCTCACCGCTCTCTATCTAGCATTGGTAATCCATCTGCAACGGGTTAACGGTAATTCTCCGTGCAACCCCCCTAATGCGCTGCTGCTACACCGGCTGCATCGGCCTGAGCAGTAATCCTCTTCTTGTACGCCTGGACATCACCAGGGAACTTCTCTACGATCCCCCCATCGCAGACCCATAACGACGTGCAAACAGTCTGCAGCATCGTCACGTCGTGAGAAACCATAAGAATACCTCCCTGGAACTGCTTCAATGCCAGGGCCAAGGCATCCATAGCCTCAATATCCAAATGATTAGAAGGCTCATCAAGAACCAGGATGTGTGGGTTTTGGAGTGACAAGCATGCGAATGCCACCCTAGATTTCTGTCCTCCGGAGAGTAACTCCATCTTCTGTAAGCCAGTCATACCAGTGATACCGAAGGCACCAAGATGCCTTCTGTAGTCTTCGTCGGGCTTTCCAGGGTAGGTCTTGGACATAAAGCCGACAGCGCTATCGTTAAGATCCAAGGCATCGACGTGATGTTGAGCAAAGAAGCCAACTCTAAGTCTGGGGTTCTGAGAAATAAGACCCTTCGTAGGCGTCAACTGGCCAATCAGTAGCTTAAGTACAGTCGTTTTACCAGCACCGTTGGGACCAACGATACCAATACGAGAGTCGAGTTGAACGTCGAGATCGACATTCCTGAGAAGTGGCTTATCAGGTGTATACCCGAAGCTCACATCCGTCATCTGGATAATAGGAGGAGAAAGTTTCTCGACTTCGGGGAACTTGAAGTGGACACTGTACTCTTTCTCCGGTGCCTCGAGAATAGGCATTTTCTCCAGCTTCTTGATTCTGGACTGTGCCTCGGACGATTTTGCGGCATTATAACGGAACTTGTCAATGAAATTTTGCAGGTGCGCTCTGACAACCATTTGGTTTTCATATTCGCGTATCGCTGTCTTCCGACGCTCCTCCCTATTGGCATAGAAGGAGTCGAAATTGGAACCCTTGTAGTAATCAAGACGCTCCGAGTGCTGGTGGATAATGTCTGTGGCAACTTCGTTTAGGAAGGCTCTGTCGTGAGAAACAACGAGAACAGTGCTGGGGTAAGTTTGCAGGTAATTCGACAGGAAAGTTATAGATGGGACATCCAACATATTGGACGGTTCGTCGAGGAGTAGAAGATCCGGTTCGCAGAAAAGTGCTCTGGCCAGCGCCAGACGCATACGCCAACCTCCAGAAAAGGTCTTTGTAGCAAACTTTTGGCGCTCGGGTGAGAAACCCAAACCAGCCAAGATACTGGCCGCACGAGGTTCGGCCTTGTCAGACTCCATTTCTGCAAGTTTCCCTTGTACGTCGCCAAGCGTTTGATCTAAGGCATCACGCTCGCGGTCAAGCCTTGCGGCGTCAACAGAGGTGTCAGCCATAGCTGCGCGTTCCGTCTCCATAGTTGACAACTGTTTGGACAGTTTTTCTTGTTCAGACAAGAGATGTTTTCTCCACACATCAGCGTCTAACACTGCCTGTATAGCAGGGGTATCATCTCCAGAAATCTTAATCGTAGTTAGTCTTTGCTCTTTATGGAGTACATGGTTCAACATACCTCTTGCTCCACATGAAGAATGGAAATATGCACTGGAATGGCAAGTTCTCTTCTTGCCAGCGCTCTCAGAAGAGTAGATTTTCCGATACCGTTCTGACCAACCAGACCATAACGCCTGCCGTATGCCAACGTCAAGTTGGTATCCGTCAGGATTCTTAATCCACCAATCGTCACATCAATACCATCAAGCTTAATATCCTTGCTCTTAGCCTGTCCCATGGCATTCGATCCCAGCTGCAGAGGATTAACAGCCATGAAGAACTCTTCATAGGACTGCGTATCATCCGTCTGGTTGAGCAATTTAGAAGCCTCATATTCAACCGCCTTATACTCCTTCTTGTTCTGCTTAGCAGCAATCTTCCTCTCAGCCTTTTCTAACTTCTTGCGATCGACCTTAGACTCAAGCTTCCTGGTATTCGCCGACTCCAAGTCCACTCCCGTGGTTGTAATGCCCAATGTGGAAGACATATTCCGCTGTGTGCTCACTTGGATGGCCTGGTCCAATCTCTTGGCCGCCCCAGACGCTCCGCTCAAGTCCACATTTGATGCATTGGCGGCGCCGAATTTCGCCGCCCATTTCTCGACTAGCTGGCGGATTTGTGTCTCATTCTTCGCTGATGTCTCGCCAGACGCTGATATGAGCAGGGCCGTAATGGACGCAACAGCTTCTGCTAACGGCGACGTCCCGGTGGACTCGGCATCGGTGTATGAGCTCGAGGCATGCGAGAGGTATCCCACCGAGTATTCCGTGAGGATAGGGTCGATATTAGGAATCGATCCTCTGATTTCGGCCTCCATTTTTTATAATTTATGGTACGTCGTTTTCCTTTCGCCACTAAATTCCGTGCCGAGTAGCTTCTGAGACGGGGTCGGACTTGGACAGTAGCTGTATTTGTGATCGTACAGTACAAACACAAAAAAGTACAGGGCGACCTTGGAAAAGGAGAGATGAGTCAAGTCTCGTGGTTTAATTCGTTTGTCTCAGTGTGGCTTTGAAGCTACTTCTAGATTCCCCACGTTCGAAATATTGGAGGCGGTCAGTGCTGTATCCGGCAGAACTAAGAGGCTCTTACGCTAAGCCGAAGATGGCCTAAATTACACGCGTGTTAAAGGGACGCGTTCGCCCTATAGCCGCGACGCGTTTCGACTAGGAAGGTAGCTATTTAAAGCACGCGATTTTTAAGAGGCTCGGTTCGCACGAACCTCAAACGCCCTTCCCCTCCTTTTGAAATCCTTACCAAAGCATACATATATGGCAGATCCTGGCAAACTACGGCGCTACTCCCTGAAAGTACTATAGGGCGAGACGGAGCAATGGACTCGCCTGGGTCCCGGCTCCAGAAAAAATGCTCGTCAGGTGCAATAAGCTGCATGTATGTCTGGGATAGATATAGCCCTAGACATGTAATAGGATTTCGTAGGGCAAGATCATTGGGCCGCTCCAGCCTGACACCACGCTCGATCAATTACTCGCGTCAGATTGGTCAGAGGTCACGTAAGGCAGTCCAACTGCAATTACCACCATATGCAATGCAGACAAAATATCTGACGGAAGACATTCCACCACCCAGACTCATTTACTAGACAAAGCTGAGGGGGACTTTTTGTTGCCGCGCGATCCTTGCTCCAATCCGATCCCCAGATATTGCCCTCCTCTCTACCGGCATTCTGTTCGTGGCTTAACGTGGTATGGGAAACCTGTTTTGTCAAACTGTCCACAGTTATGGGTTCCTCTAATCAAGCGCCTCGTGGCGGCGCGATTTCCCAGAATGTTCAAGCGCCCAGATCCAACTGGACTTTCAGCCGGCTCGTCGTACGCCCGGTACAGATCATCTCCTCTTTCCATTATATTCCGTATGTGCGTGCGAAGCTCCCGTCTCTCCATGGACACGGGAACCTCTTGCATCTCTGCTTTGAAATCTAGTACTGTACCTACTCGTACACTGACAGAGTTACGATACTGCACCCCCGCTGAAACGAAGAAGGTAAGCATCCACTAGAGACTGGGTCGGAGATACTCGTATCCATCGTCTCCCCATAGCCGACCCCACTACGAGCTACAGTTACCTTAGCATTTGGTACGTCATCCCATATGTTGCCGGGCAACTTGTCGATTTATCAGTATTAGTTCCATCGGCCAAATGTTTTAGATATAAAATGTCTCAGGTGGCGAGAACTGTTGAGCAGCAATCAATGCCCGTGATATCTTAGCCTGGATCTGTGCGGAATCCCACACAAACTCGTGGCATGTGTTAGTAGAAAGAGACTGGGTGGTGGAGGATTCAGCTCATAATGGAGCTAATTTATAGAGTAGAATCTCTGGCGCCGATAGGAACAGGGGCATGAAAAGACGGAGACGCCGTCTTCACTCGCTAATTGGACTGTCTTTGCGAACCACAACAACACACAACGCAACCCAAACCCGTCTGGACCTACCAAGACAAATCGTCTACTAGTAAGTGAGATTCGGGGAATGCTTGCGGTGCTGTCTTATGGTACGCCGATGCTGGCCCTGCTCCGTACGTACACATTACTTGCGTGATCATCTACACGCTACTGGCGGATCCTATCAATGGAGCTACCAACGCAAGTAAAGCCCTCTCTTTAGGGAAGATCCGCCATTTGTATCTGTGATGTTCATATACATTAGGAATTCTCGCGAGGCAGGCACGAGGGACAACCGATTCTTCCGGGAACAAAGTGAGGGGTACATCCCATAACTTGGTAAAGCTAGGTTAGTCGCAAATCCATATGTGGAGCGCGTTCGGTGATCTGCGTTGGGCAATGACATAAATAATAATATTTACTCTGGGGGAGCAACAAAGGTTTAACGATGAACAGATTGATTACTTCTTGACGAGCTCTTGCTGCAAGGAGTTATTTAGGAGAGGACAAGCCCAAGGTTTTATTTCGCTTCAAAATAAACACCTCATAACTCCTGACCTTGCGTATATCACGCGTTTGGCTTACAACAAGGGGCTCAAATTAAGAGGCAGAAAGCAGGCTTGCCCTTACCTTGGACGGCAGGGAGCTATCTCACGCCTCAACTTGACTCCCCCGCCAAATGCTGACGATAGCTGCATGGATTGGGTCCGTTCCACAGCCTGGACCAAGCCCTTCTCACTTCTAGCTCTGCCTGCCGTGCTCTTGCAAAGCAGATGGTTGAAGATTCCACGGGAACAAACAAGACTTGTTCTACACTTGTTTCCAGCAGAGATAACAGGCTGGGTCATCTCTTGAATGACCTTTGATACAACTCTTGCGGCCTGTATTCTGCGTTACCAATGTGTCACTGGCACAACTTGCCGCGTTGTGAGAGGAAGCACAAGGGGAGGGAAGGGATCCCCTGGTGTATGTGTAAGCTGTGCCTTGCCGAGAGCACGCTTGTGGGTAACTACAGTGTATGGGGCGCACACGGATCGAAGAATGGATTATGGCTGCACGTAGCCCATAAGAAATTGGAGTGACCGTTAATTCAAGCCGCCGGTGAGGGCCATTGGAGATGTCTATCGGTATCACAACGCAGTGCCTGAGCCGGTCTGGAAATTTCCGTACCAAGGAATCTTTCGATATCAGGCTCCATGGCAGATCTCACAGCCATCGACTTAGCTCCACCCTTAGCTCTGATCAGAGGCATAACATGGAAGCCATCGGAGCAAGAATATGGGAGATGGGGGCGTGGCAAGGCGTCGCACTTCCCTATCAGTAGGCCCCTTCCGTGATACGCCTTGACCGTGGTAGGGTGGTATAGGGTGGTATATCAGGATGGTATAGGTAGTATTTTCGGTATTTAATGTACTGTGAGTACTCAGAGTGGCACCCTGCGGCAAGCCACCCAATTGTAACGGCCAAGGGAATGCCTAGCATGATATATGCTGGCTGGAACAGCATTACCTGAAACTCTACATGGATCGACCTGTAGCTGGGGGGAAGTGTCTAGGGATGATATGTATAGTACCTTGGAGACGGGTGGCCTTTCTAGCATCTCTATTCGCCCCCAGGTAGAATTGTCCCTAGGGAGTGGAGTGAGCTGTCTCTAAGGAGCTATTGAACCATGGCAAATGGAGCAATTGTCAATCAACTCCAGCGGGGATTCTATGCGGAAGAGGAAACAGAAAGAAATACAGGAAAGACAAGGAAAGACAGGAGGGGAGACAGGAGTACTTGTACATCCCACTCCAGACCGGCAGTAGGAGCCTCGTGGATACATGCACCTCATACTCCTCATACTGCTAACACAGGCCTAGAAAAAAATGGCATAACGAAGTTGTATTGGTCGTGTGTGTGTACGTGTATATCGTGTAATTTATATGGAGTTAGCATGGTGTTATGGTGTCAGTCGTGGTGTTATGTTATTATGTACTCCTTGTACCCTATACGCTCCCATGTACTGTACACCCGATTCTTAAAAGTTTGTAGCGTCGCTGGTACTCCGTTGTGTCGTGCCTACGGGTCAGAAAATAGTACTGTCTACTGTAGGTCGCCTCTACGCCTTTCATCTGCACTGCTGCAACTGCACTCCACCACCACAGGAGCCAGACAGAACCTCTGCCTTCCTCTTCGCGGCCACAACAACAAACAATACCGACGACGTCTTTGAAAGGCATATTCATTCTTTTCCCCTGTTACGGGTACTCAGTTATTGGTTCTTGCCCTTGTTCCATTGTACTTACCGGGCCGCCTGTTGAAGGGCCCTTTTCTCACGGAGCCCTCCATCAGATTGTTGTTTACACTCGACTTACGTTTCGTCCCACTCTTCGCCCACCAAAAAACTATTCTCTTCGGACATCAACATCACTAATGACTCCCCGCACAACGTCCGTTTCGTCCTCGGTGCCTCTCTCTGCTCTCGGTCGCTGTGCCTGTGGTGGTTGGGGAGTGTCACGATGAAATCAATCCCAAGTGTAAGATCGGCTTTACTCCCTTTTCCGTGCATGTCGACGTCTAGCCGGGCGAGCAACTCAATCGCAGAGCTTGCCGTGGTCTAGCAGCCAGCATTGCCTTCGGCTCAGAATACATCCTTCTGTATGATAGCTAAAGAATACTCTGCTAACAAGTGCCTTAAACAGCTTGTCGCTTCAAGTACAGTCGGGGTTGCTGTCACAGGCCTGGCCTTCGGTCAACCACAAACTCCCGGCACATCTCGACCTTCCTCGAACAAAAGAAAGGCCACTGAATATGACGCCCAGCACAGAAGCTATTCCTCTCCGCCTGTACGCCCAGCGACAAGCTCCGTCATAAACACGCCGCGTCGTGGCCAATTGTCAGCTTCCTCCCCAATCCAGCCGTCATCATACCCAAGCCACCGATACATCAACAACACATTCACAGCAAACGACTCTCCCATAAATAATACAAGGCGGATAGGGTCTCTCAGTAGATTGGGCGAGAGAACATCAACCCCTGAACAAGGAAGTGAGGACCGACTGGACTCGATTTCGTCAAGGGGGTCTTGGATGCGAAGGTTGTCCGTTATACCAAATTCACAAAATGGGAGTCCCCGGTCAAGCATAGGGCCCGATTCTCCTTCGCTGTTCTCCCACGGGTCGACAGGCCCCATTTTACACAATGGAATCAGTCCGTCCCAATTAGAGCCTAACAAGCTAGTCAAGCGCTCAACTTCAATTCGAGCACCAAGTGGAAATACGCCCTCGAGGCCGTCTTCAAACCAACGCATACCAACTCTACGCAGGCCAGCCACCAGCCATCAGCGTTCTGTCACTTTACAGCAACAATACAGGGAAGAAGAGTCCGGACCGGAGGCCTCTCCACTCCAGGAAGAGTTTCCCGTTACCTTAATACACGAGTTTGCGCCAACCCCACGTCGGGTATCCTGGCGACCATATTTTACATCTCGGCGAACAAGGCTAGCAAAAGAACGCCCATCCACGGCAATAAACGACAATAGCATGGATGGATTCTATTCTACCTTCAAGAGAGTAGTTACACCAGATGGCTCAGCACTTCCGACTTTAATGAAGCCATCCCTAATCGAGGATCCTACGAGAGCCAGCAGGATCAGGAACAGGGATTCAGTCATGAGTATAGATAGCGGTACGGGATCGCCGCATCCTGGAGATGACTCTGGTATCCATTCCAGCGATTATGAGACCCATAAGCGGCCGCGCCAGTCTATATCGTTAAATTTTGGTTCCCCTGCAACATGGATCACCAAATCAAATAGCGTCCGGTTGACAAAGAGCCGTGACCTAGGACGAGGGGCTGCTAAGCGCAATATTTCGGCACCGTTATCGTCGGTACTTGATCGCGCTACGTCGTCTCAGGGACCTACTACCCATGATACCTTTGACCCTTCCCCTTACCAACAAAAGATAGACGCTTTGCCGAAGGATTTTCAGGGGACCTTACCTCGCCCTCGTACCAGAAATACCTCTTCTCCGTTACCTACAATCTCGCGACTATCGAGCTTCAACTTAGACCTGAATGGGCCAGACCCAACTCCTAATTTAACCGCGCGACTTAGGACACCAACTTCGCCAGCTTCTTCAGATGGCATACGAACTACTTCCCGGCCCTCTTCGAGCGGCAAGTTTAAAGGCCTTTCTTCCCACCCGGTTGTTCTTCACCAACAACACCCACCTCGACTTCCTGAGTTGAATACCTCAGACCAAGCGTCGACGCTTGTCGGCTCCGATTCAGATGCTAAGGCTTTCGCGTCAGGCGAAGATGACGAGACAGATTTTCAAAGCGATACAGCTTACGATTCCCTTAGAACAGGGGCGACTGCCAGTTTAAGAGCACGGAGCACTCCTCTGGACTCTATGTTCGACGAATCTCCACCTAGCAGTGGCGCGAGATCCAAAGCAGCCGAGTTTAACGACCTGGGAGCAATGTCGGGATTCCGAAATGTAGATGACAGCATCGTGGAGGAGGATGAGGGGATGTCCACGCCAATTAGAAACAGGCGGCGACTCAATGGCGATGTTTACAGCACGCCAATAAGGCAGGACACCGATATGGATATGGATCCTATAGTTCGTTCTTCGCCTCCAAGCTTCTGCTTGGCTACTGCGGAGTTCGGGCGCATGTCCCTAGGCGATGATGATGATGATGAAGACTGGACGAGAGATGACGACAGCGATGCGCTCAGCAATCCTCTTTCCCCACCGTCAAACTCACTTAACTCGTTAAGAGTTAGCCATGCTCTACGCTCGGCTCTAATGGATGTCACTGAAAGCGGATCTTCCGCGCGCAATGGCCGTCAACCTGAGAGCCGGCCTCGAAGTGTGTTTGATTGGTCTGAGCCGCTAATGCAAGAGAAGGTGGATAATATGGGAAACTCACCAAGGCCGAAGACTGTTCACGGTAAGCAGGGTAACGATCGCGGCGGAAGGGCTGTTGGGCGGAACCGTCCAAGCGCTTTGCATATTCGCAGCCAAAGCGTCCCAGTCGTACCAGATGTTGGTGGCAACCGCGATACGAAGCTAGCACCGAAATTTGGAACGTGGGGTTTGGGAGGCAAGGGTGTGAGTGAGGATTGGGATAACGACTTTGAGTTTGATGGCATGGATATTGATGAGGGAGATGACCTGCCAGCTCTCGGGAGTGGCGCGCCTATGCTAGTTCCTCCGGCAATTCGTGCGAGCCAGGCGAATGTCGTTGGACATGTTGGGCAGATTCGCGAAGTATGCCTACTGGTTGAAGACCTCAAGCGGTTGCGAGGACTGGCCCGTGAAAAGGGCCTTCTGGAAGGGCCCTCTGCGGACAAGTGGAGGGAGGCAGAAGGGATTATAGCCCTGGCGATTCCGGACGAGGAAGACGAGACACTATCGCCACCACAGTCCCCGCTAGCGGTTGTTGTTTCTCGTGACGGAGGGCACCAGAATCACGAGACGACGGTTCATATCGACTCTATTCGGGATTCGGGATTCCAAGACGAGGAGGATGAAAAGCCAGTTCGTTCCACAGCGGTGTATGGCAACACTCGCCCGAGACGTAAGTCGGTTTTCTCTCCGGAAGACGACATCTTTGGGTCTTTTGAAGAAGCCCAGACTCCGAGAACAGTTCCCCGACGCCAAGCCAGCAAGGATACTTCGGATGTGGCACGTTCTGTCATGCAAAACATACATCAGCATAGGGCAAGCTCAGACCCGATCTTCACAGCAGCGCCCAATGGAACGCCAAGCAAGATGCCATTTGACACGACGAGTCTCAAGGATCTTGTCCAGCGGGCCAATGCTTTGGCCCGTGCGCTGTCTGAGATAATCCGCAAGGCTGATGGGACGACTGAAAGCCCATATCGGAGTCCTCATCTCAACCATGACTCGAGTCCGGCGTTTACGAGGGTGTTTACCGATCCCCTTGCTAGCCCGCCTAATATCAATCGGTCACAGAGCAGTAATGCGGTTTTGAATACAACGATTGACTCCTCGCCTACTCGCAATCTCGGTCAACGCATGCAGATGATGACTGTTGTCTAATGCGGCTGTCTTCTTTTGCAGGTCGTTCAAGATGTCGAGTATACTCGGCTGCTTCTACCGCGAATATCGTGGTGCTTCTTCCTAGGGTTTATTGACGGTTGACACACAACATTACTGCTTGTGTCAGAACCGATTCCGTCTTGGAAACATTTCTTTTCAGGCTTCTTGTTCTTCTCGCAAGTCTGGACTATGCGATGGCTCTTTCTTTAATGCGGTGGGGAAAAGAGTTTTAGTTTGGGTCGGTGGCGGCGGCGTGGTTTTCCAACATTGCACAAGGCAGGCATATGCGAAAATGACTCTTTTACGAGTGGTGCATTACTGGTATTTTTCCTTTACGGCACGAGTTTGTGTAATGCATACAATGGGGGGTGGTTGGTTGGTGTTTAGGCGGAGTTCATTGTTTTTTTTTTATTTGCCTTTGCGGTTTTGTTCTCTGCATTTCAACAACGACGTACATTTTTATGTTTGTACGGCAAAAAGAAGGGGCTCGGATAAAAGGTTTTCTTCCCAAAATGATATTTGAGAGGGGGCATGGGATTGCCGGGGGCGAGGGGGGAGAGCGGTACATTGCGGGCATGATGCATTGGTTCCTCATGGTTTATGGGGAAGGGGGGGACTTTAGAGCAAAAGGATGGTTCACCAAGGTGTCAAAATTAATGAGCTTTTGAGTGATCTTGGAGTCCCTTATTGAACTGACTGCATGAATGCTGAGACGAATGAGAAGGAATGCTTATACACGTGACTCTTGATAATCAGGAACCAGGGGCCACGTCCGTCCCTTAACTGCCCAGACACTACCATATACCTACCTGCCCAGTTCGGCACTCAATGCATCGCATCACCATGGTGTTTCGCCGAGTCCACCGTTTCGCCGAAACCTGTGGTTTGTTCGTATCGCGAGAAGCGGGGAAGCATAAGCAAACACCCATGAAGCCAAGCTTCTGTTTTGGCTCAGATCCGAGGCTAAATAAATCAGCGCGCCCACGCCGGTTTCTTGGTAATATATAGAGTGTTCTGACGCATCATTACTATGGAACTTGGCCGGCTAGTGAGCGGGCGGGCTTATGGAGTTGAGCATAAACTCAACTCAATTCACCACTGCCGCTGCGGAGGCTGGGGGCTTGGTATATAGTATGTGGTATTACAGGGTTATGGGGTTTCTTATAAATAAGGTCGCACCCTCCTCCCGGATTGCCGGTGCGTTCCTAAACCTTAACATTCCGTAAGACTTTTATTACAAAATGCATATAAGTGTTTCCTACACAGCGCTCCTCGCCTCCCTGGCCCATATCTTGACGGCATCTGCGCAGGATGCTTGTCCGGGGGCGCTGACGCCGAGTTATGCACAGCCGGTGTTTGCGGCTGGGTGGACGGGGAGCTTGATTGCGAAGGGGCTGACGAGGCCGAGGGGGATGCAGTTGGATTCGCGGGGGAATTTGTTGGTTGTGCAGCAGGGGGTTGGGATTGTGCATCTTCAGTTTACGGATGGGGGGGGGGCATGTCTCACTTTGGCTAAGCAGACGACGTTGGTTACAGATGGTGTTGTGAGTATTGTGATTATACTTATGGAGAGGCTGTGGTTATTCACAGGGGGGTTTTGCTGGTTTATTTATTTGTTTGCTTTTTATTTTTATTTCGCCTTTTATATTTGATTTATATATAGTTTGGGACAGGGCTAATTATATTGAGCAGCTCAACCATGGAATTGGACTCTCTGAGGATGGCAAGACATTATATGCATCTTCAGTCGATGCCGCCTTCTCGTGGCCATATGATGCGGAGGCAGTTACCTTGGGCACGAAGTCAACCGTTGTCACTGGAATGAACAACGCTGGGCACAGCACACGCACCATCCTGATATCAAAGAAGGAGCCCGGCTGGTTGATTCTAAGCCGTGGAAGCGCTGGAAACATTGACCCGCTTGCTGAGGATAAGTCGAGTGGACATTCTCACTTGAAGGCTTTCAATATCGCCAACCGGACGGCATCAAGCCCTCCTTATGACTTCACGGCTGATGGGAGACTTCTTGGTTGGGGAATGAGAAACGCCGTCGGAGTTGGAGAGGAGCCCACCACTGGAGGCATCTTCACCGTGGAGAACTCTGCGGACAATGTTGCCCGGGGTGGAACAGATATCCATGCCACGAACCCGGGTGAGGAGATGAACTTCGTTGGCACTCTCGCCTCGACCGAGAACCAGGGCGGCGGTAACTATGGGTATCCCAACTGCCTCGCTGTGTGGAATACAGACATCCCAAATATCGGGTCCATGACAGTCGGAAGCCAGTTCGCAGTCGATGTAACAGACCAGACGACGAATGTCACCGATGCTGACTGTGAAGAGAGGGTCAAGCCCAGGTTGACCTTTCAGCCGCATACGGCGCCGCTGGATGTCAAGTTTGCCGCCGATGGAAGCAAGGCATTCGTCTCATTCCACGGAAGCTGGTAAGTACTCCACATTGTAAATAAACACACACGGTTCTGACACCCTGGTGTAGGAACAGTCCAATTCCCGTCGGTTACAGGGTCGCCACAATCGATTTCGCCAACGGTCAACCCGTCGCTGCTGCGGACAGTAAAACAGCCGCTGTGGATCTTTTCACCAACCCTGATAACACGAAATGCCCAAGTGCTTGCTTCAGACCAGCTGGCTTGTTCCTGGATGGCACGGGGAGGCTGTATGTCAGCTCGGATGTCACGGGCGAGATCTGGATCTTGGGCCCTACCGGTTCGACAACTCCACCTGTCACCTCTGGAGGCAGACGGCGAGCTCGTGTTCCACGTTTGTAGACGAGGCGATGTATGGACGATGGTGTGGGAGTCTCGCTGAGCACGTTTATTTGAATTTGTATATAGTTGACTATATAACGGAAAATTAACGAATGGATATTATTCTGCTTATGAAAATACTTGAAGACTGCTCCGAGAGTAATGCGGGAGAAATAAATAATATACATCCCATGTAATTCGATCTGCAATTTAATGAAAGGAGGATATAATAAAGTAATGTCCAGTTGCTCGATGTCAGGAACGTTGGGTACGGGCCGTCCCGAATGTGCGTCATGCAGAATGAGCATGGGCCATTTTATCACATTCCGGCGATATTATTCAGAATTCATCAAAGAGATTGACACCTCTTTGTTAATAGTCATATAATATCTATATAAATAGAGCCGCATGGTAATTTATTGTTTATGAATGTGCTTCTCTACCTGAATTAGAGTTTGTAGAGGCGTGAGACTTGGATAGATTCTCACACCATCCCATCGAATGTTGGGCAGTCTCGCCGATTATGGCCTGCATATAGAGAAATTATATTCGAACCGAAGACGAGCTGCGGTACTAACGGCTTTCAATCCTGAAGCGCCATTTTCCTGTCTCTGATTATCGAAGGGTAGTCGTTTAGTTTCTGACTAGGCAAGTGCACCCCGACTAAAAGGGTTGCACCTTCCGACTTACAGACCTGGGGACTTCTCACTTTCCACATCGACAACCTGACAACAATTTTCCCTTCTCCCTCTGAACGATATTAATAATCGACAATAAGCGGAGCACCCCTCCGGTTCTGCACATTGCTTTTACTCTCCCTACTTGTCATAGATCGATCTGTGTTGGCGCATCTCAGTTTCCTCACCCAACATTCACAACTTTACAACTACGATTGCTCAGACACATGAATTCCCTCAACGATACCACTCATTAATAAACACCATTAGCTTCCTATTGAGCTTTCCAATACTTCAATCAACATGGTCACTCTTCGCGATCGCCCGTCTCGAGAGATCGAAGACGTCTTCATTCCAACAGAACGAAGAAGCTCACTTCGTTCACAAGATTACTCTTCCCCCACAGCAACAGCCAGACACTTGTCATCGTCCTTATACATTGCCTCTGATCAATCTCCCTCGAGAAAAAGAGGCAAGGTCGTATATATGGACGGTGGCGGATCCGACTCCGAGTCCGAAATCCACCCATCACCAACAAAGCGCCCAAGAGCCAACAAAGCTAAGGCCAACAAGGCCAGACTGAGTTACCCTTCTCCACCTTCTGAAGACGAAAGCATAAAGACTCCATCTGTGAAGTCAGAAGCTATGTCAGGAATTGTCCTCCTTGATCTTCCACTCGAGGTAAGTTCGAATGCGTTGAAGCTCCCGACCTCACCCACCCCAGATCTGCCACGACCTGGAAGACACCGATCTGTGCCATGACGAACATGTTTGCTTTTGTCAATTCCTTTTCGTGCCTCTACATGCCCATTCGTTTCTGTTACTGACTATTTATTTCTAGATTCATCAAAACATCATTCAATTTCTCCCGGGCGATGAAGACGTCAATCACTATGGCGCCTCATGCAAGGCACTTCGGGCATGTGTCGGTCCCATTGTCTGGCAGATGAGATTCCTGAAAACCTTTGATGGTATCCCAGGTGCAGGTACGGTCAACCTACAGGCCCAATACAAGAAACGGAGAGGAATCGCAACCAGATTCGTCTCATTTGAAAATGGCACGTTGTCGCATCAAAAGGCTTGCCTTGACATGCTGAAGGAAATGATAATTGGTAAGGGCTTCCTTTCATAGTCTTGAGCAGAGACATATACTTACTCGCCCACAGAGTCGAATGGTCACATCGTCCGCGACGCATATGACAATGAAGATGTCAGCGGCCTCAACCACCGCTTCTTCTTGAAATATTTACAATACACCGGTCTCGAAGTTCGACCCAAAGGGACTGACCTGCTTCTCAACATTGCGGGAACACGATATGATTTCACACCAAAGAAGAAACCAACACGACAAGAGAGACTCGCGATGGTGATTAGGCTATGCTTCATTCATCTCCTTTTGCGTCCTCAAATATGC
The DNA here is from genome assembly GCA_001662585.1 of Pseudogymnoascus sp. WSF 3629. Lineage (NCBI taxonomy): Eukaryota > Fungi > Ascomycota > Leotiomycetes > Thelebolales > Thelebolaceae > Pseudogymnoascus > Pseudogymnoascus sp. WSF 3629. Next base: position 212,615 of record KV454588.1, read on the forward strand.
AATATCAAGACCAATGTATTCCTTGCATCACAAGAGCAGGTCTATAAGTGTTTTATTGAAGCTCCCTTGTTTCTAGGACGAAACAAGAATGAAATTAACATTCTGTGGTTTTTACACACGGCCAACTTCTTCAAATTCCACTTCAAGACGCATGATGGAGAAGGCATTCTGGCCCATATGTATCAGCAACTTGAGAAGGCCGAGTTGCCAATGGCTTGGCCGGGCAAACTCAAAGGTGGAACACAAAAGCTTGGCCCATATTGGAAAGGGGCATTCAGTGAGTTCTGCCAAGAGAAAGTCGGGTATGCCAGACGCTAAAATCTTACAGCCTTTCTCCACGAAGAAGATCTAGAAGTGTATCGTCTCGGAAATAATTATCAGAATATTGTCGATGAGACGACAGATGGGAACAATGGGTTTCAGGTAGGTCTTCGTTCGAACCTAACTTCTAGGACAATGCCCTAACCCATTCTAACAGGACCTCACGTTATTTTCAGACCTGAGAAGCACCCCTCAGCTGGCATGTCCGCCAGAAATGGAGGAATGGTTGAAAGCAGGCCCGAAAGGAGATTATAAGGACGAAGCCAGCGGAGAGAGGGTGATGCCGAAGGTTCAAGACTTTTTCGGTCTGGGTCGGAGCGACGTCGACTACCACCTCCATGGTCGCATGCATGGCCTTCCACCCCAGGAAGGAATTCCTGGCTTCCAGCGTGTCTCAATGCTGAAATATCTTCCGTGTGTCCACGGGACATATGGTACTGGGCTCACAAGTTTCTGGGCATATGAGGGCTGCGTGCTTCCCGGCAACCAAATCATGTTGGGGAGATGGTGGTGTCCCACTGGGGTAATGGATCGTGGTCGCACATACTGTGGGCCATTCATCTTCTGGAGGGTTTCGGGCTCACCGGAAGACAGAATGAGAACCACTGACGATGCACTGAACTTCTTGGATCACGTCGAAAAGAAAACGGTCGGATAGCAAGCTGAATTGCTACTATCTGAACTTTGAAGACGATTTGCTTTGCTCTGACATGCAGCATATATATTATATAGTGATATCCATTTTGCTGGGGCGGGTGAGCGCGGATGCTATTTCCGGATCATTTCACATGTTCTGGTCGGATTTTCGAGAATTGGCTGCGCATTGTCATCAATCTGAGAGCGGGCGCTGTGCCTTATATATCAACTCTCGGTAGTATAACTGCAGATAATCGGTCAAGCGTTGCACAGAGCATAAATAAGAAATGTTTTCCACATACTGTTTGTTTCTCTGTGATACAAATATGGTTGTTTGAGAGGCTCGGCAGTGAGCACAGGTGACCCCGTTCTAGATTTGAGACCCTAAAACCTGGGTTCATTAACAAACTCAATTTGGACCACATAGCATCATATATTCCAAAAGGATTGTAGAAATGGTACATGGCAAAGTTTGATTATCTATGCTCAGCTCACAGTAAGACCGGGTATGCTCACTGCTTTTCCCGCAACGCCAAATTCGGAACACCGTAACCACCATCCCTATCTCCACCCTACTCCTCAATCGTCTTGACGCACTCCCACTCGCCGCTCAGGTTCTCAGTCCACAAGCTAACCTTGTTATCCTGCCCACTAACCGCCAACACATTCCCGCTCAAGCTCCAGCTGACGCGCCAAATAACCGCATCAAACTTGAGCTCCTTGCTCTCCCACTGCCCCGGGTGCGCCGCATCGCTCGTCCAGATCCGCACCGTCTTATCCTGCGACGCAGACGCAATGTACGACTTCTGCAGCACCGACGGCGACCACGCCACATCGCGCACCCAGTCCGTGTGTCCCGTCAGTGCGGGCCCCTCTTGCTTATACGTCTGACTCGCCTGGTCATACGCCCACAGCCTCAGGGTATTATCACTCCCACCCGTAACAAAGCGGCGCTGTGCACCCGCCGCGGCGCCACCTGCGCTAACCAAGCTGCCTGGCGCGGCGCTGGGGGCCCAGGAGACGCTGTTCACGCCCATGCCGTGCGCTTGGAAGATCTTGTGGTCCATGCTGTTGTCCTTGAATTCGAGGACGGACACGTTGCCGTCGGAGCTGGCGCAGGCGAGGAGGCAGCCGGATTCGTGGGGCGACCAGGAGATGATGTTCACGGAGGCGGTGTGGAGGGCGAAGTCGAAGACGCGAGACCACGTTGAGTTGGATTCCCGCCAGATGAAGACTTTGCCGTCGTAGCCGGCGGAGGCCAGGATGTTGCCGTATTTGGGGTGTGCCCAGGAGACGCACCAGACGGCGCCTTCGTGGCTGGGGGGTGTTAGAGGGGTTGGAGAGGAGAGGGGGGTGCGAGGGGGGAGGATAAGGGGTCAAGGGGGATGGGGGGAGGGGGGAAAATGGTCCGCAGGGGGGGGTGTGGCGTACCCTTTTAATGTCTCTTGTAATTTGTGTGTTTCTCCATCCACCTCGAATATCTTCACGGTGCGGTCTGAAGAGCAAGTCGCGAGACGGCGCCCGTAGTAGTCGAGGACTGCATCGTGCTGGCAGGGTGTTAACATCCAGACTTATATCCCAGCAGATCCCTCTCTGATGCCCGCCTCCTCCGTGGACTCGGCGGGCTGGTGGGGGATAGACTTACGATCATGTCATCGTGCCCCGAGTTGGTGATAACTTGTGCCTATAGCTCTGTATTAGCGCCGTCCATCATCTCGCCGCAGCCAGGAATGCAGGATCGACAGGAATCCAGCAATTAAGAGACGTGCTTACCATGTTGACAAAGTTTGGAGCACCAGGAAACAAGAGTTGTGGTAATTGAGAGGCTGTTGCTGGTGAATGTTTGAATCCCTTATGTGTCCTATCGTGGCCTTGTTCTTGAGGCTGAGTGGGTTGAAGTGCTCGCTCCGAGCCAAGACTCGCCCGGCTGGACCCACCCAATTAGACCCCCGCCTACATCATGGAATCTCCAACATCCTTAATATTGTCCTTACCAATACACGATTTTGCCTTTGAAAGCGACGATAAAAGCACTTGTTTGCTCACACTCCTCATTAGCGTTTGTTTGTTTCCAGTAATTTCTGCATCGACGCATATAAAACCGCTGTCGCGGGTCGCCACTACACACAATACCATTCCATTCACCGAGATAGCCTCGGCTTGATACCACCGACCGCCCTCCCTCAATATCAGAAACCTCCCCCCCGAACTTCACACTTCACATCTACAACAAACCAACAACACAACAAACCGCCAAAATGGCAGACTCCATGTGCGGCCCCTCCAACGCCCTCCAAAACTTCCAAAAACAAAGCCAAGGCGACCGAACCCTCCAACAAGACCGCCTCTCCGCCCGAACGCCACAATCACAAGTAAGTCCCCCCCCATCCCCCTCCAATCCCACCCTCTAACACCACCCCAGGGCTTCCGCAGCGCCGGTCCCAGCGCCCGCACCCTCGACCCCGAATTCGAAGCCTTCCAAGCCGGCCAACTCCCCCTCCAACACCCCGAAGCCGGCTTCCACCCCGGTTTCCAGCACGCGCACACCCCGCAGCCGGGGCAGCACATGAATGCCGGCCCCGGCGCATCATGGGCGAGCGATTTCCAGCGCCTGGCTATTGCGTCCCCGGGGATGCAGCAGCAGGGTCTCCCACAGGCCCAGCACGCGGGGGGTTGGCACCAGGAGTTTGCGCAGATGAATAATACCCAGGCGGGGATGACGCAGCAACAACAACACTCCTACAATGTCCCCCTTGAGCGCCTCTCCTCCCTCGCCACAACACCCTTTGGAATGGGCGGACAGCCCATGTACCAAACCCCCATGTACCAGCCCGCGCAGCAAATGCACCCCGAGCAACCCCAACAGCTCAACGCGGACGTCGGAGCCTTCGACGAAGCCGCCTTCGCCGCAGCCTTCGACGAAGCCGCGAAATCCGAGCTGCAATCCGAACAAGCCTCCCTCTCGCACGCTCTCCAAGAAGGCCACCTAGCATCCGCCCCCATCGGCGCAGACGCAATCCACCACCCCGACGCGCCCTCACAACAACACCTCACCCCCGCCCAAGAAAGCGACGATCTCGCCCGCACAGCCGGCGCGCTCCTGACAAGCGTCCAGGGCGACCAGAGCGATAAATTCGCCAACAGCCAGTTTCTGCAACTCATGCGGCAGCTACGGGACAAAGAAGTAGTGGTGGAGGGTGACACCATCATGCCCGCTTCCGAGGCGGGGCTTGGCGGGCCAGGGGGAGGAGCAGAAAACGTGAGTCCCCCCACCGCCTCCTGACGCCTCTCCTCACCGCACCACGCCATTCTCAACGCCTCCTCGCGCGCCCACCTCGGCTGGCCCCCCCCCTCCGCTCAGCTCACAGACGCTGATACCCGTCTCAGACGCGCTAACCCCCTAGGCAGCCGTGGCTAGGTCCGGATGGGCGGGGAATGGCGTATCGGCGCGCGGATGGGCGGGGGAGGGATGGGGAATCGTATCCGTTGTATCCGTCGTTGCCGTTGCCGAGCAGGGAGGAGATGGATGCGGATTTCGCTAGGTTGAGGGAGCAGATGCTGAGGAGGGATGAGGAGATGCGGAGGTTGCCGAAGATGCCGTATATGCGCGCGAATGGCATCGTTTCGGACCGTTCTGCGTTTCCGGATTCCCCAACCTACTACCACACGCCGCTAGATCCCCGCGCCATGGGCGGCGGCATGAGAGGCATAACCGGCTTGCGCACAGAAGAAGACCGCGACCGCGCGCTGAGGGAGGAGATGAAGAGGTTGGGGCCTGAGGAGGTGGAGAGGGCGATTAGGATTTCGGAGGAGGAGGGGGTGAGGGGGGTGAGGGAGCGGTTGAGGGCTGTGGAGGAGAGGAGGAGGTTTGAGGAGGGGATTATGAGGGAGCTTGCTGAGGAGGAGGTGAGGGAGGAGCTGGCGAGGGAGGGGAGGAGTTGGGGGGATTCGTAGGGGGTGTATTTTAGAGTAGACGGAAGTTTTGATGTCTGGAGTTGGAGGAGCGGGGGGGGGGTAATATCAATATGGGTTTACATGTGCTGGTTATTGTTCTGTCTACACCATTTAGTCCGTCTCCTACCATCCATCCGCCCGGAACCAACACATAACCCCCCTCGAACCGCTCAGATCCAGCCATGACTATTAGTATCCCCTCCATCTTAAACCCTATGTCGTCGGGTTGATCCCCACCACCCCTCCCTCTACGCTGCTGCCCTCTCCAACGACGCATAACCGTGTAGAATATGCGGACAACCCTTTTTACATTGTTGAGGGGGGGGGCTGTTCCACCCCCCTCTCATACTCTAATACTCCCCCAAAAACCCTTCATAATAATCTAAAAATGGCAGGTGCATGGGTCGTCGGTCGTAGCTTCCATAACACGGAGATGTCATAAGTAAGTAAGTGGCAGGTGCTATTAAGTCGCTCCTTCCACAGCGTATATTGTAAGTCGTGCAATTTAAAAATGGCAAGTGCATAGGTCGGGGCTGCCATATATCTAAAATCATACCTTCGATAACTTGGAGATATCATACAATACATAAGTGGCAGGTACGCCATAGGTCGTTCCTTCTACCATAAATCGTTCATACCACCCACTATGTCGTTTGCCATAACACCTACAAGTCGGTTGAAGCCATGATATTTTCAGGGTTGTAGAGAGAGGGGGGGCTAGAGTGGAGAATTACGAAGCCTTTTCTTTAGAGGATGGATTGAGCTACCAAGATGATGGGCTGGAAATTGATACGATGGTTAGCGGTATACTTCTCTACACCACCGCTTCTAGACAAGCAACTTGGGTGTCTTTGTAGGGATAGGCGGGGATGGTGGTGGGAGAGGTTGGTGGTGGATGGTGTGGGATGGGTTGAGGTAGTGGGAGTTGGATATGTTGGTGAGGAGAGGTTGATGTATGTGGCTATCAGGCATATAGGCTGAGAAGGGGGGGGGGGGGTTGGTTGGGGTGTTGTAGATATTTACACTTTTGAGCTATAGATCACGATTCACATCACAAGAAGTCAAAGAAGTCATAAGAAGTTATTGAAACCAACGCATCTTCAAATTCTAAGCCCAGCGCTAAGCCTCCGAGGAAGCCAAACACCAAACAAAAACTATTAAGGTGTCTGTTCTAACACAAAAAGCAAAAAGCTGGTCACCGTTCCTCTCCCCCCTTCCCAACCAAAGTTCTTCCACAATGGAGAGAGAAGTGAAGGGAGAGTCGGAACACAATCGGAACAAACATGTATAAGCAAAAGCCCTTCAACCCCTCTCGGGGGAGGACACCAAATATAAAAAAGCAACGCGTTGCGGATCTCTCATATCCTTCCTTTCCTTTCCATCCCCGATGTAAACTTTTTCACACACACTCTCAAGTGTATTCCCAAAACGCGATTTCGTAATAAACAGTGAGAAGAAGTGTATAAAAGTCTTCGAGAAGCACAAAAAAAAGGTCGTGAAAATCCGTAATACACTCCGCACAAAGAAAATACAAGTGTCCAGTAAAAAAGAAATAGAGAACTTTTGTTGAAACCCACGGCGGAATTCTTGGACAAAGCCAAGAAAGACCGCCTCCGAAACTACCAAGGGCCGAGAGCGCAGCAAGCCTCCCAACCCCAATCAATGTGAAGAGAAGTGTAATGATGTCAAGCGAAACATCAGTTCGCGCCCCTCGCGAGCGCCTTCGCCTTCCACATATCCCTCTCCGCGGCGATGCGTGCAATCTCCGCCTCGAGCTCGTCAAAGCGCTCCATCTTCTTCTGCCTCGACTTACGCGCCGCAAGGGTGTTGCGCGCGCGCTTGATGGCGACAGTGTCGTTTGGGTCCTCGACCACGATAGGTGGGAGGGGCTGGTTGCGCTTGCGGGCGCTGACGCCCGCGGCTGCCGAAGCGGCCTTGGAGTGAGGAGAGCTGTCGGAGCGACGGCGGCGTTCGCGGAGAGCGTCGCCTACCTCGAGTTCCTCGTCAGCGGCGAGAGGAGAGGTGTCAACCGCGACGGGGGCGGGGAAGGAAACGTCGCCTTCGGGGAAGAGGGGGAACCATGGGTCGCCACTGGTGAGGTCGTCCGAGTTGTACATCGGGGAGACGTCGAGGTCGTGGAGGTAGTCGGGCGACTCGTTGTATTGGGAGGGCGACGTCAGGTTGGTGAAGACGGTTGAGTTGGGCGCGGAGAAGGTGGCGTCGCGGACCATGAGGTCCTGCGGCGACACCGTGCCCATGCTCGTGGACGCGGAATCGGTTCGGTTCATGGCTGGTGCGGGCGAGTACATGGTGGGCACTGCGGGCGAGTACTTGTAGTCGAGATCCGGGAAGTTGATGTTATCCGAGGACTTGAGGTCGAACGAGTCGAAGTCGTCGAATAAGTTCATGTCTGGGCGGGGGTGTGAGTGTGAATCATCGCCGGGTTGTGAATGGGACAGTGAATAATTACCTTGCGCCATGTTGGGGGGGGGGAACGATTGCTTGTTGGAGGGGATGTTGCCGGTGCTCTGTGAGAAGAGAGGGACCTGGGGACGGGTCCTGATCTGGGACTGTAGAGCGGCGGACGACGACGGGGCAGACAGCGCGTAGAACTGCTGTTGCTGCGCGAATGGATTATACCGGTTTGTAAACGCTGGAGAAGAAATCTGATGGCCTGTGCCTTGGATGATCGCGGCGACTCTCTGGTTCTGCAGGGACGGGGCAGACAGGGGGTTTGCGGAGTGACGACGATTGTTACCACTGGGGGCGTGGTTGCGGGGCAGATTAGGGATATTCTGAGCGTTGGGAGACGCCTCGAGAGAACGACGCGGGAAGAGCACGAAGTCCGGAGGAGTTTGATAATCCGTCTGTGGGGAGGGTTGCTGCGATTGCTGTGGTGCCAAAGGGCTCGTTGATTGGGGTTGGGTAGGCCATGGTGACTGAGGGTTTTGGGAAGCCGTCGTAAAGACGTTAGGTAGAATGGTGGTGGGTAGTTGTTGAGAGCTTGAGCTGTTCCGAGGAATGCTGTTGTTCAGATCTTCGAAAAGAACTGGGTATTGAGGAGTGGAGTTGGGTAAGTTGTTTAAAGTTTCGAAATGAATCTTGAAAGCGTCTGGAAGACTAAGGGCGGTTAAGCCATTTTGAGGATGATGACGATGGTGGTGTATTTGTTGTGTTGTGAATAGTATTTTGGGTTAGAGAGAAGAAAGAAGGGAAGAAAAGAAAAAAAGTGAAGCCTGGGGGGCAATGGGTGGGTTATAACTATTTTCCTGGCAGCCTGACAAAATTTAGCGCTTAGTGGGCTGTGGGAAGTCGTAGTTGTAGTTTTGTGGTGTGGTAGGGGGGTGGGGAGGGGGGTGGAGTTAGTATGTGTGTGTATGTGTGTTAGTGAAGGGGATCTTGACGGGGTGTGTATGTATTCCATCCCTCACAAAATGAGACAAATGAGACAAAGCAGGGGTGACAGCGAAGGGCGGGCTGTGGGAACAAAAACTCGCAGTTCTCCGTAGATCCATCAGTATGGCAATCGACAGCGTACAAGTACCACCACACCTCCAATCCGCCTTGTCGATACCTCTCCCATTGTCATTGTGCCTCGCCGTGTACATGTAAGCAAGATGGGGCCAAATAAATCACCCAATGCCAGTTTAGTGCGCAGTGTCCGCATGCCGCGCCGTCCACTGTAGTCCCCACTGTTCTCTAGCGAAGGATGGGGCAGTGCATGGAGCTGATTGGCTCGGAAGTACCCAATGACTGCCAATGGAACGGAGGGACAACGGCGAGGGGATGGGACATGTAGTGTCGTTTCCGCTGTGGTGGGAGGAGGGGGGAGATTGGCACTGGGTGTTCTGACTCATAGTTGCTTGCTGGGGTGATGGGGAGGGATGGGGGGTGCTTGTAATGGCTTGTGTGTGTGGTGATGGACGGTGCATGGGAAACTCTACTGCTACTGCACAGCACACTGCAGTTGGCGATGTGGGGGAGGAGGGAGGGATGTTGAAACGGGGAGGGACACAAACGTAGATGCGATACGATATTGGAGAGGGACAAATAGACTGTCCATCATTCTTTACATACAGTTCACCACAATATGATGCCGCGAATACGAGTATGATTGTAAGTGTGGGATTCCAGTCATATAGATCAGTTCAATACACGCACGCACTGTACTGTAGTATCCCATACCCATAGGCCATATCCCACATCAACCTCTCCCCTAAGAACGGCATTCGTACCCATCCACGCGTACCTGCACGAATATCCCCATCCATCCCCCATCCACATCCTCAATCCAGCATGTCCAAGCAGTCCACACACGACACGCTTCTGCCTTGCTGCAGTACGTTCAATCCCACAAGCCTTCAGACCACGCCTCGGCCTAGACCTTTGTAATCACCCCTCAAAAACCACCCCCCATCCCCGCGCCACCACCAACCAACGCCCATCTCTGCCTCAGGCACCCACCCCTCCGCCCCGCCCGCTACACACCACACACGCCGCCTCGTCCACCGTAGCCACTAGCCTCTGAGGCCGAGTGAGTCATACTCCCCCGTCCCACCTGTGGTCTGTGCTCTACTCTATCCATCCCAATTGATGGGCGGATCCAGGCGGAGGACAGAGCTCCTTTGTATTTCCTAACCATAAAGTCAGGTAAGTTAGGTAAGCTCCACACACACGGGCTTTTGATTCGTCAATGGGGTTTATGGGATTGGGGATGGGAGGGGGGATGGTCGTGTTCGGCTGGAGGGGAGGGTAGAGGGGCTGACTGGCCGCCGGGGAGGGGAGGGCTGGCCGGGACGGATGGGTGTGCGGCGAGAGAGAGGGGCGAGCGCGGCGAGGGAGGGAGAGGGAGTGGGAGAGGGGCGCGGGATGAGGTATATTATTAAGCAGATCTGGCTGGATTACGGTGAAAGATGAGGCTAGATCTGGTAAGTGATACTGTATTGCACTGGACTGGGAGAAGGGAGTGTGGAGGGAGGTGGAGGTGGGAAGTGAGAAAGGTGGAATGAGAAGTGGGATGAGAACTACGCAGAGAGACGGGTGGAAAGGGTTGACCTGAGAACGCTGCCTTGTTGGTTACAGTAGCTGTGGTTCATACTGTGAGAACCGTGTTTGCTGTGTTTGCTGCCTTTACTATGAGAACTATCCCTCACCCACTATCTACACTATGAGGAGGACACTCTACTCGTTTCGTTCCTCCTGGGCTTTGCTTGTTTATTAGTGTCTCTATCCCACGTGGCTGGGACGGAACGGAAGGAAGGAACGGCTGGTAGAGTATATCAGGGTCATCGTTCCTGCCAAGTTTGGGGTTTTGAGACATGTGATCTCTGGTCTTTGGGATATGTGTGGTATCGGAACAGAAGGAACGGTGGTGGTGTCCTCTGTAGACGGTCGTTCTTGCCAAGTTTGGTGTTTTTGAGACATATAATCTAGTCTTTTAAGTCCAGTGCCGGAAAGGAAGGAACAGTGTCGTCTCTCTATTGAGGGTCATTCCTGCCAAGTTTGGGATTTTTGAGACATGGGATGTGGCCTTTTCATCTTGGTTGTCTTCATGGGAGGGCTAGGGGTACTGTGATATCTTCTTGGCAGGGACAGGTGGGGGGGGGGGGGGTATACTCTATTTAAATTCTTGGGTCTGATATGTGGCTTTTTACAATACAGATCTCAATGGGAATGTGGGAAGTGATGCCCTCCCTATGATTATACGCATCAGCATCCCCACCCCCACGGCGACAGAGATATCCACGAATGATGCACTCTATCTTCAAATTCTCACACTTAATACACCTCACAGCACCTCGACGAACATTAACAGACACCCTCTCACCACACAAGACATTTGAGTAATAAGCTTCGTATTCTGCTACCTCCCTAGCTAACGGAGCTCTCTCCTCTTGAACATAAACTCCGCCTTGACCCTATGCCATCCATCCCTCCCTTTCCCCCATGCTTCACATGCTTTCCAATATCACCAACCACTTCCCCATGAAACGAAAACAACAGGGGCATGCGGGCCCCAAACCACTGCTCCAATCTTGCCATTTCTGTCCGTGCAGTGCCGTGCATTGCCGCACTCTGTATTGTAGTATTGTAGTAGTATCAAAAATCAAAGAAAAGAAAAAAAGCCAGACAAAATACGTCGCTGAAAAAAAAATGCGGTCTTCTTTCGCCCAAAAATAGGAAAATAACGACAACAACAGAACAGATAATGAAGAAGAAAAATTCCCCCAAGTTTTGACGAACCCCAAAAAAGGAAAATTTGTTGGTTGTTGAGATGACGAGAATTACAAAGGAGAAACCACCACCACCACCACGCAATTAGTATACCCCCCCCCCATCTCTATCTCAACCCAATAACACTCATCTCCAGCGTCCACACCCTCCTAATCCAGACCTTCAGCTTTCCCTCCACCCCCTCCACGTTCTCCAGCTCCACCCCCTCCCACCAGCACCTCCTCGCCGGTTTGCGCCAGAAAAGGAGTAATTTCTGCGCCATGCCGACGGCGGCGCCGCCTTCGGCGCCGGAACGGACGTCGGTGCGGAGACGCGCGAGGGCGAGACTGCAGATTACGGCTTTGTTGGGTTCGCCGGCGCGGTGGCCCCAGCCGTCTGTGTGGTTGAATCCTCTGGGGGGGTGTTAGCTTCTGACACACAACTAATCGACCAACTACCCATCCAATCCATCCAATCCATCCAATCCATAGATAGGTGTAATAGGAAGGGGATAAAAAAGAAAGGAAATAAGAGACTCACCCAGCAGTCAACATCTCAATCAAATGCTGCTCCGTCGTCCCCGTCTCCTCACTCCTCCTCAAGCCCGAAAAAATCCCATCCTGCCCCAACAACGCCTTCCCCGCCGCCCTCTTCACCTCCATCATCTCGCTCTGCTCGATATCCGCTCTCGGCGGGATAGCGTAGAAATCCAGGTCCTCGCGCAGCACGATGATGCCGGCGCGGTCGCGGAGCATGTCGCGTGCGGATCCGGCGGGGTTGTCGAGATTAACACCGGTGTCGGAGTCGTCGAGGGTGGAGGGGAGGTCGGGGATGGTTTGCGCGACGTTGCGGAAGAATTCGAGCATGTATTGGAGGGAGGCGGGGTCGTACTGTGGGGGAGGGGTGTTAGTGGTGTGCTGGCTGCAATTGAGGGAGGGAGGTTGGGGGGAAGGGGATGGAAACTTACGTCAACTTGGAAGGCGTCGCCTTCTTGGTAGGCGTTTACGTGGCCATCTGGTAAAAGACCGTTGGGGAAGAGAGATAGGAGGACGAATTCGGGGAGTGTTAAGAGTTCGTCTCTTGATAGAGTGAAGCGCGTGCCCCTGAAGAATAGATGTTAGCTAGCCGCCCCCTTCCAAAGTCCATTCATAAACCTACCTCAAGTCCATAGTAATGTTCTCATCAGCACCGACATCTACACCATTAGCTTCCTCTTCGTCAATTCCTGCACGCGCACCGACAAAACTCACCTCCAAGCGTATTAATCGGCGGCGGACCACCCTGCTGCACCTGAGTAAGAATACTCGCAACTCCTCCCGCGGCCGCCATCAGATAGCTGAACGAGAGTAACGGGCTCGACCCTTCCGTATATGCAGGCGGAGGCTCCTCGTCGTCCTTCTTACACGCCGATGATTCGCCCTTATTATCCCGCGGTAACGCTGCCTTTGTCTCTGCAACCGCGTCGTCGGCTCTTGTCCTGTCTGCAAACTCAGGGGCTAGCGGTGCGTATGCTGGTACGGAAGCTGAGCTCGCTGCGTCGGTGACTGCTACTTCGTCTGTAGCGCCGGGGTCGGCGGTGGGCGAGTAGTAGTGGTCGTCGTGCTGCGAGAATGGCGGTGGGCTGCGCGAACAGGGTCGGGGCGAGGAAGAGGCTCCTCCTGTTGATTCCTGCGGGTACTGCGGTGGAGGTGACGACGGCGTGCTGCGCTCAATTCGCGACTGTCCTTCTTGCGGCTTGTCGTGCTGCGCGCGGTGGCCGTGGCCGATGGGAACGGGGCCGGCGCGGGCGTCGGGCGTGTCTGACAACGTCGTGGTCGATGGGGCGGAGATGGGGGTTAGAGACGATGAGTTGGGCCTCGCGGCTGGATTGTCGGATGTGATGTGATGTTGATGATGGGTAAAAGATATCGCTTGGGTGGATGCGCGAGGATCTATACCAACGGGGTATCAAATGGGCATATATATCTAGGTGTATTGACGGGGTTGGGGGTGGTGGTGTTATTGTGGTGTTGTTGCTATTGAGCTCCCTCTCTCTCTCTCTCCCCTATCGCTTGCCTCGCTTGTTGTTGATATGGCGTTGGGTGGTGCTTGGTGCTTGGCCAATTTGTGGGACCCCTGCCACTTGTAGCCGCCGTCATGGAAAGTCTATCGGAGCTTGTGCGGAGGTCGCTCACTAAACTACTTTCTAACACCTCACCTATCAAAACTCACATCGCCATCACACATTATAGGGGTCACCACAAAATCATTGAATCACAGATCCACTTTTAACTTTTAATTCACAGAAAGATGCAAAATTACCAAAAGCAGCCCTCAAGCATACTATACATGCTATACATTATTACTACCAAGTGTACTGAAACCCTCAGTTATCAGCCCAAGATCCGGAAAGGAAGCGGATAATACAAAATATATAACAATTTTGTATTATCCGCTTCCTTTCCGGGGGGGGATGTGAGTGGTCCAGGCGGTCATGTTGCAATGCTAGATAGTCCAAGGATTAATAAAGGCGCGCGGGCGGTATAAATCACAGTATGAAGCAACGGCCAACTTCTTTGATAGCATATAATGAACTTTTATTCTTCATCATCACTACCATCGCCGAAAATTGATTTAAACACGGCTTCTCCTGGCCTTTCGCCTTCTAATGCCTCGTTCCGTTCCGTATCAACCACAACTTCCCTTGGCCTTTCTACCGGTGGTATTACATCTCCGCCGGTCGCAGTCGGATAGTGTTGGTTCCGGCCACCAGACTCCCTGATCAAATCGTCGATATCAGACTTTGAAATCAACTCCGAGGCTCGAGGAGGTTGGCCGGTATTAGTTGCGGGACCGGAATCTTTCCCACCAGCCCTTTCGTTCTCGGGGTCTGGCTGGACATGAGCTGGAGGACGAACACCAAATCTCTTACACAGTAGCCTTGTTGGATAGAAGTTTTCTTCTGATCTCGTCAGGCGCCCAAACATACCAGCCTTTGCTGCGGCCTCGGCTGGGTCTTCCTGCTTTGGCTGCGGTTTACTGAGCAGAGTATCAGGCTTGTTCGCAGCGCCTTCCGTAGGTGCTAATGATGAGGAAGTAAACCGAGTTGCCATCATCCCAGTCATCGGTTTGAAGATCTGCGCACTATGTGCAAACTCCTGAAGCTCTCTAATCCAGTCCTCTTTTGCCACCCCAGGTTCCTTTTCTGGAAGCCCATCTCTGATGCCTGCTTGTATCTCCAAGTAAATCTTATACCGTGACCGTTTTTCCTCATTGTCAGAATATGGCATCCAACCACTCCCGCTGCGTCCCAAAGCAGCCACGGCGACATCAATGTCGATATTTGGGATCTGGCCAGGCGATTCTCGTCGGCGTTCGGGTGGTGGAACATAACCCTCTGGGACTTCTCCTAGAGCTGCAGGAAGATTTGTCTTCCCCGATGCTGAGGCGATTCGATCACGCGCGGACTTGGAGAGGAAGTCGAAGACGGACTTCCCTGGCAAAGGAGCCTCGCCCAGTAATGCTGCACGCGATTTCGGGTCTAATGTCGAGGCTCTCGCCGCATCTGCAGTTGATATATACTCGGCTGCTCCAGAGATAGCGGTTGTTGTTTTTGCAGACGTCCAATCCGGAGGAACTTCTACTGGTCGATATTTATCCATCGATGTGACGTCAATAGAGTCCGTCCCGCTGCCCAGCACAAAGCCATCTAAAGGAAGGCGTCCGTCGTGACATTTTCGGAATCCCAGAGATGCCCTTGCTGCTGCGGCCTTCTTTGATATGAACACCGGCTTGGCCACGCCACTGATGACGGGGTTCTTCTTTTTCTTGTCCCCGCCAATGACTTTATTGTATGATATTTTAGGGCCAATTTCGTATGGATCTTCGTCATCAGAGCCAGTATCGTTTAGTACCCCCATTCCGATTCCACCACGAACTGCTTTCTTTGCCTTCTTGGTTGTCATTGGCCGGGTTGTTCCAAACACCTCCCCCTTGTCAACTTCTGGTTTCGAAACAACATTGTTTTGGTTTTCTTCTCCTAGCTTGGCCGAGCCAGCAAACCCCAACCCTTTGTGATCGATCTTTCGAATAAATGTAATCATTGGTGTATTATCTGGCGCAAAAAGATGCTGCTCTTGGGGCTGGCCAGCACTAGAAATCTCCATTCCCAGTCTTGCAGCCCTCCGGATTTTTGGTCCCACCCCTTGGCCTTCTCGCCATCCCATTTTCTTCAGCAGTTTGACTCCCATTGTCTCGCCCTCGGTTTTAAAAAGGTCCATGTAGCCTCCACGCTTCATGACCTCACCTTCCGTTGAGCCCAATGCAGTGAAATCCCCAGCCGTGAGGACTCTTTGGTGTTCTTCGGCATCTGCAAGATCTTCCTCGTCCATAAAATCCTCCGGGCGACGTTCTACTATCTTCGTTTCGCCATTCTTGCGACTCGATCGCGACGAGACAAAGGTGGATGGAGTCCATCCTTCTTTCGATCCAACAGTGTTGAAATAGCTACAATACACAGTCAGTAATAGTTCAGCCTGAAGAAGACGGAGAATCATACCCTGCGCTAAATCCACCTGTGAAGGCTCCATGCAGCCGTTTTCTCCCTCTCTCATCCGTCACCTCTTGCTTCCAAACAGGAACATACGACCCGTCATCCCGGACATCAGGGTCAAGCGGAGGAAGCGGAGTGCCATAAGCTACAAACGGGCTCTGCTTGGCCCGTAAGTCAGACTCGTAGGCGGCGCGCGTTCGTTTCACGGACATTTCTCGACATGAATGCGGTTGACAAATATTTCGTTTTGCCTGACCTTGCTGGATTGCGATTCACGTCCTTATCTTAGCCGCTTTAAGCGCGCCCAGGAAGCTTAAGTACTATTTGGGTCTATTTGGGAACAATGGGAGCTACGAGAAAGTGAAATTTAGTTGAGGCAAATAGTTGGCATTTCTAAGCTCAAGCTGCACAGCATAGATTTACCTTATTATTGGCTTGATATGTGGTAGCGCAAAGTATGCCGTTGAATCCCAAGGATGGACGCTAAGTAACCAGTCGCCTGGGGTGAGGATCTTAGGTTGCTTTGTCCGTCCTGTGCTAAGGTACGACAACATGTCAGGTCCCATCTCGGAATGTCATCGAGCATGAAACTAGCCCTTAGAGACACATTTTGATTTATGTCTCCTTTATGTGAAGCTCCTTTGAAATAATACCTATATCCCAACTATAAATCAGACTTTAAGCGTCAACAAATGCCGCGGCCTGACTGACCTGCCACGCTTACCGTTGACCCGCATTTGTGTCTGCCAACCTTGCCAACCTACCTTGGGCTATAGCAACATCCACCACCAACCATGCAACGTTGATGACGCCCAGCACTGCAAACCAACCACACCTGTCGCGATAGCATATCAGGCTTTCGTTTCAATTAAACGTCTTGTTTGATCGTGATATCGAGTATCTACGGCACCGCGAGAAGCTGGCTGCATTGATCCCCAGCGGCGTCGCTGGCTAACAATGTCAGCAACCGCCTCACCTCCTCCTAGTGCAGTTGAAGCACAGGGCATGTCCAGACGTGAGGGGCAAGGATCTTCCAGGCGCGACAGTCAATCGTATACGAATCCATCCCGTACGCAGTCGACGAGATCGAGACCCTCTGCTACTGTTCCCAGCCCAGTTCGCGCCCACTCCTCGAATTCACGCCCAACCTCGCGACGCGTGGACGAGATACTCCCGCAACAAGACTATGAGACAACGAACGTAGCTCAATCAAGCAGGAAGAGATCGACTGATCGTTCCAACCATATTCGAACGGAGTCGACGAGAAGTGGACATACCAGAAGCTCGCCGCGCCATCATCCCACCTCAGACATGACGAGCGCAGCTGGTAGATCCAGTGCCGCTGGCCCAGCGCCAGTTGTGGTCCCTGTAGAACAAAAGGCCACGAGACAAGGAAGATCGAGGACTGTGATACCCGCTCAGACAGGTAACTGGATCCTGGGGAAGACCATTGGTTCCGGAAGTATGGGGAAGGTGAAGTTAGCGAGACGTGTTGAAGGTCAAGAAGAGGTTAGCGGAACAATACCCCATGACACCGTCGCTAGGTTACTAACTGTTCGCTGCAGGTTGCTGTCAAGATCGTTCCCCGCGGATCCACCCCCGATGAATCCCAACAGCAGACCCGAGCTGATCGTGAGCGTGCGGAGCGTTCCAAGGAGGTACGCACTGCTAGAGAAGCCGCAATTGTGACACTCCTCGACCACCCATACATATGCGGCATGCGAGACGTCGTACGCACGAGCCACCATTGGTATATGCTATTCGAATACGTCAATGGGGGCCAAATGCTCGATTATATCATCTCTCATGGTAAATTGAAGGAGAAGCTGGCGAGAAAGTTCACGCGCCAAATTTCGAGTGCTCTTGACTATTGCCACCGCAACAGCATCATCCACAGAGATCTGAAGATCGAGAACATTCTCATAAGCAAGACGGGTGATATTAAAATCATCGATTTCGGCTTGAGCAACTTGTTTGCACCAAAATCACACCTGAAAACATTCTGCGGCAGTCTTTACTTTGCGGCACCAGAATTGCTCCAGGCCAAGGCGTATACCGGCCCTGAGGTTGACATTTGGAGTTTCGGAATTGTGTTGTATGTTCTGGTGTGTGGAAAAGTTCCATTTGATGACCAGAGCATGCAAGCTCTGCATGCCAAAATCAAGAAGGGCATTGTCGAGTACCCGAGTTGGCTCAGTTCTGGTAAGCTTCTCTCGTTCTTATAACATGACCCATCCACTAACAAAAAGTCAGACTGTAAAAATCTCATCTCACGGATGCTTGTAACAGACCCAAAACAAAGAGCCACTCTTCATGAAATAATGAATCATCCGTGGATACTCAAGGGGTTTGGCTTCCCTCCAGAAAACCATCTCCCCGCACGCGAGCCAATTCAACTTCCTCTTGATCCTGAGGTAGTACGTGCCATGACAGGATTTGATTTCGGTGCGCCGGAGCTTATCCACCAACAATTAACGGAAGTTATTGAGTCTGACGACTACCAACGTGGTATTCGATTAGCCGCCCGCGACAAGGGATCGCAAACTCCGAGAGACGTTGAGAAGAAGAGAGGATTCGGCTTTGACTTCTACAAGCGCAGAAGCTCCACAAATAGCAAGGACACACTCACAATGCCTTCGACTGAGGGCTTGCAATTGGGCAACGACCCGATAAATGCATTCCATCCTCTGATATCCGTCTACTACTTGGTTCGTGAGAAGCAAGATAGGGATCGTAGAGCAGCCAACCCAGGGGCTACTAGCCTGCCACGTTCTCCAAATGAGGCGCCTCTGCAAATGGCTGAGATTGCACCCCCTCAGGCTGCACACACCAATACCGCAGCATATGAAATGCCAGGTGAGACGGCAACCGGAGGTAGAACTCGCGCTCGTGCACGAACACATGGCGAAGAAGATGTTACCGAATCCATGAAGAACTTGAAGGTTGGAGGAGCAAGCGGACCGACCTCACCAGCTGCCATTGATGCACCAGGTGGGCAACTGAAGAAGGAGAGTGCTGCAACCAGCCTTCTTAGACGATTCAGCACGCGTAAACGCAAGGATACACCTGAGCGAAACACTGACAAGCATTACCCCCCAGCTGTGACAGTGCGATCGCCAAGTGAAGCACCAACTACACTGAGGAAGAGCTTCAGTATTCGTCGTGTTAGAGAACGTGACCGTGGCGCTCAATCAAGCACCATTCTGTCTTCAAGCACTAGCAACCGTCAGGACCGCGACTTGCTGACTCCACCACAAACAGCAGACGGCGTGAGGGCAGGCAAGATGATCGGAAGATCTACGAGCGTCAACTCAGCAGAATACCGCCGTCGCCACGAAGATAGAGAACCTAAGCCGCGTGTGACGTACAAAGAGCCACCAGCAACAAGCGGTTCAGACCACTCACTTGCAAGTGGAGCGAGATCTTCCATGAATGACAAGTCTCGCGATGAGGACCAGGGTGGAGCCCCTCGCTCTGGAACCAACAGAGCTAAATCGCTCGGCCACGCTAGGAGAGAGAGCATTCAAGCTCGCCGTGCCCGACGTGAGGAGGCAAAGGAGAAAGATATCCCAGAGAAGGCCAGTCTGGAGGCGTCCGATAATAACGGTGATAACTATGGCAATGCCGAAATCGCGAGACCTGTATTCCTGAAGGGTCTCTTCAGTGTGTCGACCACCTCGACGAAACCTGTCAACACTATTAGAACGGATATCGTTCGCGTTTTGAAACAACTCAACGTGGATTACAAAGAGATTCGGGGAGGATTCCAGTGTCGCCACATGCCTAGCATCGACTTGAAGAAGGTGGTTGATGTTCCTTCCAGCTCCCAAAACTTGCAACCTCCGGGGTCGTCCCACCGTCGCCGCATTAGTTTTGGTGGGTTTACCTTGGGCGGCGGTAATGATCGTGATCGTGATGAATACAGAGATGTTGAGAGAATTGCTCCAGCACCAAAGAATTCCCGACGTGCCGCAGCAGAGGCGAGCTTTTCCAACTCGGACGTATCTGATGATAGCCTCGGTCGATCTAAGCAACGCAGCTCGTCGAGGAGAGCTGCAGGAGAGACTACCACCCACGTCCAGAGCGATCTTGGTGGCAGCATGATCCTTGAGTTTGAGATCTTGATTGTCAAGGTCCCACTGTTCTCTCTGCACGGAATCCAGTTTAAGAGACTGACTGGTGGCACTTGGCAATACAAGAACATGGCGGATCAAATCTTGAAGGAGCTTCGCCTCTAAGGGCCTAAGTGTCGATAGTTGGCAATACAAGAATATGGCGGATCAGATCTTGAAAGAACTTCGCCTCTGAGGGGCTAACTGGCGATAGTTGGCAATACAAGAGTGTGGCGGATCAAATTCTGAAGGAAGTTCGTCTCTAGGGCGATATAAGAACATAGGCGGTTGAGTTTTGAAAGAGCTTCAACACTAAGAGGTTAACTAGCGATGCTTGACGAGACAGGAGTACGGCCAATCAAATTTCGAAAGAGCTTCAACTCTATATCAACGAGGCAATACGAACGAAAATGGTGATGAGTGAACGGCGGTATCGGGGCGACGATTTGTTGTTTTCCTTTGCAGACGATCAGGACTCCATTATGGACACAACGGATCAACGAGTTTTCTATGTTTGAGTCATGCACATTTGCTATTTTTTCTTCTTCTACTTTCTGCCTGGTCACTGCATATTACGGTGTGGTTATATGAGCGTTCAGATGCCTACTATTTTCTCGTCCAGCCTTCGGTACACATTGTTGGGGCGTCTTATAGGTTATGATGCCTCGGAGTATACAGAAAGATGGGATATCGCAATTCGTATGAGCGTAATGATCGGCTATTGCCGTGGGGAATATAGTAATGATTTTTATTCGGGAGTTTGAGTGTGATTTGCGTGATATGTGTATGGCCTTAGCTGTGCAGCTCAGGAGTGGTATAATACGCTGAGCTTGGAGTAGATGGTGAGGCCAACCTGACTTTTTGTAGCAGAGGATAGTAATTACTTGATATTACTCTCTTACTAGACTCTGATGCCGTGATTATAGTATTTTTGGTGAATTCACTATTAATTTTGTTTGCCAGAAACGTGTTTGAGTTATATAAATTCACTGGTGGACTAATATAATACCACTTCGCCAGTCAAAACCAACCATCCTTTCTACAACTCCAGGTTCAAATCAACTATCCACATAAATACACAAGTTCAAAGACGTCTTCCATCTCTTTTATCAATATATATACTATCTTTTAAAGATCTCGCTCAGACCACAAAGCCTATCACATATCGAATCTTCAATCACGCCGCCGTCCCTGTCCCTGTTTCTGCCCTGCCACTCACAGTCGCACGGTCCAGCACGGTCCAGCACGGTCCAGCACGGTCCAGCATTGGGCTCACCGCCTCCCAGGACTCGACAGTAGCGCCTCGGTTACAACCCCCACTGTCTTAACGAGACGCTTATTATACGCTATCCGTTCATTGTTCGGCCAGTCAGGCGCTCAGGCTTGAACTGTACATGCCGCCGTAGCGTGGTAGCCTCATCTCAACGATCTACCTTCAGCTACAGAGCCGACCGAACGGACACCAACGACGACAACCACCCCCTCCTCCCAAGACCACCAACCACATCCACAAAGCATCAGCATACCGAAACTCTTACGATGCTCTCTCAAGGAGCCCACGTGTTCTCGCACCAAAACTTTGGCCACAACGAGGCGGCTTGGTTGAACCAGCACAACCACCAGCAAACTCACCACCAGGCCCAAGCAGCAGCTGCCGCCCACGCGACTGCAGCTCACTACAACCGCATCCAGGCCACACACAATGCGTCTGTTCCTACACACCTGCCAGGTCATGCACAGGAGAGCGCAATGATGGATGGTGTCACCGAAGAGAACCGGCGAGTCCTGGTATGGATCGCGGAACTGCTGAACGAGGACACCCGCGAGAGCGCATTGCTCGAATTGAGCAAGAAGCGCGAGCAGGTCCCCGAATTGGCGCTCATTCTCTGGCACTCTTTTGGTAAGCCGATGAATTCAAATTGACGATTGGAGTCTTTGCTAACGTGGCGTCGCAGGTGTCATGACCTCTCTGCTCCAGGAGATTATCTCCGTTTATACGTTACTCAACCCATCTCAATTGACTGCCGCCGCATCCAACCGTGTATGCAACGCGCTTGCTCTTCTCCAGTGTGTGGCGTCGCACAATGAGACCAGGGCTCTCTTTCTCAATGGTATGAATGATTCCCCGCGCTTCCAATGAAGGAGACTGACTAATCCGATCTACAGCTCACATCCCGCTATTCTTATACCCATTCCTGAACACGACATCCAAATCGCGGCCATTCGAATATCTCCGTCTGACCTCCCTTGGTGTCATCGGCGCCCTGGTCAAGAACGACAGCTCGGATGTCATCAACTTTCTCCTCACCACTGAAATTATCCCACTGTGCCTGCGCATCATGGAGACTGGTTCCGAACTGAGCAAGACTGTTGCCATTTTTATCGTGCAGAAGATTCTTCTTGATGACCACGGACTGAACTACATCTGCGCGACCTACGAGCGCTTCTATGCTGTTGGGACTGTTCTGAGCAACATGGTCAACCAGCTCGTGGAGCAGCAAACTGCCAGGCTCTTGAAGCACGTTGTCCGCTGCTTCCTACGGTGAGCACCCCAGTACTCTCTACCAATACGTGACACAAATGCTGACTCAAATATAGTCTCAGTGACAATGCTCGGGCCCGCGAGGCCCTCCGGCAGTGCCTCCCAGAGCCGCTCCGCGACGCCACCTTCTCCTCGGTTCTCCGCGACGATGCGGCCACGAAGCGCTGCCTCGCCCAGCTGCTGATCAACCTCTCCGACAGCGTTGTCGACAACCACCACCAAGGTCTTTAATTCTTGTACAATATATCGATGCATACAAATGGCGAGAGTAGGATTTCCTTTTGGTTTTGCATAGACGTAACGATACCCGGTCTTCATTTCGACATCTGGGAAAGAAAGCTAGAGCAGCACACACACACAATGACGGATATGAGGATTTTAAAAAACCACAAAAGCAAAGTTGCGTTCGCGTCTTGATTTGGTTGCTGCAGCTAGGGAGGGGGAGGGGGTGTTTTTTGGGGCAATTGGCTTTTCGGCATTTAATGGGCAAAGAACGAGGATTGGGTTTTTTTGGAATTTGGGGATCGGGGAAGGGGGCTTGCAGTTGCACATAACATTAACCACCCGGGCTTTATTATTATTTTTTTTACGGCGGCGTTGGACGTGCGATGGGATGCATGGACGGAAATGGCGCAGAGCTGGAATTCTTTTTTGATTGCGATGTCGTGTTGTAAGATAGCTACCATGAGGAGGAAGAGACTGGCTTTTAGGGAGAGATATGATATTTGCTTTTCAGGAATAGAAGCTTGATTTTCGACCAATGATGCGCTCAGCAGAGATAAGTGACGTTGCCTTTTGGTTGACTGAAATTTGATGGTGGTGGATGCTGACCTATTCGTAATAATTCGTGCCTATTTATATGTTGAGGCGATATACGATGCCATTACGACATTGCTTACTTCGCATGAGCCAACAGAACAACTGTCCCCAATGTTGATTCACGTGTTGAGCTACTGACAGTTCCTGCTTGCCTTCAAATAAGCCCCTCTACGCCCCTCAGCACGCCCACCAGGTTGAGGGGCGCCGACGATTTGACAGGTTGCTGGACCATTAGTCATCGAAGCAAAGCCCGTCGACATTGGCTGAGGTGAGAAGGTGATCAGTAATCGACAAGGTTCAGACCCCCAGGTCTCCCCCATTACAAATCCTCAACGTCAACGAGCTACAACAGCTTCCACAGACCCGAAAGCTTTTAAATAAACTACACATGTCCAGCTACAGTGGATCCGAATGATCCGCCTTCGTTATGAGCTTATCCCACTGATTGTGGACCGTCTGCGCAAGCTGCACTTTTTCTCCGCCGCCTCATCCTCCAAGGTACCGAGCCCACGACACTTTGTAGCACTAGTGCCAAGACTGCGATTAGAATCCAGGAATGCCGAGGCAGAACTACCAGATTAGCAACGCCGGCGAGGGACCCAATATTCTAGACCAGATGGAGATTCTGAATGCCGAGACATACGATGCTGAGGCTGCCTCGATTGCGCGCAGTTTGACGGAGCTGGCACGGCGGCCACCGGTGCCGCCCCCGCATATGTTTGGGATGACGGGGGGGTTTGAGGCTGTGATGGAGAGGAGGATGGATGTGCCGAGGGTGGCCGCGCAGAGGGTTGAAGTCAAGGAGACGAAGACTAGGAAGGCGAGGAAGGCGAGGGGTGCGAATCTGGGGGAGGAGGAGGAGGATAAGGGTGGGAGGAGGAGAAAGAAGCAGAAGTTGAGCGAGGACGAAGATGGCGATGAGGATGATGCGTCTAAGAAGTCGAGGGGGCGCCCGAGGCTAGACACTAAGGACGAGACGGCTGCAGATGTAGGTGTTTATATTTCTCCAAGTCACTATTTGCATTCCGTATACTCCGAAGATGGTAATGGCTCATGGCCAAGAGGGGCACCACCCCACCAATGGCTAGTATATATTGGCTCAAGCTGCCATATTTTACTCTGGATCACGGGAATAATATTGTCTCGTCTGCTCTTACACAAATAATGTACTGACATTAGACATAGCGCCGTCGGACACAGATTCGCCTGGCACAGCGAGCCTATCGCCACAGAAAAGAAACAACCATATCGTCTCTAGAATCACAGGTCGAGAAGCTACAGAGTACGGCCGAAGCAATGAATAGCGCCTTCCTCGGGCTCTATGATTTTGCCTCCTCGCAAGGTATCCTCCAGCGAGAACCCGACTTTGCACGGCAATTACAGGCAACAACTCAACGTGTCCTGGAACTGAGCAAGGCAGCCGCTGCAGACCAGTCCAGCCACGATGACGATTCTAGCCACGCTGATGAAAAGAACCTTGACAACCAAGTCACTGTTGTCAAATCTGAATCTAAGAGGTCAAAATCACAGACGCTGAGCCCTCCGGAAAAGGTCATACCCATTCTTGGTAGATCGGCTTGGGGCAATGACTCTCCAAGCCACGGAGAGGAATATTCTTTCCAGCAAACTTTCAACCAAATGCCTCTTCCCAACCAACTACCAGTGGAAGGTCAGATTGATAGTCTGCCAAATCTCGACGATGGCAACTTTGTCTGTGAGCTGACTGAAGCCGATATAAATCAATTGCGCGACGAAGCCGCTGGCATGAACCCGTACCAGTTCAACCTCGGACTTGGCAACGATCAAGTCCTCACCTCACCGACCTCTTTTGCAAGCCTTGAGACAAGCTTTGCACGTCGTCTTCATCGTACCTCGAACGAACGCGGCTTTCGGCTCCTCACGAATCCTCACTCGAGCCCGCTAATTCTCAAGAGAGTGTTTGGATTCTCGCTCCTCTTTCGGACCAAAGAACAGCTACTGGCGTCGCTGGTCGAAAAAATGGAACGCACCTCAGGTAAGGGACTGCTGAATCTTTGGTCGGCACCCTTCGTGCACGTTGGCGGCTCGGGGACGTATTATCCGCTGCCCGAAGAGGACATCTCGAGTAATCTGATGCCGAAAGTGAGGACAGGCCGATCAATGGGGCCTCTTACGAACAATGCTATGTCGGCGCGGGAGAAACATATGATCGATAACTTTACCTGTAGCGCGGAAGGATTTGAAGGGAAATACTTTGACGCCAACGATGTGGAGAGCTATCTAAGAGGAAAGGGTATCGACATCGCACCACATACAGAATATGTTACCGTCAATTTGGACATGGTCTCATTGGAGGGCATGCCAGCTGCGCCAGTACCTTCCAACTTCAGCACTGACACCAGTAATTCAATTTCACCTAGAACACCACTGAGCCCTAGCGCTATGGGGACCTCGAATGGAGACCAAATTCCGCAGACACAAACATTCGAGGAGGTAATGGAGGAAATCCAGATGACAATCGATTTCACATCTGGATCAATGTATCAGAATGCCGCCTCGAATTGGGCGAATGCATCCCCTCCGATCCTTGAAGATAACAATGACAACAGCAACAACAGCAACAACAGCAAGCAACCGCCAGCTCTGAACGCATTTGACCTCAGGGGACCGATCTTTGACGCAGGACCTACCAAACTTGACTCGAATGGCTACGATAACGCGTCGTCGTCGTCAACTTTAAACTCCCCGCGGCTCGTGACGCTCAGCGTTGCGACCTTGGTACAGCGTGAGTATACCCCTTTCAAATAGGAGAAGTGAGCAATTGCTGATGATTCGCAGATATATCTAGAGAGGGTGTTTGCTTGGGTAGAGCGCCGGGATTTAGGCCCGGGGATGTCGACCGGGCTCTGCGGAGGACTATTGGGGAAGCTTTCGAGTATTAGAAACAACTCTTGTTATGAGGAAACCTTGACGAGTGTACGAATTTTGGCGGGGGTTGGCATGTGATTTTTTGGAGGAAACCAAGTGTTTTGGCGTTTGAGGCAGGTTTATGGTACGGCCGGGGAAAAGGCCGACAAGGGGTATGGGTTCGAATGTAATAATATGGATGGTTGCACCGTAGATCACCATCAACTCTCCAAGCAACTTCAACTAATGAATCAACTACGGGGTATAAGCCTCTGGAAATATGTTATTATACAAATATTTACAATTAAAGTGGTATATAAACATCTAACAGTTGACTGATAGGCTATTGACCCATGCCAGCCGCTCTACCAAGAACGAATATGGACAGCCGCTACTCAGTACTTTGGCAATTCTCCCTGGACAGCCTCATCCCTCTCCCGCTTCCTCTGTCTATACCTCTTCCGCTTCTCCCTAAGCCACTCTCTCTTCTCTATATCAGCCAGCCTCTGCTCCTCATCCACAATAGCCAGCATCTTGTGCGCAAGTACAGTATTCGCCTCACTAGCCTTCTCGAGCGCGTCTTCAACTGCCTGTTTCCCTCGAAACGTCGCCGAGCTCCAGTGGTTCCCCTCCGCCATCCCCAACTCCTCATCCCACGTCTGCTCCCAGCCCGCCATATCCAGCAACCCCCCCAACCTATCCAAATGATCATTCCGCTTCTGCCGCAGCTTAATCTTATCATTCAGAACCCGCGACAGGAACTCGCTCTGCGGCTTCTTGAACCGCATGAAGGGTATCAAGTTCGCGCCCACAAGCTTAGGGACATGGCGGCGACCCGAAAGCTGAGACTTGGGGAGAGGTCGCTGCTCGAGGACGGGGATGTGGCCGGGATAGGGCTCTGGTATGCGCTTCGGAGGAGGGGCCGGGAGGGGCGGATTCTCGGCGTTCTCGAGGCGCGCGGCGTCGCCTTGGGCTTGGACGCCGCGGAGGAGGGAGAGGATCTTGGAGTGCGCGGCGCCGGAGCCGGTGGTGGCTGTGTGGAGGAGTTCTTCGGCTTCATAGCCGACTCGCAGTGCTGCGACTACGAGCGGGCCGCTTGTGACGTGGGCATTGCGACGGAATTGTCGGCGGATTATGTGTTTTATGGGGGGGACGGGGCCTCTGTTGAAGCTCGCTGGTACTTTAATCTGACGGCATTTCGAGAGAAGGGCTCGGTAGAGAGCGATGCCTAGCTTGCGTGTTAGTATATATGTAGAGTAATATACGATTGTCTTGTACATACAGGCAATGCGGTGTGGCCCACGCCTATGTGGAACGAATTGCTTCGGCATTCATCTGGTGTTGTGAAGTGTTGCGGCTACCTACGTGCAGCAAGCTACAAGGCTGAACATATAAATTCGCGGTTGCTCATACTGGGCCCACACGCGGCCACGCATCACGTGCACAACTTCAATATCAAGTAGTTTACAATGTCATGGCTTATTGATGTTAGCTCTGTTTAGTTGCTATCTCATGAGATCGTTTACGCTTGCCAACCAGTTTCGCCACGCTGATGCACCTGCAAAAAGAAGAAATGGCAACAATCCAACACCCACTGAGAACCCAGCTACAGCCAGTGCTTCGGCGTAGTAGCCCGAAATCATATTTATAAAGCATATGTTGAACCCTCGGCCGGCTGAGGAATCTTCTTGTGTGCAGGGTGTGCCATATACCTGTGCTGTGTCAGTAAACTATCCATGGTATCGGTGATGTGTGTGACCCCACCTTCTGAGATCGATCAGGACGGTCTCCATGGTATATTCCCTCTTCCACTGAGCCAGGCATGGCAGCTTGGAGGGATCGACCTATAAGGCAATAAGTAAGTGAGGCCAAGGATATATGCACAATATGAGGCTGACCTGTCCATTCCTTGGGTTTACGCAAGGCAGGTTGATTTCGCTGATAAATTGGATCGTCGGTGGCTTGTCGGGGTAGTCATCGCCGCAGTGCATCTTCAGCGAATAGATTCTGTTCTCGTGCACGCTCTGGTAGGCATAGTATCAGTATTGAACATATCTAGATATCCAGGAAAGAAGGGTTTGGCCATACGTGTGGGGGGCCCAGGATTGTCCCGTTCCAGTTCGACATGAGAAGATCATCACCCTCCGCAAGACCGTATGAGCACGCCTCTGAAGATAGTTGTCAGTTAAACTATCCGGCATATTAATTCAGCTTTCCA
Source organism: Pseudogymnoascus sp. WSF 3629 (assembly GCA_001662585.1). Classification (NCBI taxonomy): domain Eukaryota; kingdom Fungi; phylum Ascomycota; class Leotiomycetes; order Thelebolales; family Thelebolaceae; genus Pseudogymnoascus; species Pseudogymnoascus sp. WSF 3629. The sequence goes on from KV454588.1 coordinate 240,847, forward strand.
TACCTGCGCCGAGACCCTTCTCGCCCTTCTCCAGTTCTTCCAGCAACCTGAAGTTCCTTGGGACCTTGGCACCCATGATAGCTGATGTATGTTCTTATTGAGAGTTTGGAAGACCGCTGCGCAAAATTCCTGAAGGCAAAAATTCGCGTTAGTCTCTTTGTCAGAATACTCTAAAATATTAGGGGTTCTTCTTACCACTTCTGTTCGATCTGGAAGTCGTAGATGAAGTAGAGTCAGACAAGGCCGTTGAAACCGAGGCGGGTACAAGAGTAGTGGGGGTTTGACGCAAGGCTGGTGGTACTTGTGGCATCGCGTCCAACCCTTATATGTAAGGCAGAACAATGAGGCATGAACATAACAGGGCGTGGTGGCCTTGGGAGGAAGAGGCCAGGTTTGGGTAAATCCACAACTTATAAAACATGGAAAGATAGAGGCGCCATTACCATCTAAGACATGGGAAGAACTAGGCAAGATGTCGTTGCAGATTCTTAGTTCGGAGCTTTCCAATCTCGTTCAGGAGAGCAAGAGAAAGCACACCGAGCTCCGTACAGTATGTCCCCTTTAGCTTCCCGAGCCTACAACGACGAAGGCAACTTCGTATTGGCGAGAGCATAGCTGACGACACAAAGGCCGCGGAACATTCTCTAGAAGAGCTTAAATCGCTACGATTTACGTCGGAAGCACAGGTAGCTGCTGGTATATAAGCCCCCTCTCTTTACTGAATCCAACAGCTGACATAGATGAACTAGATCTAAGCCAAAGGGGGAACTTTGTCACCCCATTTCTCATTGCTTGCGGAACGAAGAATGCAAAATTCACGGGCATTGCAGTTGTTTGCTTGCAAAGACTTGTTGTGTCACGTGGGCTCCCAAGGTTCAGGTTGAAGGAAGTCTTGAAGGCATTCCTTGAAGCAACTTCGTCGGGGCTAGATGTCCAGTTGAAGCTATTACAAGCTCTTCCTTCCTTACTTCAAAACTATGGGAAAGATATTCAGGGCGAGCTGTTGGCGAGTGTCTTAAATATTTGCACCATTCTCCAAGCGAGCAAGAATGGGATTGTGAACAACACCGCAGCTGCAACCCTGCAGCAGCTGGTAGTTACAGTCTTTGATAAGGTTGTCACTGAAGATGGAGTCCTTCTCGAAATTCCTACGATTGCCGAGGCGCCGGTAGAAAAGGGAACAGTTCAAGTCAGGGCGTCTGCCTTTGATGCCTACAGGGTATTCAACGACCTCTGTCTCTTGACAGAATCCCAAAAGCCACAGTTTCTGAAAGTCGCCGGCCTCCCGCAAACCTTTGTATTGGAATTGATCGAATCGATATTAACCAACCATGCCGATGTCTTCTTGGAACACCCAGAGCAGGCAAATGTACTTCGCACGAGGCTCATGCCTTTCATTATCAGCTCCATGTCTGAGAAGTTAACGTTTCCCACAACAGTTCGGGTTACACGGATTTTGTACACATTGCTTCGGCGACATCTTCGAATCCTTGTTCCAGAGAGCGAAATGGCTGTGGGACTGCTAACTCATATGTTGGATCATGACACCACGCTTTGGCGGCGGTCTCTGTGTATGGAAGTTTTTAGAGGAATATTCGCAGATGCAACCCTTACCAGAGATATATTTTCACTATACGATGCACAGCCAGGGAAGAAGAAGATTTTGGGTGACCTGGTGGCAGCCTTTGTTCGACTGAGCTCGGAGAAGCCCGCCGTAATTGGCCTGGGAAGCCAGTCCACTGTGCCATCCGCCAATCCGTCGAGCAACGAGTCAAATGATCAAGCTATGCTGGAGGCAGCTGGTATACCAGGAATAATTGGCGGTTCTACAGGGCCCTACGAACATTCTGCTGGCATTAGCGTGCAGTGGAGCTCCATGCGGGTGCCATGCATTGATCAGTTGGACAAGTCCGATCCGCCTGGAATTCCCGATTCTTATATATATGGGCTCGCCTTGACTTGCATCAATAGCTTCGCTGAAGGACTCGCAAAGTTTATTTTACCTTTAACTATTCCGAGTGATTCCAAGTCAAGAAAAAGAGGCCCGCGGGGTAGTGATGCGGCAAAAGATGCCATCGAAGCAGCAGAGAATACCGCTGATGCTACGAATAATAAGGCAGACCGAGGACCGTCGCACAAAAAGGGACCTGTTCCTCTCAATCCTCTTCTACTTGAAGACCATGCATCATATAACGAGGTCAAACTTTGTGCTGATATCGTCGAGAGTTGCTGGCCTGCTATTTTGGCCACATGTTCTACCTTTATGTACGCATGTTTGGATGCAGACTATTTCCATGGTCTGGTGCGCTCATTCCAAAAATTCACACACGTGGCGGGACTTCTCCGACTTTCTACGCCCAGAGATGCGTTCCTCACAACTCTGGGGAAAGCCGCTGTTCCTCCAAATATTTTCACCGGCTTAACTGGGCCCCCGTCTACTCCGAGTACGCCCGGCCCTGAAAGTCACGGCATCTTTAGCAATGCAAGAGGTTTACTCAGTGTTGATAGTCTAGCTAGCAATGCCTCAAGCATGGCAGACAGGACAAGGCATGGATCTACTGATTTTACACCAGCCTCACTCAATACGCGAAACCTACTCTGTCTTCGAGCTCTGCTCAACCTCGGAATTGCTCTTGGTCCGACACTAGATGATGCCGCATGGCTGATCGTCCTGGAAACCCTTCAACAGGCAGATTTCGTCTTATTTTTCTCAAGCAAGGGTACCGGCCGGCCGCCCTCCTCGTCAGGGTTTAAGCAAGAGTCACAACAGAATCCAGATAGCTCGGCAGCTCTGCTTGCCAATTTTGGCACCGAGATTAAAGCGGTTGAAACTGCAGCATCCAGGCTATTTGAAAGCACAGCTAGCTTTCCTAATGATTCGTTCGTGCATGTCGTCGCCGCCTTGTGCATTCTCTTTGGTCGAGAAGACGAAGCAGATGTAAAGAGAAATTCCATTGATAAGGCCTCCCTATCCCCGACAGCGAGTCGCAAGGCATCATACACGCACCGACGAGTGACGAGCACTTCGGCATCCGTGTCCTCCCAAAGCCATGGCGATTTTTTCGCACTGGCTAAGTTGGGGAATATTGCAAGCATCAATATTGATCGCCTGATTTCATTTGACCCCGAAGTATCAGGCTGGACCATCCTAACCTCTGAGCTTATATCTGCCCTAACGACGCCAGCTGTCGCATCGCCTATAAGGCAGCGAGCCGCAGAAGTCCTCGTGCGTATAGTCCTTGAGGCTGCCAGTGTCCCTACATCCGCGTCTGAAGATGTCCGAGGCCCAGTTCAGTGGCGCTTGCTTGACACATTCCGCCGCGCATTAAAGCCTTTACAAGAAGAAGACCGCAAGGTATCAACTTCGGTAGTTCCTACGGATATTGAGGTCCATAGGATTGTACTGGAGGGACTTAAAAGCATTTTAGAGCACTGCGGTGAAAACCTCATCACTGGTTGGGACATCACGTTTGAGATCATAGACTCCGTCTTCTTGCACGACAAATCCCTGGACTCATCGCGTCCAACTAATACGAGCTTCTTGGGAACACGCTCCCCAAGGCTTGTTCGATCAGCTTTCAACTCCCTTGAATTAATCTGTTCCGACTTTCTTACATCACTGCCAAATTCTTGCTTTTTAATACTCGTTGATACCCTTTACCAATTTTGTACCCAAGATGACGATTTGAACATCTGCTTAACGGTAAGTTTCCATATTGCCCCAGGCTTTACGCGACCTTTATTTCTGACGAAACATAGACTGTAACATTCTTTTGGGTTGTTTCGGATTTTATTTCGAGCAGAGGCGGCTCATTCTCGTTAGATAAAGATGTCATTGATTCGATCGATGAAGATAAACTCCACAAGAAGGCAAAGAGTGATGACCAAGCTGTCTCGAATGCTGCGCTTTGGCTACTGTTGTTGCACCGACTGACAACCGTTACGACCGACGAGAGATTGGAGCTCAGAAACAGTACGTACTTTACCAGTATTACGTTGGTATAGAAGCTTACAACCTGCAGGTGCAATCCATACCCTACTGAGGATATTTGATGCGTATGGAGACCATCTCAGCCCGCAAGCTTGGTCCATGTGCTTTGACTCTGTCATATTCAAGATGCTTCTTTCAATAGCGTCTCAGCTGAGTGGTGCAGATACTGGCAAGCGAACTTCCGAAACGGAGAAAAAGGCATGGATCGAGACAACAATCGTCGTCCTAAATGGCGTCGCTAATTTACTGGCAACCTACATCCATGTTTTGGCCACCCATGAAGGCTTCCCAGGCTGCTGGCAGTCATTACTGAGCCATTTTGACACTCTACTAAAGCTTGGTCATCTTGATATCAACAGTGCCGTATTCAGGGCTTTACGCCAAATACTAGCCCAGACAAACACGGAATCGGAAGACTCAGCAAACCTATCACGAGAGTCCACCGATTTGGTTTGGGCCCAATGGTCTCGTGGGCTGCCCCTTGTCTCAGGCTCAGAAGAGAACAATCAAGATTGTCTCATTGCCTATATCGCATGTCTCCAAGAACTATACCGGCTAATGAAGCAATACGTTGATACTGAACGAACTCAACGCATATTGGACCTTCTTCGAGATGCAACAGAGCAAGCTCATATTGGAAACTATTCGGCAGATATTGAATATCTTACTCCGCTCCAAACGAATGTTCTCGAATCCCTCAAGTTGTTACGTACGGACATTAAGGGAATTCCTGGCGCCATTATCAAGCAAGTGGCCGACTTTGTCTCCCTTGCATTCAAAACCCGGGATCAGAGCGCCCCGGGCAAGAAAACAACTTACATCGCCTTGTCCAAAGAATCTATGGGCTTATTGGAATCGTTAATTACTTCCCACGCCGCCGATCCCGAAATATATGCCAATGGAGCCGTTACAAGATCACTGACAGCTCTTTCAATGCCAATCACGCTGAAATATGGCTTTAAAACCAAAACCAAAAGCATAGCACCTTGGCGACGCGCCACAAGCACAGCAATTGCCATACTCGAAGCTACTCTTCCAAAGATAGCAGATGCTAAGGTTTCCGATGAGAACCTGCGCCTAATATGGGCGTCTATTATTGAAATCGCAAACGGGATCATGGCGGCCGATTGCAGCACAGTCACTGACCTTGCAACGATTACCAGTGACCAAGATTTTGATATCCAGTCTTTTGTCTCTCTGCGGAACCTCATTATACCCTCGCTGGGCAACCACCTCATCCCCGACAAGACGCGCCGATCCTTCGCCGAATCTCTCTTCCATACCTCCTTCATCCACGCCCCTGCTCCAGCCGAACTCCCTCAAATTAACCAAGAATTACTAGCCACCCTCTACGCTCCACGTAAGGGTCGGACAATCGATCCTCCGCCATCTCCAAGGACAAAAATGTCTTATGTCTGCCTCGATCAGCTTGTATCCCTTCTGAGCTACACCGATTCGTCGCCAGCACGAATCAAGCTTGCACAAGCCGCAGCGCCTTTCTTCATACTGCGCGCAGGCGTGACTATCAGAGCATATGTGGCGGATCAACCTCTTAGGGGTTGCATGCCACAACCATTAAGTCAGCGCAAGGAGCTGCTTTGGATATTGAAGGCCCTGGTAAACTTGCGGTGTGAGCCCGACGCAATACCTGATGCGCCTGGCGTAGAAAGTGATAGCAAGAAGCATTTGCATAGACTGTACCCGTTGTTAGCACAAGCTGTGAGAGCGGCCGGTAGGGACCAGGAGGCTTTAGAGTGGATAGGAAAAGCGTTAGATCAAGTTGGGGTGGAGTTTGGATTGTAGACACATAGCACTTGATAGACTGAGCATATCATGTATGAGTTACATTATTCATTCAAATTGCATTAATGATCTTGAATTGTTGCGCCTGGCCTATGCTGACCGTACACCTACATAAGATTACAGTAGACTTGAAATGAGATGAGTGACGCTCCGTCGGACTCGGTTTTACTATATTTACAACCCATGGACTAAAGCCATGCCCCTTTACTTTTGGTTTGTTGTCTTCTCGAAGCCTGCCAACATGCTCCTCTTCATCTCCTCATTAGGGGTCTCGCTCAGCCCCGAGTGCTGCTCACTAGCTTCCTGCTTCCTCGACGCCTCTAACTGGCGGGCAGCCATCGTCTTAGCCTGCGCGTCACCAACTTGGCCGTAGACCGCCATCGCACTGGCGATCATGCTCCCAATATCCCCAACGTTTCCAGGCACGACAACAGCCGTCCCTTCCTTCGCCAGTTTTCCGAACGCCTCGACGTACTTCTCCGCAACACTAAGGCTGACAGCGCCCTGTGCGGCCTCCTTGCCAGTGGCGATACTGTTCGCCACAGCATCGATACCGGCCGCCGTCGCCGTCGCCTTCAGCAGGATCGCCTCTGCCTCTCCGCTCGCCATATTAATCTGCTCCGACCTCAAGGCCTCGGACGCGAGGATAACACTTTGCTTCCGTCCCTCAGCAATGTTGATCGCCGACTGCCTCTGACCCTCCGAATCCAGAATCTCGGCACGCTTGGAGCGCTCCGCTGTGACCTGTCTGTGCATGGCCTTGACGACCTCTTCGGGGGCGTGGATGTCGCGGATCTCGTAACGGAGGCAGGTGACGCCCCAGTCTTGAGCGGCCTCATTGATGGCGGCTGTGATGTTGGAGTTGAGCGTCGTGCGCTCTTTTAGGACGTGGTCGAGGGTCAATTGACCGATTTCGGAGCGCATGGTGGTTTGCGCCAGTTGGGAGATGGCGTATTCGGCATCTTCAACACCGTAGCTACACAAGGAATTAGATTCCGAGGCCTGTCAAAGTGGGAAGTTCCGGCTTACCTCGCCTTGTATGCGTCAAACACTCGAGTATATAGAACACCGTCCAAGTCAAGCGTGACGTTATCGGCTGTGATCGCGCTCTGGCTCGGTATCTCGATCGCAGATTCCTTCAAGCTCTTGACGTACGCTATCCTGTCAAGAAATGGCACCAGTATCGCAAGGCCGGGCTGTAGTATCCTGTTGAACTTTCCCATGCGCTCGACTATCCATGCTGTTTGTTGGGGCACGAATCTAATGATGGTATTTGCTGGGAGAGAGGGGCGCTGGAAGTATGATGATGGGATGGAAGAGCCGCCTAGGCCCATAAGGCCCGAATTATTATTCGGCCTCCTCGGGGAGACATGAAGAGTCCTGCGCTGGGGAAGAATGGAGCCGGTCGTTCTGTGTGCGGATATCCCAACGGCTAGAGGTCGGATAGCTCTTGTTGAGATGGCTGCTGGGGAAGCAATGGCCTTCGCAGATGACGACAAGGCCACGCGGGCAGCGGCTTCTAAAGCCATGTTTAGAGCTCAGGCGTAAGGTGGACAAGAGGAGGATGGGTGTTGTTGTCCTTAACAATTATTTAGCATGCTCCGTCGTCCTTATTTACAAAGACATCATCCCGAACACATACAGCACTATTGGCGAATCACAGGGAGCTTGCGCGCGGCTGCAGCCTGACAGCCGCCAAGGCCGTCTCGCCCCATCATCAGCCTCGTCAACTAAATCCACGCCGGAGGCAACCACAGCATCACTACAGTTTCGACTCAAGAAGCAGCCATGTCCGAATATTGGAAAAGCACCGTAAGTTTGAAGTTACTCTACCCCAATAGATCTCAGCTAATGTTCAACCAGCCCAAATACTGGTGCAAGCACTGTAAAATCTACGTCCGTGACACAAAGCTCGAAAAGGCAAACCACGATGCGACACCCAAACATCAAGGCAATTTAAAGCGCTTCCTGCGAGACCTACATCGAACCCACGAAAACGAAGAGAGGGACAAGGATAAGGCCAAGAATGAAATCGCCAGGCTAAGCGGGCTTGCGTCTGGGAGCTCTGGCGGCGAAAGCTCCAGCTCAGCATTTGGGCGCGGGCCAACTCCAAGAGTGCCAAAAGCGCAAGCGACGCCGACACAGCTGAAGCAGCAAGCTTCCCAACTTGCGGAGCTAGGGATCAGCATACCCGATGAGTTCAGAGGCGAGATGGCAATGCCTGGGGAGTGGCAGGTTACTTCACAACGGCTCATTGCGCCAGAGGGAGACGGCGAGAAAATGCCCGAGGCTATAGGATTTGGAGTCAGGAAACGAGTTGCTGAAGAAGAAGATGAGGAGACTGTGCAGGCGAAAAAGACTAAATGGGGCTCCGCATATCGAAAGCATCCTGGAGCGGATACTGAGAATGATGACCTGGACGAGTTGTTGAGCAGAGTTACCGCCCCGAAAGTGGATCCTGGGGCCTTGGACACGAAACAAGAGCCTCCCAGCGACACAGCGGCGATTCCGAAGGCTGAGGCAGTTGATAACTCCCTGGTCAAGGCTGAGCCGGATGAGACCCCGGGTATCAAAGCGGAGCCACCATCCGATGAGCCATTGGTACAGACAGAAAGTGCAGCTGTTGCTGGCGCTGATGTCAAGCAGGAAGAAGGCGAGGCTGTTGGAGGCGTGGTTTTTAAGAAGAGAAAAGCAAAGCCTATGAGGCACAAGTGAAAGTGAGAGTTCATCGTCGGAGAACACTCTACACATAGGTGTCGGGCTTGAGGGTACCCATGAGTAGAATGGACGCCAGAAATCGAAACCTGATGAGCCTTGGTAAAGGATATATTACTACCCACAGTATCTCAACTACGCCGATATTTATGGACTCCCAAAATCGCTATCAAGGTACCAACCACGGAACCCATAAGCCAAATAGCGATGGACTTATGTCCCGCAAAGGCTTGCAATGTGAAAACGATGCCACATTTTTACTGAGGGGTCCTGCAGAAATTAAAGCGCTTGGCCAGCGGCTTAGTACGAGCAGTTATCTGCGATGAGGTTAGGGATAGGAAGTTGCCCACCCTTGTATGGAGGCATGGCGACTTAGGCTATCAAATATGGCACATGGATCGACAGTGCTTCACTTGGAAGGATTCGAGAACCACGCCTGGAATAGTTTCAAATGTGCTGCGTGATAGCTGCAGCTCTACTGAATATAAGAATTAACCTAATCAACATATCTAGCCGCTCCATATTTGTTTTTAATTATGTATTTATTTAGCTATCTTTTCTGTGCTGGGTACAGGGTACTGTGTCGTCATATATCGTAAAAGTGGCGGCGGCTGGAGTTCCTTGTTGGTGGGCTGCTTTCACTCAAGCACATTCCTTGCCATGAATGGTCCGCTTTACTTTGTTTACAAGTACGGCTGATTTGACAAGAATCAGCTGGACCGGGATCGCCATTTCCAAGTTTAATCACTACAGGTTCGTCTGCGCCATCTGTAACACCATGGCTTAGTTTTGGTGCAACAGGGCAGCCAAGCCTTGCTGCCCACCAGGTTACAGCACAATACTACCCCACACCACACCCCCACCAACAACCGCCCAAATCCTTCTTGCCAGCAGAACAAACGACACCTCCCGTGCGCCCGTCCTTCCTTTGTTAGGAAAAAAACGTCCTCCCTCCGACCTCAGCTGCGGCCTCGAGTCAAACAACCCTCAATCACCGCCTTGACAAGCGCTGCTGCCTAGTTATGGCCGGACGGCGGGACGACTACGACGACTGGGACTACCACCGCGGGCCGCCACGCGGCGTACCAGTCCAACTCGCGGAGCGCCCGGCGCCATTGCGATCACGAGACCTTGAGGACCTTTGGCGCCGACCCGGGGCTGAGGAGCGCGATCGCCAGGTAGCTTTCCTGCAGGATGACTATGGGCGCGTGGACGACCAGCCGCTGGTTTTGAGGGAGAGGAAGGTCGAGACGTTTAGGCGCCATACGCCGCCGCGGGCGAGGTCGCCGTCTATGGAGCGCGTGAGGACGAGGATTGTGGATGAGCCGGAAGTGTATAGACGGGAGAGGGAGAGGTCGCCGAGTCCGTTGTATGACAGGGAGAGGATGCCGAGTCCGATACGTGAGAGAGAGAGAACTAGAGTAAGAGTTGTGGAGAGGGAGAGGGAAAGAAGAAGGTCGCCGTCTAGCTCTCCGGAGCCGCGTGCTAGGATGCCTCGTGAGCCTCCTGTTATTCGGGCACCCCCGATACACCAGGAGATCATCACGCATCATAGACACATAGATCATGGTATGTCGTTTTGAAAATGCTTGGCGAGCAGTCTCTAATGCTCTTCAGGTTACCAACCCGTTGCGGTCCCAACACCGCCTCCGCGTCTTCGGCCTCAACGCTCCCGGGGAGATATCAGAGAGACCGAAATAGACATAGTCACCGGCCCGGGCGACACCGATGTTGAGATCCATCGATCGTAAGTCCCCCATACTCACCCCCAAGCCCAAGCTGACTCTCCCTAGCCAACAACGAAGGTATCGTGACGGCCGCCCCCAGTTCGTCGACGACGATGAGATATACGAGCGAGACCGCGAACGAGACCGCCTCAAAGCCCGCACCGACATCCGCCGTTCTGTGTCCTCGGCAAGAGATGCTAGGGATCCGAGAGATCGCCGCATACGTCCTAATGATCGTGAAGCAGAGTATTATGCGAGGAAGACGGACGAACGTGCTTATATCGGCGAGGCGTACAATGGTGCCACTAAGAAATGGTCGATCATCGACGTACCACCCGGGACGGAGAGAGTGAGGATGGATGGTGTCGGTGGGGGAAGCCAGGAGGTCACATGGCAGAAGTATAATGGGGTGAGGAGGAGCAAGTTTATCCCGGAGAGGGATAGTATGGGGAGTTATGATCGGGAGAGGGAGAGGGAGAGAGATACGCGGATGGAGATGGGACGAGGGATGAGGCGAGAGAGGGATACGGACGGAGAAAGAGATACGTTGGAGATTAGCATTGATAGAAAGAGAGTGTCCCGACCGGTGGCAGAACCGAGAAATAGGTTTGGGGATCTGTGGACGGAGATTACGAAGGACTTGGTGGTGAGGGAGGCGATCGAGGAGATGGGATATGATTACGAGGAGACGGAGTTCTTCTTCTATGTCTTCCGGTATCTGAAATATGTAAGTCCCGCCCCATGATGCCCCCATGTTGGTTGGAATGATTGTGCTAATCGACACAGGATGATGTCGTTGAGCTAGTGGACCTCTCGGATGATATCGTCGAAGACAGGAGGAACAGGATCCGCGAGATTGCGTGGGAGCGCGAGCAACCGAGACCGAGAGAGAGGGAGAGGGAGATTCTGACGATTGAGGCTTCGAGGCCGCGTGCCGAGCCTATGTATGATGAGATGGTCGGTGACCGGGGGGAGATCATCTTTGATACGCCGAGACGATCGACGAGGGTATATTACTGAGCCTGTCGTTCAGGGCTCTTTGAGAAATGGGCAGTTTGGTTGGCGTGGATATGATTTATGACTGGGCATCTTATTGGTCAGAGATTGACGGGTTATGCGGCATTGCAATGGGCTCACTGGCGGCATGTGGGGTTATGATTTCTACGACCATATTTTTGAGATATGGAGGAGATTGAAGGTCTATGCGAATCATATAGAGAAAACTAGCAGTATAACTATAAACGACATACCAAGGAATTTTATTCTCAGAGAACGATCTTGTCCGTTAAACTACATTTCCGCGGCCGTCAAGTTACGACGGCGACCCCCTTTCCCTTATCCCGCACCATAGAGTTAATCCATTGATATGCCTGTATCGCCTTCTTTTCATTGCTGAAAGCGTAGAATGGTGACGGACAAGGATATGCAATATCGAAGAGCACTTCGTCTAACAGGTCCTCCTCCTCTTGCCCCAGCTTTTCTACGAGGCCTGGGAATACGATTCGAGTATGAAAGCGTGAGTGCATCTCGATATTTTCTTCGTCGGACCACAGGGGGTTCATGACCATAGCATCTTTTGGTAAGAAGAGGTTTGCGAATGTCTCGAGATAATCTGGGTTCTGTAGCTTGTCTCGTACCAATCTAGCTTTCTGTTCTATCTCGTTGATACCTATATTATTTGTCTTAGATTGCGAACGTGAATATGGATATGCGAACTTACCGCAATCGCATATACTACCTGCTGAACTGAAAGTGAGCTGTTTACTTCGAGAAATACTAGGCCACGCGGCTTCGGAGATGATCGTGGGGAAGAATTCAAGGGCTGGATAATTCACGAGGTATATTTGATTAAGCACAACAACGAGCATAAGACGAGCTATGTCCTCGTTGCGGATTACATGGCTCACTATAGTGATATATGTTAGTTTATCTGCAACCTGTAAATTTCTCACATAGGAAGGTACTACCTTTTGCGATCACGTCCTCCGGCCTATCGGCAATATGATCCCCCTCTATAGGACGATCTTGTAGAAACATATTCCGCGCCTGTTTGAGATAATACCAGACTCGCCGCACGGGGAGCTGGCTGAATATTTTCTGGAGATTCTCGCGGATATCATTCCGGAAACCTTCATTTATCCCCGTAGACCAAACGTCGAATTTAATTCTCATAGTTAACATGTTCCGGGCCTGCTCTAAGTCCTCCGGCAATGTCGCATAGGACCCACCTGCATTTAGTTAGTAAAGGCAGTCAAATTTGTTATCGAGGCCGTTTACCAAGTCGCATGTAGAGTTGCATATGCTCACCCCTTTCCTCCAGTGGGGTAAGTTCCATTATCCGAGCAACTTCTTCGTATTCCTCCACTTCAGTAGGCTTATTATTTCTTGCGCGATAGACGGCCACAACATTAGAACCCATCTCCTTAGCAACAAGCTCTAGTTTTTGGAGAAAAATCAGCCTAGGGTCGTCTGGCTTGCCGCTCACAGTTTTAAAACCGGATTCTGCACGAGGAACGGCACTCAGATAGGATTCGAATATCTTCCGAGCTCCGGTGCGAGACCCAAAGACCATCGTAGATATGCCGTAGGACTCCTCGAGCATAATACTATTGATCTTGTCAACGTGATCTGTAGCAACTGGAAAGAATAGAAAACAGAATCGGTGATCAGCTCGATGGCTCCCATCCTCGCCATTAAGCAACACTAGCCTGCCATTTTTGAGCCTCGTGTACGAATTGCTAGCCTTTAATATCGGTAGGTTCGCTAATATAGAGTGTACTTCATTCGGATTGTCATGCGTGCTAGCACACATCTGATACAGGGTCTGTCTAAGTTCTCTTACACCTTGTAAGTTGTCTTCCATAGGATTAGGCAAGATAAAGCTTCGTAGCACAATCATTAACCTCGGAGAGATGACTGCAAAGACATGGTATTCGGTGTAGGATGTCGTAGTATATTTACCAGTGCTAGGATCTACTCGGCCGCTGACTGGTCCTTCGTGGATTCCGTAGCCATTCTCGGTCAATAAGAACTCATCATCTTTATCTGATGGCGTGCACAAGGCCATAAACATACTTTGCGTATGGTGAACAAACCATTCCGCGTCAGCAGGATATGCGCGCTTCCTAATTTCTTCCATCCACTTACCACCTGGATCCATTTCGAGCTCTAACATAGCTTTGATGTTGTCGAACCACACATCGATTGGCTTCTCGAAATCTTTCCTGCGTACGTATTCCAGCAGCTCCTCTCGATCATCAGCAGAATAGTCCTCAAAGCTCTCATGACGGAAGCGCTTATCCATGTTCGAGGACCTGTATTTCATAATAAATAGAAATTTGCGCAACGTATCACGCTCTAGACGGGTAATCCAGACATCTTTATCCCCAGCCTCGAACCCCTTTCGGATTTTGGCGACAACACTGCCTGCAAGAGACTCGAGGACAGACAATTGCATTTCGAGACCTTGCTGATTCTCGGCTTTCGCAAAGTCTCGGTACATGTCGACCTTCCCAAGTGTGCGGCCGACAGTTGCGTCGACGATCTCCGCCGTTGGGCCCGAGAGGTCAATTGTATGGAGCATGTCGTCGACATGTTGCTTCTTGCCATTGCCCTTGCCCCGCTTGTTCTTGCCATTCTTTGGCGGCTTATAGGAAAAGTTGCGCAGAATAAATCGAGGAATGAAATGATGATATTGAGACTTCTCCGCGGAGGGTTGCACGTGAGTTGTTGGTGTCGAAGCCATTTTATAGCTCTTAGTTTAGTTGACTTCAATGATTATCACGATTCAGACTCCTCGTCAGCGTTGAGGGAAAGCAAACATGTCTTCTCTTCTCTATAACAAGGCCGGCGCTTAGGTTTCAATATAGGCCACGAAGCATTGCATACCGCTTAGCTATGGGTGTGTACGCCACAATATCCGAGTGGCTGCGTCTCTACCTATATCTATAACGCCCGACCCTTGACACCGAGAAGTGACTCCAGAGAGAAAAATGATGGTGATTTTAAGTGTAAGCATTTCAAAGGCTGTGCAAGTATCGATTTCTCCTTATATTTTTGCGGTCGTACTCTGAACCCCTCCCACTAGAAAATCACGTGCGCACCTCGCCCTTACGTATGGTTTGCGGAGTGTCTCTTTTATTTATAGAGCAATAGAGTTCTTATTTTACAGCTCTATGCTGTCGTTCTCTTGCTACCCCTTGTAGCATTGTGAATACTTCTAACATTGGCTTCTGTACGGTATCCAACGTCCCACGCGGCTTCCCATCGAGCCGTGGAAACCGGCACCCGTTAGCTCCGGCCAGCCCTGGATGCCCTGCACTAAACACGGCCGGACGTACCCTAGTCCAGCCTAGACCCGACGCGTTCGGATAAAGCTCCAAGCAAAGCTGCCAGTCGCGTCCACGGAAGTGACGTCAGCGACGTTACCCCTTCCGCTATTGAGCCGATCGTCGTGGTCGAGAACGGGCAAAAAAAAAAACAGGGAAAGCACCAACGCGAAATAAGTAGCTTTAGACTGTAGATGGCGAGTATTACTGCTATAGAATGCGCCAAGTAGCCAGAAAATATCTTTCCTTCACATCAAATCATTGACAGAGTATCGCAAAGTTCTGTAACCTGTAATCAATACCCTGGACAATACGAAGCTCGTTGTTTTGGATAGCCGCGCGCGTTAACTTTTTTTTGTGCTACCAAGCTACCAAGCTACCGCAAGGGTTCTGTTTTGAGAGATCAACATATAAACGCCGTCACTCGCCATACCCAGTGAGGGGTAAAATCGGACACCGAAGTGTTGCGACAATCAAAGAAAGGGAAGAGAATATACCATACCACTCGACAGAATACACAACACAGTCAAAATGGCCATCCTCAATGAACCCATGACTTACCTCGCCTTCGGCGTCGTGCGCTTCTTCCAGTTCATCCTCGCGCTCACGGTCTGCGGCCTCTATGGTGTCGACATCACATCCGCGCGAAAGGCGCATCACTCTACTGATGGCCGATGGGTAAGTCTACTCGCCCTCACTTCCTCCGCAGCTTGACTGCATTGAGGCGCATTCTGACATCTGTCGCATAGGCATACGCCATTGTCGTCGGCACCTTCTCAGCCATCACGGCGCTGATCTACTTGATCCCCGTTACGATGAAGAAAATGTCGATACTGTTCGTCTGGGATACGTTGCTGTTGTTCTTCTGGATTGTGCTGTTCGGCATCTTCGGCAAGGTGAGCTACCCTCTGGGTGTGTTGGGGGATACGCGGGACTGGGCTAACGCAATATACAGCTGTTCATCAAGGAAGATGCGGAGGGCAACAAGGATATTCAGCGCATGAAGAACGCTGTCTGGGTTGATCTGATCAACATGCTCCTCTGGCTTGTCTCATCGATCGCTGTCGGCATCTACTGGTTCAAGCACAGGCACAACAGGTCGCAGTTCACCGGAAGGGCAGTGGTCTAATTGCGTGGCCTACTTTGACGAAAGGTTGACCGCAGAGCGGTAGTAATGGGCATCGAATGCATATGGGGAAACACTGTGTGCGATGGATAATGGTGATGGGTTTAATAACACGCATGGATTTGCACTTGTTTTAATGGTTGGAAGCCTTTTCAACAGTCTGGTTTTAGCGGGTGGGACGAGAAGCAAAGGATACCACTTTATATTATTATAGTTCACACGACACGATTAATTATTAGTTACCACTTGTTGGTAGTTGCGAAATTGAGAAGACATTTTTTTTATATAAATATTGATATTATGAGAAAACATATTTGTATGAGTAATTATATGATGACAGAAAGAGATCTATAGGTAATGATATAACGACAAAAAGAAATCTATAAGTAATGATATCCTGACAGAAAAAAACACACTCACTTACCTTTTGATACTTACCGTCGTCGGCACCCCTGAGCACCATCATGCACACAAAGCTTACCTTTCGCTTACTGGATCGAGCATGTCCTATACCCCAACTCCTGACAGCGCTCCTGCGCCCAACTCGCCTGGTCGCCCAACCCAATCCTGCTAAGCAACTGGGCGATATTCATGACCTCCTTAGACCTACTCTCCTCCTTCGCAGCAGCATCGTACAAGAAAGTACTCCACTCCACCTCACTCCTCTCCGAACAAGCCATAACGATACCCACGCACACCTCCGCCCACATCTTGATATGCAAGCTATCCGTCGTGCTGCAGAACTGCCTGAACTCAATCGTCTTCTTGCCCTCGGCGTGCACGATGTTGACGAAGTTATAAGCCATGTTGCGGATGAAGACGTCGTCGCTCTCGAACTTCTCGTCGGGGTCCGTCCAGTGGATCAGGTAGACCAGTCTGCGTGCTGTCTTCGCCGCGTAGATCTTGCGGATGCCCTTGCGCAGGTCCTCCGCGTGGCGCGAGATATTGGATTTCTCCCGCATCGATGATGCGTAGCCGATAGTATGGCGATGTCGCGGATGCAAGGTGCCGAGCTGGGGCCCGAAGACCCACAGGAAGGCAGCGATGTTCTTGAGGACCGGCAGGCTGAAGCCCTCTGTTCCCCGGCCGACGTGGACGTGGTAGCCACAAGTGTCTGTGATAAGTAAGCGGTGCTTGGAGACCAGAGCGTCGATGGCTAACCTGGTAGAGCGGAAGCCGGCTCTGTCGGCGCTGAGGACGGGAGAGCGAATCTCGAGGGGGATAAAGCAGTTGTCATAGAGCTCTGCCATCTCGTCATCTTCCACGAGTGATTCGTCGCATACCGGCTCCCACTGGGTTGGGAGGGCCCCGACGGGTTGCTCGGGCATCACTGCTGCTGGTAGGCCGACGTCACGGAGTGTCTTGCGCACGCGGTCATAGACAAGATTGTCGATTACGATGCCCTCATAAGCATTGAAGTCGTTGGTCGGTCGGGGCGTTCTGTCTATGGTGCGTCTGTCCTTTGGCTGGGGATCTTTGTCACCGGTGTAGAGGAAAGGCACGAGGTACTCCACCTCTATCCCAAATGTAAATGCGGCAGGCATGGTGGGCAAGAAGGTCAACTTACTTGCTGGAATCTTGTCTGTCGATTTGTTTTTGGGGTGATTTGGTGATTTGGTGGAGAGTATTGTGCTGTTGAGATGCGGTGAAATGAACTGAAGAGATGAACTGATTGAGCCATGATCTCGGTCGATGGAGGCATACTTATACCTCGGTGGCTATTGTATGCGTCTGTTCTGCATAAAGGAGGTTGTTTCAAGAATCTTAAACAGAGGTTGAACCTATGCAATGGAAGTTCATTGTAAGATGTTCATCTCTTTGAGCAGACAACGGTATTGTCTGAGACTGAGCAGGTCTGTGAAAGGTCGGGTTTCAGGGTTCCTCATTGTTCGTGGAAACAAATGTTGACAGAAGCTCTTTGTCTGGCTGCTCTGATTCTTCTATGAAGACAGTGGCGTTGCTTTGAAGAGAGTGTGTTTCGAAGAGAAAGAGACAGCAGGTTTCATATTCTCTTCACTGTTCTCATGATGTTTATGAAAGTCTTATAATGTTCCATAGAGACAAAGGCCCATTTGTCGTCGCCCACGACATACGCTCTGTCGAGCCTTGTTCCCCCACATTGGGTGGGATCCCCCAAGGTGTCATGGGAAACCCACGCCCACCTCCTCACCCTTGTAAGCCAACTTTAGCCATCTTCAAATCAAGCGGCACAGTGGCGCAGTGGGAGTACCACTGTCAGGACAATCTGGCCAGGGCTAGGAAATGAATAAAGAGGTTACGAATTCGACTCCCAGCAATCAATCAACGACAAAAAATAAATATTCTTATCACAAACATCAAAAAGTAAAATCAAGTGATTTTCTCCTTATCAAATCTCATAAACGACGAGATTTGATAAGTCTTTTGCAGTTTTTTATAAGCACCCCCCCCCCCTTTTTTTAAATCTGACATTTATAATTCGAATATTAAGAGACCTCACGTGTATAGACCTGGGCACAATATCTTGAATGAGTTAGTTGAACAAATCATGAGGGGAGACATATTTTTACATTTGTTTTGGTAGCATACACGCCCCCTTTTTTTCATCACAAAAGCTAACCGAAGCAAAACAATCTACTGGCACAAGTTAATCTCTCATAAATAGAACATAAATATATTTTCTTACCTCTGAGATATCATCGAAACATCTGCATACCGTCCAGCGGAATGGAGAGCTCCCGCCGTACCCTTCCGAATCCCTCCCTCAACGCATCCTCTCCCAGCAATCCGGGCAAAAGTCATTGATCACCTCCTCAGACGAAGTTCGGTGACAATGTCGCGTGCCACGGTGCCGACAGTGACGTGATCTGAGGTAGATGATGTGTTGGCAGAAGGAGAACCACCGAGAGCGCGTCTCACACATGGTGACGGCTGGGTGAGGTGCAAAGCTCGTGGGGATGTCGCCGCGATGTCGTTGTGTTGTGATGGAGTGGAAAAGGGGTGGCGTGCAAGTTCTCGAGTGATCTGGACCAGCAGATTTGGACATGGCTCAGCTCATCTTATTATATGTGAAGTCTGCAGAATCAGACTGTTTACCAACGATGCTCGGTGAAGAAATGGAAGCTCTCGATCAGATAACATGTCTCTGCAGTTACAGCTTCTCTTTATCACGTGTGAAGGCAACAGTGATCTTCCAGCTGATTCAATCTCTGCAGAATTCGAGAGCTTCTGCAGCTTTGTTCCTATTCGTCGAATAGAGCCCCAAAGAACATGGGTGCTTCTCTGTCTTTCAAGAACAAAGGGGACTGATCCAGCCAATATATTCCACGTGTCTCTCTATCCGCTTCTAAGACTCGAGCCTTTGTCTAAAACGCATGCAGCTTCCACCAAAGAACCGAGAAATCCTTTAAAGCTTCGAGCGATGGCAGTCTCAGATCCCAGTCCTCGAGATTTACAACCATTCTCCAAAAACAAGACCTCGAATATCAAATCCCCCACACCGAATCCTGATCAGCAACAAACAAACCCACGAACAATCCCCCCTCACAACAGCAATGGACTTCATCCAAACAATAAAGCGCCTGCAACCCCACTACCCCACCTGCAGCATCTGCACTCTCCCCGAGTGCAGCCACCCCCACCGCTTCTTCGCCTACCACGGCTACCTCGAGTACCTGGACTCGACCATCGACCCCGCAGCACCGGGTCGAGAGACAGACATAACGCTATTCATGACGAATCTCGCAAAGGTTGAGTTTGGCTTTGAGCCCGAGGATCGCGCGGAGGTGTGTACTGTGTGCTATAAAGAGGAGTGTGAGAATTTACATCGCACGTTGACGAGAGAGGGGTATGCGAGGTTTGTGAGGGAGGTGCAGGGAGTGAAGTCTGCTGAGGAGGCGGTTTTGATGGCGGATGAGATGTTTGGGGATGATGCTGGGTTGGGAAGTCTTGATGATATGGAAGCCGATCTTGGTGGTCGTGCTCAAAGATATAGAGATGCGTTAAGGGGTCTCAATGATATGGAAGCTACTTTAAGGGGTCTCGATGATGTGGAAGCCGCTTTCGCTAGTCAAACTCAGCGCTATGGTGCTGGGTTAGGGAGTCTCGATGATATGGAAGCTGCTCTCGGTGGTCGTACCCTGGACTATGGAGCTGCGTTCGGGGGCCTTAGTGATATGGAAGCTAGTTTAAGGGGTCTCGATGATATGGAAGCTGCTTTCGGCAGTCGAACTCAGGGCTATGGTGCTGGGTTAGGGAGTCTCGATGATATGGCAGCTGCTCTCGGAGGTCGCACTGGCGATGGTGCAGCGTCAGGGAGTCTCGACGACATGGAAGCTACTTTCCGGGCGCGTTCTCGGGGCGGTGGTAGCGGGTCATATGGTGAGGAAGGATTTCCTGAAGCAGCAGATGAGGGGAGTGAGTACTATAAGGAATTTGATGGGCGCCTGGAGTGGGATATTAAGAATGAGACTATCCACCTCAAGAAGGAATGGGAAGAGGGCCTTCCGAGAGTTAGTAACCACCCTCAAGACTTCGAGACCTTCAGACAGTACATCAAAGATGAATGGATCCGAAAGGCAGACGGATACCCAGAAACAAACCACCCAGAAACACACCGCACTATGCCTTGGGACGACATGACCTGGGACCAGCTGCAAGAACTAGCACTACCGCCTCAGCCAAAACCACCACAACCAACTCCCCTCGAGCGAAGCACCACTCCCCCACCCCGCCTAACGGACGCAGAATACGAAAAAGCCCGCCGCAACTTCTTCACTCGATGGGAAAAAATGACACCCCACAAATCCTGCGAGCAACGCGACGAGCTAAGACTAGTCATCCAAGCCTCCTGGGAAAGGCGCGTTGGCGCCAGGGGGATCGAGGAGAATATGCCCTGGCACATCGACTTCTACTCTAAACCCTATCGTCCGCTCGTCCAGCCTCCTTGGGACCCATCGCGTGCTCGGCGTGGTGGATGGGTGTCTGATGAAGACAAACTCCCGTTCCGGAAGGAGTGGGAGGACATGGCGTTTGGGAAGGATGGGAAGTTGAGGAAAGATCCAATGCAGAGATATGCCCTGGCGCGACTCGTGCAAGCGGCGTTTGTGAGTGCGGTTGGGCCGCGAGGCGAGGAGGAGGTCATGCCTTGGACTCCGGATTTGGTACGCCCTGAACCTGAGGCGGAGTCGCTGAATACACCACTACCGGATACGAGCTTGGAGACTGATTATACGACGTTGCGCTCGGAATACGCGTTGATATATATAAACCGCATTAAAGGCGAGGACCAGGAGGAGGTAGAGAGGGTAGCGGGTGTGTTTCGCGAGGCGTGGGTGCAGGAGGTGGGGGTGGGGGCGCGTGATGTTAGGATGCCTTGGGATGAGGTGTTGGGGAAGAGGGCGGATGAGGTGGTTGAGAAGGAGGAGGAGAGGGATGTGGTTGGTGGTGAGGGGATAGGTGGTGGGAGGTTGAGGGGGAGGCCGAAGAGGAGGGTTGAGGGGTGGAGGAGAAGGATGGGGAGGAGGGGGTGTGAGTTCCAGTAATTGCGTTTGTGTTTCTAAGGATATCTGCGCGGGATTTTTGTGTTGGTGTTTGTTTTGTTGGACAAGTATGTAGTTTGCTTCCGGACACGAGGGGTACTGCGTTTGTATTCTTCGGCACCTTGCAGGAGTACGATTTATCATTTCTTTTCGGAGGATTTTATTTCTTCTGTTTGCGCGACGGCGGGGTGCATGCTACATCATACAAAAAATACAAAAATCCTTAAACCACAATCGCAGCTATTTTTACACAGTGATGTACAAACCCGTCCATCTCCCCTTTCTAAGCCAACCTATTCTCACATGTCCCCAACCCCCGTTCCTGACCGCAGCCTCGCGTCGTCATAACCCACCACTCCCCCCAGCCTCGCGCTAACCCCCCACCCCTGTCCATCAAAATTCCCCGAGTCCTCGGTATCCCAACCTCACCTCACCTCGCGCTTCCTACGAACCAGCTCTCCAAGACCCACGGGGCACCTCGTCCACCCATCCGATTTTTTCATCCCGGGTATTCAAAATGAAAGCCCCCACCGCGCCTCTCCTACGGTTTCTCGCCGGGACAACAACGTCGAGTTGCCGCCAATGCGCGCCCAGAATATATGTAAAGCGTATGAGCACCGGCGCGCCCCTGCGCGCGAAGTCGACAAAACCGAGTGGCGCGAAGAAGGTGAAGCCTTTACCTTATAGGTGCGTCTCCCTTCCCCTTCCACCCTCCTATCTACCCCTCACCAGCGTTCTTTATCCTCCAATTCCCACCATTCCCAGCTCCCCCTCCTCCCCAACACGCATACCCACCTACCCACCTCCATTGACAACTCAACTAACCCCCTCACAGTCCCTCGCGAAAACCATTACCAAAACAACCCCCCCCCTCCTCCTCTCCACCGCCCCCACCAAACCCCCTCCGCCACCGCACCCTCCCCCTCCTCCTCGGCTCCTTAACCGCCTTCGCCCTCGCCGGCTACAGCAGCTACATCTACGTCACCTACCGGCGCGCGACCTCCTCCCCGTCCAGCACCTCCCACACCGTCCCCCTCGATGTCTCAGAGCGGTACAACGATATCGCGACGGAGTTTGATGGGGATGTGGAGTGGATGGAGTGGTCTATGGGGTTGTTGAAGTTGAGGAGGGAGATGGCGGCTAAGGCGAGGGGGAGGGTTTGTGAGGTTAGTGTTGGGACGGGGAGGAATATGGGGTTTTATGAGTTTGGGGGGGTGATGACGGGGAAGAAGGGGGATGATAAGGGGGAAGAGGGAGGGAAAGTGACGAGTTTCACAGCCGTGGATAAATCACCCCAGATGATTGCTGTTGCGCGGGAGAAATTCTCTAGAGAACACCCTGGGGTTAAGGGCGTACAATGGGTCGTCCAAGACGCCTCCCTCCCTCTTCCTCCCCCGCCGTCCACCACCTCCTCCACCAGCACCTCCCCACCAACCTCCTCCGCGCCCCAAAAATACGACACAATCCTCCAAACCATGGGTCTCTGCTCCACCCCCCACCCCTCAGCCCTCCTCCTCAACCTCGCCTCCCACCTCGCACCCGGCGGCCGCATCTTACTCCTCGAGCATGGACGCGGGTATTGGGGGTGGTTGAATAATATCCTTGATTCCCTGGCGCCGGGTCATGCGGAGAGGTTTGGGTGTTGGTGGAATAGGGAGGTGGGGGGGATTTTGGAGGAGGTGGAACGGGAGGGGGGGTTGAGGGTGGTCGAGGTAAGGAGGAGGAATTGGGGGACTACTTGGTGGGTTGAGTTGAGGAGGGTTGAGGATGGGGAGAAGGAGGAGAAGGAGGATGAGAAGGTTAAGCCTAAGTCGAGCTGGTGGTAGACGTGCGCCTCTTGGGAGGTGGTGTCTGGACGTGATGTCGGCAGTGGTGTATAGTACCCCTGATCAACCTCGCCTAGACCTGTTTAACAAATGTATAAACAATAATAATGCACATATAATACCCATCATACCTCTCACCTGAATCAGGGGAAACATTGAACCCGTGACCCCCTAGCGCGGCTCATCACCGCCGTATGCGCCCAGCCAGCCTCACTCCCCCAAAACGATACATCACCTAAGTACCGATGACCAAAAACAGTTAGCCCAACGGCATCCCGGCATCCAAATCCCGAACCCACCGCTACCTCCCAGATCTCGCCTAGTCACTTTATTCAACCTTGCGCAAGTTTTTTTTTTTCACTTTATCTTACGAACGTACCCTTTTTGTCTTAATTCCCGATTTTCCCATTGGCTGAACAAAGATGAATAAGATTCTGGGCGCCGAGGTAGGGCGCGGAATTGGATGATCCGCCACGTACGTACATAAGTTTTTATAAAGTACGGTCGGTACCTGTGCACTTGTGATGTGATGATATGAACGGACGACGGACGGGATGAACGAAATGGCTGACCTCCTCAACGCCACAATCCCTAAATTCGATGACGGAGCCCTCGGCCGCCGGAGATGGGATACACATCTGTCTGGGCTGATGAGTGCAGTAGCGCACAAACTTGTGGCGTCGTAGCTCGCTGCACGGCTAGGAGACAGGCGGTATGGTACAGTAGCTTGTATGTATACGGGCATATGTGATGTACATGTACAGGAAGGGGAAGTGAGTGTGTGATTCCTCGGTCGTGCCTTGCGTGTTTGTTCTGTACTCTGCATATGTATGTACGCACTCACTCACCGACATCAGACAAGACATACATACATGCATCAGCGCGCCGGCTCCGTGCCTCCATCCATCTACTTTACCTTTCCCGCAGTATGGCGCGCAGTGGTATGTAGGTAATCAGACCATTATGGGCGGGAGGGCTCTCTCTCCTTTCGTCACTCGTGGGGCGACCGACCGACCGAGATGAGCGCAGCCTCGCCTCATCTCATCTCATCGGTAGGTAGGTAGGTGCGGATGCGTGGCGGCGGGCGGGGCGCTGGATATGCGATGCACTAATCGTATAGTCCACAGTTGGAGCCAGTCACGGAGGCGCGGGCGGCGAAGAGGATACGTGAGGTCTTGCGCCGGGCCTGGAATGTTCCTCCTGCAACTGTGGTAGGAGAGTCAGGGAGGTGCATGGGGCGGGTATGTAGGCAGGAGGTGGTGTTCCTGTGCTGTTGCTGTGCTCTGCTCTGCTGTACTATGGAGGTTAAGGTGAGTTATGTAAGTTCAAGATCCCTCGGTCCTGGTGAGCTCAAGACTTTTAAATGTGGGAATGTGGGAATAGGTGGGCATGTGGATGTGGTGGGCATAAAGTGGGCAAAAAAGAAGGTCGTTCTTTCCTTCCCGACTTTTTCCATTGAATTGCCACGGTTGAGTGAGTG
The DNA here is from genome assembly GCA_001662585.1 of Pseudogymnoascus sp. WSF 3629. NCBI lineage: Eukaryota > Fungi > Ascomycota > Leotiomycetes > Thelebolales > Thelebolaceae > Pseudogymnoascus > Pseudogymnoascus sp. WSF 3629. The sequence goes on from KV454588.1 coordinate 265,362, forward strand.
AGTGAGTTAGTTTACTCGTAAGGCAATGAAGTCTGCCATTGGGAAAGAAGATGTTCGTCATCCTCGTTCGTTCGTCTGCCCCTCACTTCATCTCACTGCTTCGCTCATTGTCGCCTGAGTCGGGAAAGTGAGGGGTGAGGAGGGGGAGATAGGGAAAAATATAAACAGCTTCGTCATGGCATACATCATGTTCCCACTGTGCCGTGTGTTCTCGATTTCCCCGCTCTTGATTCCCCCTCATCCTCATCGTTGTTCCTCCCGTATTCCAATGCCAATGCCAATGCCAATGCCAGTAATGCGCCATGATCTCCTCCTTCCTCTCATGCCAATTCCCATTCCCATCTTCATCCCAATCTGGTAGCTCCTCCTCCTCCATCCATCCTCCTCCTTTCCTCGTATGTACAGTGTCTGGCCACCCAAAGTGAGAAATACGAGTAGCGAGAAAGCCACAATTAGACCTAATCAAGCAGTGATCTCAGCGCTGATGAGGTAGAGTCTCACCAGCGGCCTAGGCAGAGAAGCCACGCGCAAGGGCCTTGACATGGGCTTCCGCAATGAGGCGTTGTATTCTGCCCCTTTACGTGTATATAAAGATACACATGAGTTTTATGCAGTGAATAGGCGTAACGCTGTTTTAGCTTGCTCCACCATCCACTCTACTTATTCCTTGCGCAGTGCCCACTGTATCGTATTTCCCACCCCAGCTGGACATACACTGTAATCCCATCCATCTCGCGTATTTGATTTTGCGGTCCCCTTCGAACTATCCTATGCCATGCATGTCCATCCCCACTCTTATTAGTACGAAGTTACTTAACCTCTAGTCCGTACTCTGCATGTCACTCCCGGCAATAAACTCCCTACTAAGAGTACTTTCGTCGCTCTTCCCTGTCAACCCGCCTTACCAGCCCAAGTACAGTTACTACCAGTCCACTAACCAGTCCACTAAACCGACCACTAACAGACCATTAAACCGTCCACTAAACCACCCACTGACCACTGATCACTCTCCTCTCCCAGCTTGCCTGCCCACTCCCATCCATTTTCTCCCTTCGCCATCCCATTCCCCCCCATCAACATCCCCCCCCGTCAAAACATCCAAATCCCAGGCACACGACATTTGAAACATTCACATCTTCGCCACAACAAACAACACCTACCAACTCTACAAACACAACTACGACAAACACCCTGAACCCCCGAATCTCTCCTCCTGTACAACAACCAAACAATTCATCGACCATTGTCGACCTCTCTAATAAACCTTTCGACAATATCACCAGCGACACAAATAGTACGACAAATTAGCGACGTAATCACACACCTCGTCGTCCCGCACCCGGAGATCACACCAGACAAGGATCAAGCGTTTGTCGCATTACGTTGGGAAAGGGAAAGTCGACTTTCCGTACGTTCGGGAAAATAGCCCGTTGTTGCGACAGGAAAGAAGGAAGGTCCATCCATCATCATCAACCGACATACAACAATAGCAACACAACATCCCATTGCGCCAGCCACAAGAATAGAGAGACGACGACCACAAAACACTCACTCTGTACACTTATCAACAAGTTTGTAACGGAGAATACTTTCGCTGTACACCATACTGTACACCATCTGTACAATCTGTACCTCCTTACCGCTCGACAATCTCACACCGTTTCCACCGCGCACTGTCCCTTTTTCGTCCAGGGAGGGAGATCTTGTATGCATAGTCCTGTATACATAGCACGCCCAAAGTTACAAACTTGATCATCCCAGCATCAGAAACCCAACCCTTGTGCCGCCGTCGTCAGATATCACACTCCTCCTCCCCCAAATCTCGCGCGCCTTCCTGCATTCCGGAGGAGGCAACTCGCATCCCAACCACCATCGAACAACAGAACCCAACCCCGTCAAACCAACCCCCAGGCAACCAATCCCCCTGTTGCATCCAATAACATCCCCGACATCTTCAACACTACCAAAAGCTGTACTATACCTGTACAGTACTTAACCTGAAAAGCGATAATACTCCAACTACATCACCCCAGTTAGCACCACCTGCCCTGCGCCGAAGGGGAAAATCCGAGCGTGCAACGTGCAGCCACCCCAGCAAACCAAGGACCGAACCAGCACCCAAGCTGCAACAAACAGAGCGCATCCCTCCTCTTCGCCTGCAATTGTCGCAAACAAACTTTCCAACAACTCCCTCTCTCTCCGCCACCAACCCCTCTTGACAACTCTCTCTCTCCCGACCCTTTCGAAAAAGACGACTCTTACGAAACGACTCTTCCCCATGCGCTCCGCAGCACCCGAGAAAGCCGTCAAGATGCCCTATAACACCCGTCGGAAATCGCTGTCGCTGCCGTCGTTAGGCATCCACCTCCCCGTCACACACGCCTCGAGAGCAGCTGCGGCCGCCGCGGCAGCAAACCGCTCACCGCCTTCGTCGACAGCGCCGTCCGACCAACCGCCGCTCAAAAAATTAAAACAGTCGCACGCCTCATCAGCATCATCATCATCATCCTCCTCGTCAGCATCGAAACCGCAGTCGCATATGTCGCCACCTTCGAAACCGGAACCAGCGGCGAAGAGCATACTGAAGTACGAGCACACGCCACCGCCGTCGCCGGAGGCGGATGCGCTGGAGGATGAGGGCGCGCCGAGACGAGAGATCGATTTGGAGGGCATCAATGATGATATTGTCGAGGCGGTTATTGTACAATTACAACGGACAGCGAACAGACCGCACCTGGTCAAGGAGCTGGCCGCCATCCTGTCGACCTCGGTAAAGATAGTCGAGACGTGAGTTTCCCCCCCCGCGACCAGAACTGCGACCTGGCCTCGACCTTAGCTAACCTCCTCTCTCCTTAGATCCGCAAACCCGTCAGCAATCATCTCCTCCCGCCTCTCCACCTACCTCAAGCGATCCTGCTGGTCGGCACTCGCGCCCTGCCCCCTGGCCAAAGAACTCGAGACCGTACACCCGCGCCGCACCTACTTCTACCTCACCACCTACCGCCACCAACCCATCCCCTCCCCCTCCGCCGGCGCCGCCTCCACCTCCTCCACCGCCTTCCCCCAACGCTCCATCATCTCCCCCTCCCTCTCCTCCACCGAATCCCGCTCTGAAGACGACGTCGACGCCGAGCGCCGCCGCCAGCTCTCTCCCTCTCCCGAAGTCGACCTCTCGTCCCCTGAACTCGACGATGTCGGGTCGTCTGACTCGAATGGCTCTGTCGCGCCGCCTACACCGAGTGGGTCGTTCTCCGGACGACTGACGGCCGATGTAAGGGTGGGGTTGGCGAGGAATCATCGCGCGGCGTCGCCGCCGTTGGAGAAGGACGAGAAGGAGTTTACGCAGACGGCGAGGGGGATGCAGAGGAGACAGCTTCTGAGTGAGAAGCTGAGGGAGGGCGCCGCCGCGGCGTCGCATATCCCGTCTTTCTCCTTCTCGGGGGAGGCGGAGGTTAGGATTATGGATCTGGATGGCGATGGGGATTTGTTCGGGGAGCACCACGAGCACCACGGCAGGGGTGGCAATGGGGTTATGCACGGCTTTGTGAGCAGCCCGGCGATGAAACCGGTGGGTGGTGTGATGGCTGGGATGATGCCTTTGTTGTCCTCCCCGGCTTCGATGTCGGTGCTCAAGAGGCCGTTTGAGGATGTCGAGGAGGTGTGGAGTAGGGATGAGATGGAGTGGGATTCGAGGAGTCCGGAGAATATCGACTTGGAGGAGTTGGATGGGATGTTTGATTGCTTTGAGTAAAGGGGGTGTGTGTGGTGGTGGTTTTTTCGCTTCTTGGAAGGAGTAGCTGTTCGGATGGGTTTGGGACCTAGACGACGGCTAGACTACGACGAGCGCCCGTTATTTTTTGGGCTTTGCTGGCTTGCTTGAGCGGCTGCGGCAACGTCGATTTTTACAATTTTTGGTGGAAGAGAAGGGGAGAGATTCCTTTTTTTGCTTTTTACGGCTTTTTTTAACGGACGGACAACGGCTTGTTGCGATACTAGTTGCTTTTTTAGAAAGACAAAAACGGCAGGAACGATACGGAACTCAAAAAAGTTATGGGGCGGGAAGGCACGATTCTGTTTTTTTTTTACAAAGAAAAGAAGGAAGGAGGGATAGGAGGGAAAGAGCGATGGGGGTGGTCGCGGTTGCCGTTTTTTTTTCTACTATTACTACTCTCCTCCGACTCGACTCTGGCGCAAGATATATGGGTGGTGGACGGATGTTCTGCCGTCATTTTTTTTGGTCGCTACTCCTCTACACCTGCGCTACACACAACGCTCCTCTTTTTTTTTTTTACTCGTCACTACTACTCGTCACTTACTCTTGTGTTTTTTGGTTTTGGTTTTGCTTTTATCTGCTTTTTTTGCTAGCGAGTTTTGCTGTTTTTACTGTTTTTGCGTTGGAGATTGATCACAGATGAGATGGGAGCTCACTGCTCGAAAGATTTGAAGAGGGGGGATTTGTATATATTATGTAATCTTGAGAGTTGGGTGGTGTCCTTTTTTTTTCGCTGTGTGGATGGAGGGGGGGGAGAGAGGATAGGGGGAGGTAGAGATGAGATGAGGGAATTGGAGTGGGAAGGGGAAAGGGGAAGAACGAGACGGGGAGGATGGGGACGAGATGAAGTGGATGGAAGATGTGGATGTGGACATAGATAGATGTCAATAACGAAGAAAGAAACGAAAGAATAAATCTCCACCTTATTTTTCGATTTAAAACTGCTGTGCTATTTTCCTATGCTGATGTAAATAAACCATCCCCCTGGGCTGGATTATATCTGTAGAGAAGACATTTGCACGTGCTCATCCCTCTCCCTCTCAGATTTATCGGCCGCAACCGGCGCCGTTTAGAGTTTTGTAAATGAGACTCAGACCTATCTGCGTCCCGTGCATTTCTTTCACCCGTAAAAAAAAAAGCCAGGGTAGAGTTAACTTTGGGTATGCAAATAGCCTATGCGTAGCCTATGCAATAGCCTGTGTCCTATACCTCCCCCAAAAAATCCAAATCGAAATAAAAAACCTCGGATTACCATACAAATAACCTCGAGTGGCCGAAGGGGATCTGAAGGGCTCAGTTGTAGAACAGAAGGGTAGGCGGGCGCTTTGAATCGGCGCGCCGCTAATTGGTCAAGCGGTACGTATCGGCCCCACCAGACTGGGAGAAACGCACATACCAGCACCCGCTACAACAGCTCTCGTTAGGCCGATTGGGGTGATTGGAGCTCGGCCCACGATAGCGGCGCCGAGGGAGTTGGGGTGTGTGTGTGTGAAAAGCCGGGTGGTGGTTGCTCGTCATACATACATACTTTACTCACTTACTTACTTACGCACTCTTTCACTTCACTTCGTTTTCTTACAATTGAACGTGTACGGATTATTACGAATACCCATACGCATACAGGACAGGGAAAGAAAGGAATTGGGGGATCGATTGATTGTGTATGGACTACTGAGGGACGAAAAGAGCTTGTGCATTTGTGTGTGACTCCGACGAAGATACCAACATGAAGACAGCGACTTCCATGCGCCCCCTCCTCGCCGCCGCGGCTGGGGCACGCGCTGCTACGAGGGTACCCGCCGCAGCTGGAAGGAGGGCAGCGAGTAGTCTCACAACTACGGCTGGGAGGAGGATAACATGTGGAGCTAGGAGGACGACCACTGCGCCGCTGGGTGTACAGGGCACGAGGGCCTTCTCGGCGGCGCCCAGGAGGCAGGAGGAGGCGTTTGATCCGGCGACGGTGGAGAGGGAGAGTGATGAGGTGGATGTTTGTATTGTTGGTGGTGGTATGTGATCCCTTCCCTACATACCTTCCCACCTACCTACTTGCCTGCCTGCCCCCCGCACACAGCACCAGCGCGGGGGCAACGACAAACCCGCAATAAACCAACATGAACGGAAGGATGAAAGCTAACACCCTACCCTCACAGGCCCAGCAGGACTCGCCTCCGCCATCCGCCTCAAACAACTCGCCACCGCAGCAGGCAACGACGACTTCCGCGTCGTCGTCCTCGAAAAAGCCAGCGAAATCGGCGCCCACATCCTCTCCGGCGCCGTCCTCGAGCCGCGCGCCATCGAAGAGCTCATCCCCGACTGGATCTCCGAAGACAACCCCTCGCGCTTCGACGGCATCACCCCGGCCGCGGGCGACAAAATGCGGTTCCTAACCAAGAAGATGGCACTCCCGCTCCCGGCGCCGCCGCAGATGCATAATAAGGGGAATTATATCGTTAGTCTGAATCAGTTTACGAAGTGGTTGGGGGAGAGGGCTGAGGAGGCGGGGGTGGAGGTTTATCCGGGGTTTGCGGGCGCGGAGGTGCTGTATCATCCTGATGGGAGTGTGAGGGGGGTGGCGACGGGGGATCAGGGGATTGCGAGGGATGGGAGTAAGAAGGGTGGGTTTGAACGGGGTATGGAGTTCCATGCTCGCGCTACGCTGTTTGCGGAAGGCTGCCACGGCAGCTTGACGAAGGGGGTTATCAAGAAATTCGATCTCAGGAGGGACAGCGAGGCGCAGACGTACGGGTTGGGGGTTAAAGAGGTCTGGGAGATCGCGCCGGAGAAGTTTGATAAGGGGAGTATCACGCATTCCCTGGGTTACCCGTTGCCGGCCGATACGTATGGAGGGGGGTGGATGTACCATTTCGGCGATAACCTCGTCAGCATCGGACTCGTCGTCGGTCTTGACTATCCCAACCCTTGGTTATCACCATACCAGGAGTTCCAGAAGATGAAAAACCACCCGCTCTACCGCTCCGTGCTCGAGGGGGGGAAATGCATATCCTACGGCGCCCGCGCCCTCGTCGAGGGAGGCTTCCAATCCATCCCCAAAGTCGCATTCCCCGGCGGCGCATTGGTTGGCGATACAGCGGGATTCATGAATGTCCCGAAAATCAAGGGGACGCATACAGCCATGAAGAGCGGTATGCTCGCCGCCGAAGCCGCGTACGAAGCCCTCACCGCCACGCAGGAGGGGACCGTCTTCCTCTACGACTACGAGGAGAAACTCCGCCAGTCATGGGTATGGAGCGAGCTCAAATCCGTGCGTAACATGCGTCCCTCCTTCCACTCCCCCCTCAAGCTGTACGGCGGGGTAGCCTACTCCGGTCTCGAAGCTTTCATCTTGAAGGGCCGCGTTCCCTGGACTCTCAGCCACGGTTCCAAGACCGATGCGCAGGCGACGAAGTTGGCGGATGAGTGCGAGAAAATCGTCTATGAGAAGCCGGATGGGGAGGTGACGTTTGATATCCTGACTAGTGTGGCGAGGACGGGCACGGACCATGAGGAGGATCAGCCGGTGCATCTTGTGGTGAAGGATTGGAAGAAGCATACCAGGAGTATGTGGCCGAGGTTTAGGGGGGTAGAGAATAGGTTTTGTCCGGCGGGGGTGTATGAGTATATTGAGGATGGGGGGGAGGAGGAGGGGGTGAGGTTTCAGATTAATGCGCAGAAGTGAGTTGGCGTCCTTTTTTTCCCCCTTTTTTATTTTGTTTTGTTGGAGGGGCAGAGGCTAATGGATTACAGCTGCATTCACTGCAAGACTTGCGATATTAAGGTCCCGGATCAGGATATCAACTGGACGGTGCCAGAGGGCGGTGGGGGACCAAAGTATTACATGACCTAGATTGGTCTTAAGGGGCAGTGGGGATAGGAGGTGGGGTGCATTGGGGAAATAGCATGGTTCGAAGACATACGGTGGGTGGGATGAAAATCGCAGTATAGAAGTTGTAAAAATGAAAAAAGCAGCGTACATATCAAACCCTACAACCAACCTCCCTATCACCATCACCCATGGAGGTTACTGTTATACTTTCTAATTAAACTTGCACTTCAGAGTGTACGAACATTAACATTACACCTGGCACTGCGCGAGGCCGGCCGCAGTCCTCGCACAAAGCTCCCGCTGCTCCGCCAGCGACTCCTCCGAGTCCTCTGGGTCTACGCTAAGGCACGAGATGGTCACCTTCATGTAACGCTCGCCGCATCTATCTAGCAGCCTCTGCGCTATGTCTATGAGCTCGCGTCGCGTATCGAAAGGGTCGACTAGGTCATCGTCGTTCTCGGCATAGAGCTCTTCGACCGACGTCCACATACCGATCTCAAGCAGGGCGACGCCTAGCGAGTAGACGTCGAAGGCATGGCAGTAGCGCCGGTCCGGGTATGCGCGCTTAAAAGGGTGGTGCTTCATATCGAGGTTGACGCGGTGCGCCTGTTGGCTCAATTTCCTTTTCTCTGGGACAGCAGCGTTGAGATCGGAGCTGGAATCGGAGTCGACGCTGTCTTCTCGAACAAACCGAACATGCCTCTCCTCAAGTTTTTGCTGTTGCGCCTTACTAGTAGAGGGGGTTGCTCTATCTTGCGAGGCTTGCTCAAGGCTGGCTTGACCCTCTTGGATGGACATAAGCACCTCAGATGCTGCTAATATCGGTGCGCCACTTGGTAGCGGTGATTGAACATCGTCCTGTACCTTTGGCTGGTTAGGCCGATGCTGCCGCCGATCTCGCACAACGTCTGGCCTCGAATACCGATAGCCCAGGAGGAATGGATTCTTAAAATCCATACTCTTCCAGTCCCGCGACAGCTCCGGTCCGGACTTGGGGAATATATAAAGCTCATCAGTCCGGATGTTTTTATGCAGCCACCCACTGGCATGCAAGAACGAAACGCTCTGCACCAACTTCCGCGCCAAGTCGAACCGCAGCCCAAGTGCCGGGACCGGGTCGTCCTCCCACTGGAACAACGTGGCCCGCGGCTTCCGGATATTCATGTCTTCGATGGGAAAGCCCTTTTTGTGTTGGCCTAGGGAGAAGGGAGCCTGTAGACGAAGCCGACTTCCTCGAGTTCTGGGAACTCAACGAGACCGAGCAGCTCAAGCGTGTGAAGACGTTTGGCGCAAACGGGCAGCTTGAGTAGTCGGCCTAGCTTTAGAATATTGGTGCGGATCTGTTGACTTAGCGCGTCGCCGTTGGCTTTATATGAATGCCTCTCGACGTAGACGGTCTCTCGCCCTGACAGCCATACCGCCATATAGAACCGTCCGGTATCTAAGTCATCTTCCTTAAAAGAGAGTAGTTCCTTCTCTTTCTCTAAACTTAGCTCCTCCTCCTTGCTGCTACTGGCCGCTTCTATTTTGATATTGGCGAGGTCGGCAACGACTTGCAATCCTTGCTGCGACGGTGATACCAATGGTAATATTTCTTCTGTCTCTTCTCCTACTGCTACTGCTCCTGCTTCCATTGATGCCTCTGTATTTGCTTCGCCACCGTCTCGTACACTCCCACCAGCAGCACCAAGTGGTTTCACTTGAGACGAAGAAAACAACTGCTGCAGCTGTTTAAGATCCGAACCCTCATGGCGCGGCAGGTATTCAAGCGCCAGGTTGATTAGCAGCAGCTCGAAAGCAAACTCCGGGCAGAGGAGGTGCAGCGAGTCATTATGCTTTTTGAGAGTTTCAATGAGGACATTGAACTTTGCGCTGTCCTTTAGTACCCAGGTGAGCTTGCGAGTTGTAGTAAATCGCGAGCTGATCGTCTTGGTTTTCTGAATCACATCCGTTTTCAGATTGTTCCAAGCGCTTGCTGATAGTACAGCGTGTGCTTTTTCGACCTTCATTAACTGTGTTAGTGTAGTGGCAAATGCCTAGAGTATGACACATAAAACATACGGGGATTTGGACATCGTCGAGGTCGACCTCTATTCCATAGGCATCAAGCAGCTTCCTCTTATCTGACAGCGCGTCACCAATACAATACAGCGCACTTGCGATGCCTTTGGCTTTGTATGGGTTCCTCTCCAAGTACCGCCTCAATTTAATATTGGCCAACTCCTGATCGTCCCCGCTCACTTCGGCCGTTGGATCATGCAGCTTAATTTCCCAGTAGAACGCCCACGCCTTAAAAATTGACCTGTGAATATCTAGCTGGTGTGCTGCTAGGGTAACATTCGTCGTCGAGTCCTTGGTTTCGGAGTAGAGATTATAGCAGGACTGACAAGCCGAGTAAAGGCTTATTATGCCGACAACTAGCCCAGAAACATCCATTGTTGTATGCTGCAACGAATTGCAGAGAGTTAAAATACTGTTCGCAGTTTTCAACGTTTAGGTTTTCTAATAAAAAGGGAACCAGTTGAGGAGAGAGTCCCCTCTACGTATTATATATCTCAACCCCTCATTCCTTCTCTGCGCCACAAGGACACGGCAGGCAGCAGGATGCATTAATACCCGAGCTTTGGTTACGGAGCTCTAAGAGCCCTGGCATGGTTCGGGTCGCGCTGCTCACCTCGTAGCTTACCCCTGCACACCTTCACCAAAGAAAGAGCTAAGCTTTGAACCGCACCCACTAATTCCACGAACTCTAGTGTACCCGGGTGGAAATAAACGGTATGGAATTTGTAAAAATGAGAAAGAAGCGTAAATACATATCAACTCTTACAACCTACTATCGTCGCACCCACGCAACGGGCTTCATGCATAAGCATAAGGAGTGCTCAGCCACCACCACCACACTGCCCCCCGTCGTAGCAATATCCCTTTCCTCCCATGACCGGGGCGCCCAGCTCCCATCCACCTGCAGTAAGTACCATCCCTCCAGAACTACATACCCCGTCTAAAAAAATGGCCAAAAAAAACATACAACAGTGGGTATTCGCTGGTGGTTACCCACCCAACTACTAATCTATCAATCTCAAGCAACCGCTTGCTTTTTACTTCAGTTGGTGACATCCGGCCTCACCCAAACCCATTTTTGTAAGGAACGGTTGATGAAAATTATTCGACATTATTAACACTAGCTTGTGCCGGAGCATCTACTGTGATTATTACAGGGTGGTCATCCTCGTCTTTCTAAAAAGCTTCAAACAGTTGTCTCGTCTATATATCTATCAAAAGCCCAAGTTCGAACCATAATACAAAACTAATTTGTATTCCCTTCCCATTCCTCTTCCTCGGGCAACGCTGTCGTTGTCCATAAGCCTTGCCAGTATTGTGGATCTAGACCTAGAGATAAGCGAAATTCTGGATTCGGTCCCCTCTGATCATTACTGCTCCAAACCATGTTATTGCTTGTATTGTCGTCTAGTCCGAGATTGTGGAATTGCTCATCCGTTCGAAGATCGAAAGGTGCTGTTATTCCTTGTTGATCCGAGAGAAGAGCAGATTGGGTGACTGCTGGTTGATTGTAGAATCGTATCTGGGTGGATGGTTCCAGTGCGTTATAGGTAGATGTATTGCCGGGGACTACCTTTGAGTGTAGGTGCCTGTCCCAAGCATTATATAGAGGAAGGTCAGGTGGTGGAGGGAGGTTGTTTGGTGGAGGGGTTTGGTAGAAAGCGTGATTCTGGAGAGCCTTCCAGGCAACCTGATAGAAAACTTTGGCGGTTCGAAAAGAGATGGAGTGTGTGTAATTTGGATGGTATTTTTTGAAAAGGGAAACAATCCTCCCTAGCAGGTTAAGATCCTCCCGCGCACTAACAGTTCCCTTGTTCTGCAGGATGTTGATAAAGATGATGTCGAGACTCCAGGATACATTATTCAAAAGAAACCTTGAAGATATATTAGTGTGTAATCTCGATAAATAGTAAGTTCAAACATACATGCTGAATGGGTGGCGATCCTCATGAAAATCGAGTAAGGATACCGTGGCCCTCGCGGCTCCTACGCAAAGAGCAACACTTGACAATATGTTCTCAAAGTTGTCATCCGACTCGACCAAAGTCGAACATTGAAAGATAAATGAATGGACCACGATTATTAACTGGTAATAATTGTAATGCATCATCGTGAGACACATCAATCCGAAATCTTTGTGATCTTGCTCTGGCCTATCAGACTTTGTAATCTCTGGAATGTGTAGTTTCCAGTTGTAGAGCTCGAAATCGAGGTCAGAAATAATTTTTACGACCTCGTCATCGCGCCTCGTGACAGCATCTTTGGCGTAGAGAAGTGAATAAGCCTTCCTCTTTATCAGGGCTAAGCTTACGTGCTCTCGCAAGATATTAAGAGTAATGCCGTTGTCGAACGACACCGTCCCTGCTCCATCCGCTGGCAGATCATCCCGCAAGTCGATTATGAAGTCGGGCCCAATCATCGGTGGTTTTCCCATCTGTAAAGCCAGGTCATGATCGAAAACAAAGGCTTGCCAAAATAATCGTCTTTCGAGAAGTTTATCCTCGTCAGTTTGGCCAGGCCGTCTTCTCGGATTGTCGTAACCGCACAAAACCATTGACTGTATCGCAGCTGCCAGAATCATTATAGCAGACTGATACTCACTGAGAAGCATGAAGTATGCCGTCTAAATGCATCAGCGTAGCCCCTTTCATTATTTAAGCGGAGTAAAAGTTACCATTGATATCATTGCGCCTGTATTGAGTTGGTTCGGTTTCGACATCATGATTGATGGGATCATGCTCATCGCGTTTCCTATATACTTCTCACTTTCCACCGAGTTCTCCATCCCGCTACGCTTCTGGAGAGCATGCGCCAGGATTACATTAATTGCGGCGTACCAGCCCCGGGATGGTGATATTCCTGTCGAGTAATACCTTTCGATACCATCCATTATCTCCTGGTCATCGAATAAGCGTATATATTGGTTCAGTATCACGAGGTATTCTGTACAGCTTTTGTAAGCTTCTGGGCTACTCTAGCGTGATCTACGTAGTTACCATTTGCACAGTCAATCGTTACTGATTTGCTCGGAAGCGGGTGGATAGAAGAAATGCCCACATTGCCACGATTCTGTGGCAGCGACGTCGGTGTCAGGGAGGCGGCCACTGCCCGACCGAAACAATCATCCCCAACTAATTCATTGACCCATAGGATACCTTGGAGGGAAAATATGAAAGACGGACCTAGACCGTTAATTTGAGGGAAGTAATTAGACTAGTTGCCATACCTGTATACTCAATCTCTAGTTCATTGTCGACGACGGTGGCTCCGTTATGGTTAAGAGGAGGTTCAAGTCCAGTTAGGGCTGACTGGCTGTTTTCTGACACTTGAGCAGCAGCCGGACCTACGAATTCGTCCCTCTCAAAGACTGGCTCGAAGAGACGATTTGGCGAATTTCCCTCCGACATTAGGGCTATATGCAAGTTGGGTTCTGCCTCGGGTTCGTTACTTGGCGGTGTTGATACCTTTGTTCTCGAGAACTCCTTTACGACGCCCTCCATCTTTGCTAGGCGCTCCACCATGTCCTTGTAAGTACTAGCAGTTGGCTAAAGTTAATGTAGATCGAGGCCGACGAGGCTAGATAACTTACGAGCGGCGTACGGCCCTCTTCCGTAATGCTTCATACCTACAGCCCTCGGGATTCTTTGAACAACCAGTACAGTTTGGCAATATTCGATCACATTTGACCTCATGAACTTAGCAGTTGCCAAAGAGGTAGTTGTTCCACAACGTACCTTTCGTGCCCGACAAATGGTGCATGCCCATTGTGCAACCTGTTGTTCCCCAGCGTCCCCCTTGGGGGAAGCCCGGGGGGAAGCCGAAGCGCGAGCCTCACTCATTAGAATGATGGGGAAAATAGAGTTTCGCGGATGAAACTTTGCCTAGGAGAAAACAACGTGAGGAATCTGAGATGTCCTTCGGGAATCGGCGGCACTGTTCCTAATAGTTTCGGTCACGGATAAACAGTGTCTCCGAATACCGAAACTAGGCACTTTTGAGTGTGCCTAGGATCGCTGGGATTGCATTACAACAAATCATCGCCCGTTAACTTGATAACTTTATTTACTTTGTTCTATAAACCGGAACCCAACCTGGTCCAAACCTCCGACGTCCGAGACCGCAAACCATTTCAACAGTTAGGAAATGATGGGAACGAGGTTGATACTCCACTCTAGGACCGTCTCTCCCTATGAGTCGTGGCGGCCAAAATACGTACCCCGAATGCCGAACTGGAGAACATCCCGGATCCTCTAGTACCCGGTCCTGGTTCAAGCAGCCCACAACTCGATAGACATAATACTATAATGCAGTCGCCAGCACCAAAGGTATTCCCTAGTTCGGAATATGGGCCGGGTCCGGCGGAAATGTAGGGCTATTTTAAGGGTAATGGATGCGCGTTCCGTTTGCTTGATTCTAAACTCGGGTTTCGGTCTAACATCCTTGCGTGGCCAGCTGTGAGGTGCTTCCTGTACCCTTTCTTATATACCCATCACTCCTATTGCAAACTCTCTCTGCTCTGTTCTTACCATCCACTGCAATTCCTAGCCAAGCCTGGTTGGATATAACTAGGCGTGATGGCCTTTATGGATAGCGATCTCTTCGGGAGCAACGATCACACTGCCAGAACAGCCGATGTTATCAATTCTCACCACAACGCAGTAGGTGACAACAATTCACACCCGGCTATTGTACCCTTAGGCGCCGACGCTACACCTACACCTTACGACAATAGCTTTATCGAATCTAGTGCTATTTCAGTCGCTGAGTTTGGTGGTAGTGACACTGATACTGCCACTCAAGACAAGGAGATGGCAACGGACGCTGATCCTGCCCGAATGGATGGTGGCAACGATTTAAAGCAAGAGCGGAAGCAAGACGAAGAAATACAGGCTCTCGCACGTACATATACCACACAGTCCCGAGTTTCTGGCGCCGAGCCTTTCGGCAGAGCGCTCACGACTCACACGAATCCCGACTCGCCGCTGAACCCCAATAGCCCAAACTTCAACGCTCGCGCTTGGGCAAAATCTATTGTCGAACAGGTAACCGCCGAAGGAACCGGATTTCGATCCAGTGGCGTCTGTTTTCAGAACCTAAATGTGTACGGATTTGGCGCTGGAACCGACTACCAGAAGGACGTTGCCAATGTTTGGTTAGAAGCTGTCGGTGCAGTGCGTCGGGTCTTTGGCTACGGCAGAAAGCGCCGCATCGACATCTTGCGCGACTTTGACGGCGTTGTCCATAATGGCGAAATGCTTATCGTTCTGGGCCCTCCGGGATCTGGTTGCAGCACTTTACTCAAGACGATTGCGGGCGAGACGAACGGTCTATATGTGGATGATGATGCCTATTTCAACTACCAGGGTTTGACCGCCACGGAGATCCACACTGCGCATCGTGGTGAGACCATCTACACTGCTGAAGTGGATGTACATTTTCCCATGCTTACTGTGGGTGAAACGCTTACCTTCGCATCTCGTGCCCGAGCCCCACGGAGCCTGCCACAGAACGTAACTCACGCTATGTTCTCGGACCACTTGAGGGATGTTGTGATGACAATGTTTGGTATCAGCCACACGCGGAATACCAGAGTAGGAAATGAGTATGTTCGTGGTGTCTCTGGCGGCGAGAGAAAACGTGTCACCATTTCCGAGGCTGCCCTTTCTGGTGCACCCTTTCAATGTTGGGATAACTCTACTCGAGGTTTGGATAGTGCTAATGCTATCGAATTCTGCAAGACGCTAAAGCTTCAGGCGGATCTTTTCCAGACCACCTGCGTCGTCTCAATCTACCAAGCTCCTCAGAGTGCATACGACCTCTTCGACAAAGCTCTTGTTCTTTACGAAGGTCGTCAAATCTTTTTCGGTCGTGCCGATTCTGCTAGGCAGTATTTCATCGATTTGGGGTTCGAGTGTCTTGCCCGCCAGACAACCCCGGACTTCTTGACATCCATGACCAGCCCTCTGGAACGCATCGTCAGAGCTGGCTTCGAGAACAGGGTGCCTCGAACCCCAGATGAGTTTGCAACGGCGTGGAAGAACAGCGCCGCGTACAACGCTGTGCAGGCAGAAATTGAGGAGTACAAGATCGCTTATTCCATCAATGGCCCTGACGCCGAAGCCTTCCGCGCTCACAAACGAGCTCAGCAGGCGAAGTCTCAACGTGCCAAGTCTCCATTCACATTGTCTTATTTTGGTCAGGTGCGACTGTGCCTTTGGCGTGCATATCGTCGACTTATCGGTGACCCGTCCATTACGATCGGTCAGCTCATTGCTAATATTATCATGGGCTTAATCATAACCTCAATCTTCTTTAACTTGCAACTTACTACGGGCAGTTTCTTCCAACGTTCTGCTTTAATCTTCTTCGCTATTCTTATGAATGCCTTTAGCTCGGCCCTAGAAATCCTGACTCTCTACGCACAACGACCTATTGTCGAGAAGCATGCTCGATACGCTTTTTATCACCCCTCTGCGGAGGCATTCGCGTCGATGTTGATAGACATGCCGTATAAGACCGTTAACAGCATTGTCTTCAATCTTGTACTCTGTAAGTTGCCCCAACCGAGAAAAACACCCAGAGGCCCCTTCTACCCTTTCGCTGAGGTCTATCTAATGACAGCAACTCTAAACTCACTTCCTCGCGCGTCTAAAAAGGGGATATTAACATGAAACTTAGACTTCATGTCCAACCTACGACGCGAACCCGGAGCGTTCTTCTTCTTTCTGTTCGTTTCCTACCTGACTGTTCTTACGATGTCCGGCATTTTCCGGACTATCGGTGCATCGTCTCGAACACTATCGCAAGCCATGGTACCGGCGGCTGTGTTGATTCTGGGTCTGGTCATGTTCACTGGATTCGTCATTCCTATCGACTACATGTTGGGTTGGAGCAGATGGATAAACTACATTGACCCTGTGGCATATGGCTTCGAGTCTCTTATGATTAATGAGGTATGTGCTAATCATGCTTTGCTATAATATTACGGTTCATGACAGAAGGCTAACGATGCATTAGTTCCATGGCGTTGATTATTTGTGCACGTCATTCGTCCCGAGCGCTTTGGTTGCTGGATATGAAAACGTCACCCAGGCCAATCGCGTATGCTCAGCTGTAGGTTCTGTTGCAGGAAGTGACTATGTGTCCGGAACAGCCTTTATTGGCTCCAGCTTCCAGTACGAAAGAGGTCATAAATGGCGGAACGTTGGAATTCTCATTGGGTTCCTTATGTACGTCTTCATTGCTCCGTGTCTATGCATATATACAAACACTAACGGCCATAGTTTCTTCAACGGATTGTATGTGCTTATGACCGAGATAGTCACCGCCAAGAAATCCAAGGGTGAGGTGCTCGTCTTCCGCAGAGGGCACAAACCCAGCCAGTTTAATGACGGCAAAGGTGACTCCGAATCGGGCACGCCGACTTCATCTGGAACCTCGGTAATTGCTACGAAGATGGCCCGCCCTGCATCGGACAAGGAGTCCACGTTGATTCAGAAGCAGACAAATGTTTTTCATTGGAGGTAAGTAAAATACATATGCCTAGCAGACATGATCTAACAAAAACCTTTTTAGCAATGTATGCTACGATGTGAAGATCAAGAGCGAGACTCGCCGTATCCTCGACCACGTTGATGGCTGGGTCAAACCCGGAACTCTTACGGCCCTAATGGGTGTCTCTGGCGCTGGGAAGACAACTTTGCTCGACTGCTTGGCTGATCGGACCTCGATGGGAGTTATTACTGGCGAGATGCTTGTTAATGGCAATTTTCGTGATGCTTCATTCCAGAGAAATACGGGATACGTTCAGCAACAAGATCTGCATCTCGAAACCACTACCGTCAGGGAAGCGTTGAACTTCAGTGCGCTCTTGCGCCAACCGGCCCATGTCCCACGAAAAGAGAAACTCGCTTATGTCGACGAAGTTATTAAGCTCCTGGATATGGATGAATATGCCGACGCCGTCGTTGGTATTCTCGGTGAAGGCCTTAATGTCGAACAGCGAAAGCGTCTAACGATTGGCGTCGAACTCGCGGCTAAACCACCTTTGTTGCTCTTTGTCGATGAACCCACATCTGGTCTTGACAGCCAGACATCTTGGGCTATCCTCGACCTCCTAGAGAAGCTTACAAAGTCCGGACAGGCTATCTTATGTACAATCCATCAACCATCGGCTATGCTGTTTCAGCGATTTGATCGCTTGCTCTTCTTAGCCAAAGGCGGAAGGACGGTTTACTTTGGAGATATTGGAAAGAACTCGAAGACTATGACAGACTACTTTGAACACAATGGCGCTCCCTTGTGCCCACCAGATGCAAACCCCGCAGAGTGGATGCTAGAATCTGTTATTACTGCTCCTGATGTAGATTGGCATAAGACCTGGCGAGAGAGCCCCGAATTTGAGGCCGTCCAAGCCGAACTCAGCCAACTCAAAAGCCACGCCAGAGATATCCCAACGTCAGGCGATGAACATGAAAAGGCTGGTTTTCAAGAATTCGCAGCTCCATTTTCGGTTCAGCTATACGAAGTTACACACCGTGTCTTCCAGCAGTATTGGCGGACACCTTCCTATGTCTACTCTAAGGCTGCTCTGTGCACTCTCATCGCTCTTTTTATTGGCTTCGCATTCTTCAATGCTCCGAATTCTATACAGGGCCTACAGAATCAGACTTTTTCTGTATTCAACCTGTTGACTATCTTCGGTCAGCTCGTCCAGCAAACGATGCCATACTTTGTTGTACAGCGCTCTCTCTACGAGGTTCGTGAGCGCCCATCCAAGGTATATTCTTGGAAGGCCTTCATGCTTTCTCAAATCATCGTTGAGATCCCTTGGAATACCCTAATGTCGTTGATCATGTTCCTATGCTTCTACTACCCGATCGGCCTACACAAAAATGCCGAGGTATCAGGTCAAACTCACGAACGCGGTATTCTCATGTTCCTCCTACTATGGGCCTTTCTGATGTTTACCTGCACGTTTACCGACATGATCATCGCCGGGTTCGACACTGCTGAGGCCGGAGGCAATGTCGCTAACCTACTCTTTATGCTCTGTTTGGTATTCTGTGGTATCCTCGCCAACCCCGACTCATTCCCGCGTTTCTGGATCTTCATGTACCGTGTCTCACCATTTACCTACTTAACTTCGGCCATGCTTTCAGTCGCTGTCGCAAATACAAAAGTGGTTTGTGCCTCCAATGAGTTTCTCCACTTCGTTCCAGTCGCTGGCAAGACTTGCGGGGAGTATATGAAGGGATACATCAAGGAAATGGGTGGGTACCTTACAGACCCTAGCGCCACTGATACTTGCTCGTTCTGTACGATAGAGGAAACCAACACGTACCTTGCCGGTTCTCATGTCTTCTACTCCCAGCGCTGGAGGAACTTCGGTATCTTCCTCTCGTACATTGTCTTCAACATTGCTGGTGCGCTGTTCATCTACTGGCTTGCTAGAGTACCAAAGACGAAGCTTGGTGGCAAAAAGAAGATGGAGTGAACTGCTCAGCGAGAATGGGTGAAGATGTTACGTTCTAGAACGTAGAGGGGACGTTTGCGCCGCGCTTGGTCATCTGATCTTAGCTTCCCTCCCCGCCAATAACAACTAAAGTCAACTTTCTTTTTCAACACTAGATTTATTCACAGAGAGCCCACGGCTCAAGATTTCCTTTGTTTGCTCGTCCAGATTCAGTCCATTCATAGAGTATAGAGGGTTTTATTAATAGATATTCATATTTTGGATTTGCAGCTTCAACCCCGCGAAATTAGCATACTGTTAGTTCATAGTGTCAAAGTTTGAGTGCCAGTCTTACCAACCACACTACGAATTCAAGCAACCGCCTGAAGACTTGCTGTTAAACTATACCTAACATCATTGAAACTTTATAGATCATCACCAAGTGATACGCTCGCCGATTAAATTCACGGAAGAACTTGAATAAGAATGTGAAGACAGTGAAGATCACTCTCCACATTTTAGTACAGTGGAGTACACTACAATGTGGAGAGCTGAACGGTTTCCTACAGATTCATAGTTTGCAACGAAAACCATGACTCGGACTCCTAGGAACTAGTAACTAGTTCTACTGGCAGAAAATGCCTCTCGCGCATGCAGGGCGCCATATCTGCATGCGTTTGGGTCAGAATGGGTTGTTTTGACGGCGTAATCTAAATATGAGCTCCGAATTCATCCAAGCATTGCGTGGGAATCGGGTGAGTTTGGGTGGGTTTCACACGCTGGGATGGAATTATCACTTTCAGCACGCGAAGTGCAGCAGCTAGGAGTAGCAACGTAGAATAATTTCAGGAAATATGATATCAGAACCTTGACAGCGTGAGACAACCCCTTTGGGTCCAACGATTGAGCTGGGTACCCAACCCCGGAGCAAAAGCAGCTGGGTAGGTCCCACGCTCAATAGACTTGCGGTTTAAGTATTTACCTTACGTTGTAAGTACTACTTGGATACTGTCTGCCAAACACTGGACAAGGCCTTTGAATTTATGTAACGGATTCTCCATTATTTGATTGATTATATTGCCCAATCACCTAGTATTTAAAACAACCCCCGAAATTTTCCCACTCAAACCTCTTTTGCCTTTTCATCCATCGCCACCGTTCCCTGCTCGTTTATTAACTCATTTTTCTCCTTTATTTCTAGAGTCGCCTTCTCTTGCGCCTCCTTTCCGTCAAATAGATATGACAACTCCTCAAGCGTCGGGCCCGCCGTCTCGACAAAGAAAAAGTACACAACCAAGAAGATAATCGCCAGCCAGATATCATAGTAGATATACAGCTTCCAGCTGATATTCTTCAAGCCAATCGGGTTTACATATCCAGAGAAGATACTAGAGACCTGAATCGTCAAGAGCACCAGTGACCAGGTCTTGGCACGCATGCGCAGCGACGAGATTTCCAGAGGGTACGTTACGATAAGATTCGTCCATGCGATCGTGTAGAACAGCTGGAAGAAGAAGATACAGGCGAGCACGAGACGTCCGCAGGCAAGGTTGCCCTTGTCGATGTACTGCTGCGATGCAATCGTCCAGACGATGAAGACAATGACGCAGCCGCCCGAGCCCGTAAGGAAGAATTTGCGACGGCCCCAGCGGTTGATGAAGACGGTGACGCCGATGGAGACGACCCACTGCCACATCGTGACGCAGGCATTGACGACGGTTATCTCGAATTCGGTCTTCAAGCCGGTGTCTTTGAGGATTTGGGTCAGGTAGTTAGAGACCAGACTGTTACCGGCGGTTTGGGAGAAGACGGCAGTGCACATGCAGAGGGCAATGCGCTTCCAGTTTCCTGCAATGGTGTTAGATTTACGATAGACGGCTGGAAGAGAAGCTAAAGAGAGGCAAAAGGGTGGTGGATACCTTTCGAGCTGAAGAAATCTCTCCACGTCATGTTGCGCTCTTTGTCATCTGTAATTGCCTGCTGTATCTCCTCCATCTCAAATTCTACAAGCGGCGAGTTCTCCTGTCCTTCGCCATGATACTTGATCAAGATCTTACGAGCTTCGTCGGGCCGGCCTTTGGCCATCAGCCAGCGCGGAGATTCGGGACAGAACCAGATGAGAGAGATTTGATAAGCGGACGGCACGACTTGGATCAGTGTGGGTAGACGCCAGGCCCACTGGCTAGGAATGCGGTAGGCACCGAATGTGACCCAGGCACCGACTGCGTATCCGAGCACGATACCGGTGTTGTAAAAAGTTGTAACACCGACACGTTCTTTAACGTGGGAAAGTTCGGTGACAAGGACTGCAAGGAGTTAGGGATGAGAGCTTAGGATGAATGTAGGGAGAAGTGTACCTGGGGCGCCCATTTGGATGAATGATGAGCCAACGCCGACAACGATCTTACCGCCGATATACATATCCAAAGAAGTAGCAAAGAATTCAACGAGGACACCAGCAATGATGATTATGCCACCGATGAAGGTTGGCAATCTTCTGCCGTAGACATCCTGTTTAGTAAGTTAGCATAAAGGTATATGCAAGCTTAAAAGATAACATACCGAAACCCAGTTAAAAAAAATGAAAGGAATCACGCCGCCTATAGCGGTTGATGCTCCAAAGAAGCCAAGTGCTGAGCCTTCTGGATGACCAAAGCGATCCTGCCATGTCCTAGCAATTGTTAGGACATTATATTACATGTAAGGCTTTGGTGATAAGTGGCTTACTCTAGAACTTGCATGCCATTTGTCATTGACTACACAATATGTTAGCTCTGATACGTTAGAAATAGACAAGGGGAGCTTACTCCATCGATACCAAGTGCCATACTCGAAAGTAACGACGACGTAAGGAGGAAATAGAGAAGAATTCCATTCTTGCGTTTATAAAAAGGTGGAATCAAGTCGATGTCAATAGGAGGCCTAATGGCATCAGCAGTATGCGCAGCAGCTGGCGCCATGACAAGTGAAGCAATGAGGCAAAATGGCCAAAAGAATCGGTGTCTGAAGAATTGAACTTGATCAGGGGCCGATGACTGAGGAATCAAGACGGCTAAAGACGAGGTTCTTATGTTTATTAAATGAATAGATGAACATCATGCTGCACGCGGCGGTTCCCAGTTTTTCTTTCGGGCTCGTGTCAAACCTAGGTTGAGGGTCCTTCTCCGCATTGATCATGCACCCCGAGTATGCGGGACTAAACAAGGTCCACCCTTCTAAAGCTAAAATTTGGTCAAATAAGCGGAAGTGAGGGGTAGTTTGCCCGAGGAATTGTGACGATCTCGGGGAAATAGAAAATTACGACGTGGGGATTGGGGTTGTGGGGTTCTTTAGGGGGGGGGGCTTGGGGATCTCCGTAACTAATCTTTAGGCCGTTTTGCCGAGGGACAGCTAAGCCTCTATGTTCTCTAATTTACAGTATAATATTCATTAGATCCGTAGAGTGGAGAGGGCACGAGTTCAAAGTTAAAAACTCCGAGATCCACGAGCCATAATTAATGGATTGAAGTTAAAGTAAAGTTTTGAAGGTTTAGTTTGTCCGTTTAGTTTGCCCGTTAAGTTTGTCTGATAAGTTTGTCCGATAAGTTTGTCCGTTGAATTTCGGTTGACATGTTTCGCCGATCATCAGAGTAAGGCTATTTCTAGAAACGAGAGGATTAACACGATTATGCAGGGTTATTTCCCCGACCTGTACCCCACAAACCTGTTCCACAATCCATCCGGGTCATCTCTTGATCAACATTGCCATTGGATTACCATGAACACGGCATATCCATTTGGCACTATGCCTGGATTCTCGAAACGAAATGTTTTTGTATCGGCGATAAGAAAATGCCGAGGACTTGCATTTTATTTCAATCTCTCTTCTCGCTCTCTCTCTTGCGACTACATCTTTTAGGACTCTGTGAATTGTAATATCTAACTCCTCAATTATGTCTCTTCCACCGGATTTTGAATGGGGGTTTGCCACAGCTGCCTATCAAATTGAAGGTGCTGTTGCTGAGGGAGGACGAGGACCGTCGATTTGGGATACCTTCTGCCACCTTGAACCGTCAAAAACCAAAGGAGACAATGGCGATGTTGCTTGCGATCACTACCACCGTTATAAGGAAGACTTTGGACTTCTATCGTCATATGGAGCGAAGGCGTATCGCTTTTCCATTGCGTGGTCTAGAATCATCCCTCTAGGAGGACGCAACGACCCTGTTAATGAAGAAGGCATTGAGTTTTATAACAACCTAATCGATTCACTCCTAGAGCAAGGAATTACACCCTGGATAACTCTCCACCACTGGGACCTTCCACAGGCCCTACATGACCGCTATGGAGGCTGGTTGAACCTAGAAGAGATCCAGCTAGATTTCGAGCACTTCGCTCGTATCTGCTTCTCCCTCTTCGGTGACCGCGTGCGGAGATGGATCACGCTGAATGAGCCATTCATCATTGCTATATACGTCAGTCTACCTTCAGTAATATTCAATTGCTGGTTACTGACAGACCAAGGGATATGCCACTGGTGGCAACGCGCCAGGACACATCAGCAACACCGAGCCATGGACAGTCGGCAAATCGCTGATCTTGAGCCATGCTCGAGCTGTTCGCGTGTACGAACGAGAGTTTCGGGCCACTCAAAAGGGTCAAATCGGGATTTCGCTGAACGGCGATTTCTATGAGCCTTGGGATGAGAATGATGATCGAGACAAAGCTGCTGCACAACGGCGCATGGAATTCCACGTTGGCTGGTTCGGAGACCCAATCTAGTAAGTGGCCACATCACTGAAAGTAGTTTACCTGAAGCAGGATCTAACACTCACAGCCTCGCGCAAGATTATCCAAAGGCCATGCGAGCACAGCTCGGCTCCCGCCTCCCGGAGTTTACTGACGCTGAATTTGCACTGCTCCGCGAAACCAAAGATTTGGTCGACTTCTACGGCCAAAACTACTACACTGCCCAGTATGCGCGCCACATCGAGGAACCCGCACATCCAAACGACTACCTTGGCAATGTAACTGAGACGCAGATCAATAAACAAGGTGTTTCGATTGGTGCTGAGAGCGGAATACACTGGTTGCGCAGCTCGCCACCGCAGTTTCGAAAGTTCTTCAGCTGGATTTATGCGCGATATGGGAGGGCAATTTATGTCACCGAGAACGGATGCCCGTGTCCTGGCGAAGATAAGATGACTAAAGAGGAGTCGGTGAATGATCAGTATAGAATTAATTACTTCGAGGCGCACTTGGATGCCATTTCACAGGCGGTAAAAGAAGATGGGGTAGATATTAAGGGGTATTTTGCTTGGTCGCTTTTTGATAATATGGGCATGTTCCTCTCTTCATTTACTTCCTTTCGAGGAGCATGGCTAACAGCATACAGAGTGGTCGGATGGCTACGGAGTTCGTTTCGGAGTTACCTATACCGATTATGAGACGTTAGAGAGGACCCCGAAGAGGTCGGCTACGTTCTTGAAGGAAACATTCGAGAAGAGATTAGCGGGTGTGGATAGCCACGAGACAAATGGCCATGCAACAAACGGGCATAAGATGAACGGTACGAAAGGGTTGGTTGAAAGTGAGAAACATACGCACTCATAGGCGCAAAATCTTCGATTATAGATTAACGAGGGACACGGTATATTAGAACAAGGAGGCATTAGACTTGCACACGTGAGCATAGAATAAAGGATCGAGAGATAGATGATATGAATGGTATATAACATCTAGTTATGGAGTTTAATGGTAAATTTGACAGTCTAGTTGCCGCAATTCTCATTTAATTAATACAAGGACCTCAAAATAGCTAAGCCGTGATATACATTAGATTACCCCAACGCCACGCTCTACATTATAATAATACAATCAAGCCGCTTAGTCTTGTGACCACGATCCATCCCTCAAAGCGTCGCTCGCTCTACTGTCCAACCTCGCCAACACATCCAGCAACACTAAGAACTCCGCCCTAGCCCTCGTAGCTAGCGGGGACTCCTTATGCAGGTGCATCGCCTCCAGCAAAGTGGCCCCAATAAGGCGAATCTTCTCAACGCAGGACTCCCCGTTAACCTGCAACGCCCAAAATGGGGCTTGTCGCACTACACGCACCATATCCCGCGCAATCTCCGTCTCCCTCAGCGCGAGCGCAAGCGCCGTCGAGGCCTCCATACCCAATCCTGCAACCTCGAGCTTCTGTATCACTACCATGCGCAGGCAGTGGAAAGAGATTCGCAAGTTCACGCGCTGGATGCAGAATTCCTTCGGGCACCTTCCGGCCTCTTCGCTGGCGCCGGGCTCGAGCGACAGCCACGCCGGGAGCGAGTCGAGAATGGTCATGAAATCAATGTACAGCCGACTAATGGTGGCGCGGTCATCTACGCCTATGAGACTGCCGTTGCGCGGTTGCACGCGCATACGAACCTCGAGAAGGAGCGCGGAGGCGGCGGCCCAGAGGCGGAGGTTGAAATTAAACCCCGTTAGGACGCTGCGTGGTTCGGCGTCCTCGGCTTGGGGGTCAAATACTAGATTGTCCACTTCGGTCGGATAGGCGACGGTGACCTCAGACACAAAATTCAGATGGTGTAGAGCGATGGGCAGCCCGTTCAGGATCGCTGCCGATTTGTCTCCGATGTACAGGATCCAGAAACATCGTCTCCTGAGCTCGGCCTCAGTGGGGTCGAGGGTTTGGTACGAAGCTTCAGAGTGCAGCTGCATCGTCTGTGCAAGGCGCGCAGCTTCGCCAAAGATATGCCATGAGACACGAGATTTGCCGTCAGCGTGCAGGCAGTTCGAGTGGAAATAGCGCGTTGCGAGAGAGGTGGCGGAAGGATGATCAAGGTCGCTCTCTAGGTAAAAATGCAGCGCCTTGCGCGACACGAGGAGGAAGGCCGAGGAGATTAGGGGTCCTTCAGGGAATAATTGCGAAGGGATCATGAAGGCAGCTTCAGCGCAGGTGGCGGTCACTAATGCCAATTTTATGGCGAGGGCAGTGACGTCGCGGAAGGTAGCTGTAGAAACATGGCTGCTCTCATAGGCGCCGGCGGTAGACCACGCAGATACTGGACTGGAAACGTCCACAGCACCGTACGTGGCACACACAATATGGAGGTCGTTGCGCAGGTTGCGCTCGTCGACGATGGGGATGAGGGAGAAGAGGTACTCGAAGAAGAGATCGACACATTTCTTCGTAATGGTCTCGAAGGAGTACGATGGCAGGACGCGTGAGAGGGTGATCACGAGGTCTTGGTAGACGTCATATAGAGGTGGCAATGAAGCCGGGAGCGCAACCTGGGAGAGTGGACTCTGCACGTGGGCTCCCAGGACAGCGGTTCGCGATGAGGAGACAGTGCCGTCAACCCAACTGTGGGGTGAGGATGCGGGTCCCTGTGCGATGGGCGAGAGGTGAGTAGCAGGCAGAGTGTGCCTGCTGTCGTTACCTTCTTCTTCTTCTATGGCTTGAGATTCATCATAATCATGATCGTCGAGCCCTGGCGTCGTAGGACTCCTTGGCCCAGCGTTGTGGTAGGAGTATTCCCTCGCTCGGCTTCTCGGTTTCGGGCCCCGCCGTTTGGGCTGAGAACTTCCTGCGCACTCGAGCCCAGCAGCTAAACAGTTGGAACATGTCCCTGTCGGTATCGCGGGCGTGATTGAGTTTGTGTCTAGATCCAGTTGTCTATAATCGCACTGCTTATGTGAGAATAAACCATTGGATTGTTTTTAGTGACTAACTTTAACTTTGCGCAAACGACATCTGTTACACGCCAACTTGGATAGTTTCTTCGGCGTCGAGTCCGATGATCTCTCCATCGTCAGGGATGTCCATTTATGCTGTCATGTCTTCTCGGCCTATTGTGTGATGATGTATAGCCACGGTGTCTATGAGAGTTTGGCCGAGCGATCACCAGCTAAGAAATAATAGTAAAACAAGCCTGAGGACTACGAGCCGTTGTTGTTCAATCTGTCGGGGAAATAGGTGCCTTATATGTCTATTACTCCGATAAAGCGAAAAGCACGGCTCGGACAAAACCCCGCTATCGGGGTAAAATCGCCGTGAAACAGGTGGGGTAGTACTGCGGAGAAAATGTGGGAGTGGATCCTGCCATGGTCAACAATATGGAGGTGGAGAACTTCCCGGGTCCTTCCCCATAGACTACTCCACGTTTTGATGGTTTTAATTGTTTGATTGCTAGCCTGACGCTGTTCTGCGTTTTCTTACATATTCTGTACTCGGAGCTTACGAAACTAAGCTGCAGATCCAGATGGCCGGTAAAAGCCAAGAGGTGGGATCTACAGAGGTCATTAGTTGTAAAATTACTTGGAAACTGTTTCCGAACTCATCCTGAGAATTATATAAGGAATAAGTCCAGCGCGCAGATAAGTCGCCCATCTCTTCTCCGCACCCTCACTTCTACCCATCCAATTCATCATGCTTCCCCCTACCCTCTCCCATGGAGCCCTCCTGCTCCCCCTCATCCTGTCCGCCTCAGCTACACCTCTCGCGGCCTCAAAGTCCGCCAACTCCCCCCCCAATTGTCGGTTCGCACACGATTATACCCAGGCCTCGATCCTCAAGAACCCGGAGCCATTTGCCCAAGACCTATTGTATTGGGAAGGTAAGTTCCATGCCGACAATGTCGGTTACAATGGCAACAACGGTATGACATTCGACGGCACGCTGCTCGACCAGGTCACGGGATTACCGACGAAGAAAAATGCATTTAGTGCTGCGAGCAAGGAGGTGCAGCCCTTCGAATCCCTCTCAACGTGGCCTTTCGCTGATATAAAACCAACAGTCTCTCCAATTCATGCTCTACGCGCACGCTATCTCTGGTTCCGCGGACGCGGCACGCTTCCTGTCTCCAGACAAGCCAAGCGCCGCACCTAAGATTGCAGCTGATATTCTCGAGGTGAAACTAAAGACGTACCTCAAGTTTAATGAGACATATCCAGGTTTCGGAGGCCTTCTTCCATGGTATGCAAATGCCGAAGGCAGCGACTCGATTGAGCCGACTTGGGACTGGGTTAACAGGGTTCCGGCTCTTGATAATGGGTGAGTGTACTTTGTTGCTTCAGGGAATTAGAGTGTAAAGACTCTTGCTAATTACAAAACAGCGAATTGCTCTGGGCCGTCTATGGTGCCGTCCAGGCAATGGAGAAGAGCAGTGAAAAATCGTTCCAGCAGCTCGCCCGCAAATGGCAGAACTGGCTCGACTTCACAAAGACTACGCTCCCGATTGTATGATCTCCCTCGTCGGCGATCCTTTGTCATTTGACTCCTACCTAACTTTGTTAGATGTTTTACAACGGCGGCGGCCGTGTCTGCGCTTCCACCGCCATTGCCAACCAATCCCTGCCCGTCTCTCACCCCAGCCAGACATACATCTGCGAGAACCCTACTTACATCCTCGACGATCCCTACGAGGGAGAGCTCGTGACATGGTGGCTACATTTCTTTGGCGGTTTTTCAAGCGCCAAAAAGTTGAAGCTATGGGAGGTGAAGCGCGCGAAGATGAAGAGTATCGACTGGAAAGAAGGTAGCAAGGGCCCTGTGACTGTGCTCCAAGGGTACTGGTTTAGTGCACATGAGCCCTGGAAGGTGCTCGAGATGCCATACTTTGATGTCGATATTGTGAAGTAAGCTCCATCCCACCTGTCCTCAGTCTATCCGCCATTA
Organism: Pseudogymnoascus sp. WSF 3629; assembly: GCA_001662585.1. NCBI lineage: Eukaryota > Fungi > Ascomycota > Leotiomycetes > Thelebolales > Thelebolaceae > Pseudogymnoascus > Pseudogymnoascus sp. WSF 3629. The sequence continues at coordinate 294,133 of KV454588.1, forward strand.
CCGTGCAGAAGTCGAGAAGCTAATTATTATTTGTGCCCTGTAGGCAGGTATATCGCAACGGTGAGGTTGTCCGCACCTGCCATTCTGCAGCCAACAAGATTCCGGGAATGTACGCATCTGTCAACAACGCGACGGACCCCGTCACTAGCGAGATTCAGGGGTATATCTCTGCAACGGGAATCCAGAGTGTGGCGTCTCAAAACGTGACGGAGAGTTATATGATCACGCCCTACTCTTCGTATCCGGTGATGCTGTTCAGCAAGAAAGTAGGCTTGGCCTGGTGGCACAACATGGTGGGGTCGAAAAAGGGACAGAGTAAGAACTATTCTAGTGAGAGATGAATGAGGAAAGGCTAACTAGGAATAGATCCATATGGCAGCACAGAGGGTTCGAGAATAGACGGCACCTTAGTCTCCTCTTTCGTGTCGTGGGATAGTAAGATTACGACTGTCGTTGCAATGCTTGGCGGCGTCCAGGACCTTGTCCGTGACCGTATGAAGAGTGAGGGCATTTATGATGAGTTCAAGGATGTGCTCAAGGTATGTCTCATGTCTTTACCCGCTTCGTAAGAGTATCTGCTAACAACAATGACAGCGCGAGTACAATATGGTGTTTAAGAATGTAAAGGGGAAGAATGTGGATTTTTGCTTGCCTACGGCTCAGATTCCAGACAAGGGACTGGTAGATTATACTAAGTGTAATTAAAGATCTAAACCTATCAAAATTCCGTGTTAATGCTGTGGAAGTTTCACTCCGTGACCGAGAACTGGCCGGAAGGGTCTCACAATTGTGGGAATCTTGAAGAACGTTCAGGTTCATGCATGGAATCTTCCATGCATCAACCACGGTTCTTTCAGCTTTTGTCTCAGGCTCTCTATATTGAGAGAAGCCGTGGCTACATAGATACTGAATATGATATGCATTCCAAAACCTATTTTCCTCGCCTACAGTGATTCCCACTGCAATTGCTACAGGTTATGAGCCCGGGTGTCGCAAAGGCATCCACTTTTTGATCTTGAGCATCGCCTTGATCGATACTCAGGATTCTCATTTTCAATTTTGAGAACCGGACGCTCAGTTGAGCTATCCAACTCTTATACCGGACCGGCAGCATCACCGGATCCACATCTTCGATACTCATTTATTTGGGATATCACTTGGCCAAAATGGCTGAATCATCCACAACGTTGAACTGGATCGCATCCGACAAATTGAAGGATAGCGGCAACTACTCAACATGGAAGAACTTGGTAAAACAGGCTCTCATCAATGCGAGCGTTTATCAATTCGTATTGGGCAAAGGCAAAGGCCGGAAGCCAAACTCCGACTACGATGAAGACTCTGACTACGATGAAGATTCTGACTACGGCAAATGGCTCAAGGGAAACGCCAAAGCCTATACAATTCTCCACCGGACTTGTGGCAATGATGCTATGAGATCTATCAAATCGACTGACAATGCCGCCGAAGCTTGGACTCTGCTCCGTGATCGATACGAGGGCAAGGGTTTCTTTCTGATCGGCCAGAGCCTTGACGAATTCACAGCACTCTCATATGAGAAGTCCAAAGATATTGCCATTTTCAACGCTCTATTCAAGGATCTCAAAACGAAGATCCAGGACGCTGGTCTTGACATTCCAGCTACGTTCTACATACACCATTACCTCAAATGGGTTGGACCTGCTTTTCCAACATGGGCAGAGCGTCAACGAAGCGTTTTGAGAACCACGAGTACTGTCACAAGTATGCCAACAGATGCAATGCTTGATGACATGATGGCGGACTTAGTTGACGAAAACAGGGCTGTTACAGCTCAAGATGATGGCGGAGGCAGCTTATCAATGTACGGAAACCGCCCTCATCCTCAGAATCGCAAAGGCAATTCAAAGAAATCAAACGAAAAGTCGAATACAAATACGGACCGCTATTGCAACCACTGCAACAAAGCTGGCCACTTTGAGAAGAATTGCTATATGAAATACCCAGAGAAGAAGGAGGAGTTCCTCAAGCGACGCTCCAAGAATAAGAACTCGAAAAATGAGAATTCTAATTCCAACTCCGATTCGAAGCCGTCTCAAATCAGTATGATGGCCAACTACTCTACCACCCCAAAAAACATCAGACCCTCCGACTGGCTCTTAGATACTGGTGCAAGCCACCACATGTGCAACGACCGTACGATGTTCGATGAATATCAAACGAACACAAATCCTGCAAATACGATTGCCACCGCTGGTTCCAATACTCGAGCTGAAGGATATGGAACAGTTACGATTACAGCTATTCAATCTGATAATTCGACGATCGTTCTCACCTTGCACAACGTCTTCTACATGCCGAGTCTCAAAGTCAATCTATTATCTGGACCAACTATTAAAAGGAAGGGCATGTACATTGATGGCTTTACGAGCACAATACGCTTTGAAAGTAATAAATCTGAGATCTGCAAGTTCCAATCATTGGATTCTGCAATGCGGATCTGTACTACCATCACTGGTCAGGCTATGGTCGCTCAATCAATTGATGTCTGGCACTGACGTCTTGGTCACATTGGATATGAGAACGTTAGGAAGACAGCCCAAATCACTACTGGCATAGAAATCAGCAACAGCAAGAGCGACTCGAAACCTACGTGCAAGCCCTGCATTTTATCAAAAGCGGTCCGTACTCAATCAAAGCAGTCACAAGAGCGTTGTAAGCATGCATTCGACAAAATCCATGTCGACCTGCTTAGACCAATTACTCCTTGTGGAATTGATGGTTCCGTTTGGGCCATGATTCTTACTGACGACCAGTCTCGAGTTCGATGGCTATACACCTTTAAGAAAAAGGGAGAGGCACAAAACAGGGTGACTGAGTTCATTACTGCTGTACACACTCAGTATGGAAAATACCCAAAAGCCTTCCGTCTTGACAATGGGACAGAATATGGAGGCAACGCTTTCAAGGAATTCTGTATCAAGCGTGGTATCCGCATTGAAACAACAGTCCCATATACTCCTGAACAAGATGGAGTAGCAGAAAGGGCGAATAGAACTATTCTAGAACGCACCCGTACAATGATTAAGGGATTAGACGACGACAGCCTTAAGAAGCTCTAGCCTGAGCTGATGAAGACTGCAATCTACCTTACCAATCGAATTGCTACTCGGAGTCTCCAGGAGAAGACTCCAATCGAAGCATTAACGACTGATATTGGCTAGCCTGAAATTCCAACTTTATCGCATTTGAGAACTATTGGGTGTAAAGCCTATTATTACATTGCAAAGGAACGTCGACAAAATGGAGCTAAATTTGAAGACCGAGCAAAGCAAGGCATTCTTCTTGGATACGAAGGCAATTCAATATACAGGATCTACGATACAGACCGAGGTATTATCCGGGCTTCAGCAGTTGTATTCGATGAGAATGATGCACCTAATATGGAGCAAATCCATTTTGACGACCTAATGGGTAATCAGAACGACACTGAAGATGAAACGGAAACGAACCAGGAAGTGAGCCAGCTCCAGTCTCTTGAAAACGCTGAAAGTAATACCCAACGAGGGGCGGATGTGATAATCGTTCACCCAAAGCGGGCTCTTCGATTAGAAGAAGCACGCAAGCCACGGCTTCAGGCCAAAGGGAGCCTTGAAGCCAATTACTGGGCTCTCGATCAACGGCATTAGGCATTCCTTTCAGCGCACGTTACAGCATTCAATGCGCACCTACCGTCTTCGACAATAAAAGAGCCTACGACTTACAGACAGGCAATATCAAGCCGAGAAAGCGAGCATTGGCAAGCTGCAATGACAGCTGAATATGATTCTCTCATTAAAAATGAGACCTGGCAGGAAGCGGAGCCGCCAAGCGGCACGCATGTGCTCCGCGGACGATGGGTATACGCCTTGAAATGGAAAGACGGTCACATCGAGCGATATAAAGCACGATGGGTTGCGAAAGGCTTCGAGCAGCTCTACGGGGTTGACTACGAACAAACCTTTGCTGGAGTAGCCAAGAGCGTGGCTATCCGGATCCTCATTGCACTCGCTGCCCATTTCGACTGGGAGATCGAACAAATGGACGCTGTCACAGCCTTCTTAAACAGCCGTCTTGACGAGAACGTCTGGATCCAACTACCAACTGGGTATGAGAACGGCACAAGAGCCTGCCGCCTACGAAAAGGGCTATATGGTCTCAAACAAGCTGCAAGACTCTGGGCTCTTGAAGTGAGGAAGCTCCTTAGCGAACTTGAGTATCAAATGATACCAGCTGACGAATGCCTATACTGGCACCTAAAGAAAGGGGTTTACGTCGCTACACACGTTGACGACTTCCTAATTTTAGGAGCTGATATCAACGCAATTCAGGAGCTGAAGAATCAGCTCTTAGAACGATTTACGATGAAGGATTTAGGCCAGTGCCACACCTTCCTTGGCATCGAAATATCAAGAAACCGGAAGGACCGAACGATCCACCTCTGCCAGAAGAGCTATATCGAAAAGGTGCTCCGAGTCTTCGGAATGGAGTCTGCAACTGGAAAAACAACACCAATGGAGACGAACGGGACCCGGATACTGACGGCGAATATCGAGCAAGCCTCAGAAGAAGACATCAAGCTATTCCAATCGATTATTAGATCACTAATGTACGCCATGATTCAAACCCGGCCCGATATTGCTTTTGCGGTATGCTTTCTAAGCCGCTTTTTATCAAACCTAACAGCGGCGCATATACAGGCCGCTCATAGAGTATTACGATACCTTGGGTACACGAAGACCCTTGGCGTCACCTATCACGGAAAGGAAAAAGGATTTAAGGGCTGCTCCGACTCAGATTGGGGCGCAGACATTGACACTAGATCATCGACTTCTGGATATCTATTCTTCCTGCACGGGGGCGTTATCACTTGGAAGACCGGCAGGCAAAAGACAGTCGCTCTCTCGAGCACGGAAGCCGAATACTACGGGCTATCTAACGCTACGAGAGAAGCTCTCTGGCTCCGAAGCCTACTCCGAAGCCTTGGATACGACGAAGGCCTCGACCCAGTCGTCATTGAAGGCGATAATCAAGGAAGCCTGGCGCTGACCGAGAACCCAGAGTTCCACCAGCGCACCAAGCACATCGACATCAAGCACCACTTTCTACGTCAAGAAGTGGGCGAAAAACGGGTGGCCTTCTCGTACGTCGAGACGACCAAACTGGCCGCCGACGGCCTCACCAAACCGCTTAACGGCATGAAGCATGCCGCTTTCGTCCAGCAGCTCCGATTGGAAAGCTGGGCTCCCACAACACCGGTCAAGGAGTGAGGGGGCGTGTGGAAGTTTCACTCCGTGACCGAGAACTGGCCGGAAGGGTCTCACAATTGTGGGAATCTTGAAGAACGTTCAGGTTCATGCATGGAATCTTCCATGCATCAACCACGGTTCTTTCAGCTTTTGTCTCAGGCTCTCTATATTGAGAGAAGCCGTGGCTACATAGATACTGAATATGATATGCATTCCAAAACCTATTTTCCTCGCCTACAGTGATTCCCACTGCAATTGCTACAAATGCGGATGAAAGAGAGAAATTATCGTCGTTGCTACCACCACTCAGTCACTCTTGAAGTTTCAATCAATTAATTCATCACGTGAAGCAGTAAGCAAGTAGCAGTCCAGACGGTTAGTACAGTTGTAACGGCCACCTCACGGGCCCCTAAGTGGATCCACCTCATCGCCCGCCAATCGCCCACGACCCCTCGTATTCGCGCGCCAATCGCCCGCTAGTACGGTTCTCCACTGTATTCGCCCGCCAATCAACTGCCTCGCAACCGTTCGCGACCGTTCGCGACCGTGGGTAGGATTTTTATCATTTATTTATGGACTTTGCTGTTGATGTTGATGGTGTTGGTGATGTGTGACCCAAAGCAGAATTAATGTTTCTTAAACGCAGGAGCCTAGCATATCCCATCATAGTTTTGGACTGACCTCATAAATCAGATAGTTGGAAACCGCGATCGGCATTATACTCCTCCTCTCGCCTCTTTCTAAACCGCCAGAAGATGCAGAAATAAATTAAAAGCATTAGAAGGGCCATTGCGATGGCGAGTAGGATGTATACGATGATAATAGTACGGCTCTTGTTAGCAAATTGCATTCCACTAGGATGAACAAATGGTCGATTAGTATACGCAGTATCTAAAAGCTTTGGTTTTAGGGGCCCTTTTATACTCACAGGCCGTTGTTAATGATAAGCAGGAGCCAAATGCACCTTGCTGCCCAAGTATGAATAGAGGTCAACTTCTTCGAGTTCTGCCCTGCCTGGTCTGACTTATCTGCTGTTTTTTGCATGCGGCGCAGATAAATTCCAATCGAAGCAAGGACGAGGAGCCCCCCGACGGATAGGAATCCGATGACTTGGTGAGCAGAGTCGAAATGTTTAGACTGTTGAAGCGTTCTAGTCAGTAGTATGCATAGATTCGAGGAGGTCTACGTACCCTGTTATACTCTGTGCTCACATAGATTCCCAGGCCCATTGCAGTAAGGACAAGAAATAGTACAAGGCTTCCGGTGAAGGCATGCAGCATTGGCCACTTGAAAAGCCCAATAATTATCACATCGAATGGAATTATCACCAATGCCACGAGGGCCATCAGAAGGCCGTGAGCTTTAGATGCCTTGTCTCCGTCTTTCACTAGCGATCCAAGAAGTGCAGCGCCACTTGTGATGTTTGAGGCCAGTGGAACTCCGCTAGGGCCAGTTGCTTGGGCCATATTCATTGTGAAGTGACCTGACTCTACGTTAGCTATAGCTTAACGGCCTTACGTGGAGAATCTACCAAATGAATCGTGCCGGCGTAGCCCGGCAGTCTGTGAGTCTGATGATATCGGAACACCATTTGGCCCGACAGCATATATGAATGGTTGTACAGTCGTACTGAGGTTAAGAGAACCTCCACTCCATGATCGGCAGCCACGGCACAACGCATTCATGACGAAAAAATCATTTTGGATGGAAGATCCGTCGAGAACCTCAACTTGAACATCCGTTGTAAATGTCGGCTCAGAATGGCCTCTGTAAATTGTTATTAATGACCGCTTGTCCATAGAGTGTCTGGAGTGCCTCACGTTGCAATACGCGGACTGATTGTAACATCTATAGAAAGTTCGTTATAAAGGACTCATAATAGCAACGGAGATCGAGTATTTAGCTTACGTTGATTGTCCGAAGCAGAGTACATTATCATCATCAAGGATCCAGCCATATCAGAGCCAACTCCAACGGCGACCCAGGAATAAGCAGGGGATGAGAAGTAAAAGTATACATCGGTGGAATTGTCTGGGAGGTTGATGGAGAAGGTCGTCTGGGTTTCTTCAATATACACCGTTGAGGCTGCAGGAGTATCTGATCGAACAAGAGAGGTGGACAGGGCTGCACATTTCAATTAGCAGCGAGTTGGTATCTAGGCCGTCCGACTTAATAGGAAAGAACTTGCCCAATACCAAGGCCAACGCTGGGAATATGCCAGGAAGCATCGTGTAATGCGATTTCACGGATAGAAAAAGGAAGGAAATTGATGATTGCACGACATATCTGCACGAACATTTCTACTACGATGTCTTTATAGTTTTATACAATATTCTGATCTAGGTGTGCGTGATGCTGCAGAGAGTGCTCCATGTGTGTCTAAGATCTAAGATGCATCTGCGATTGGCTTGGCGCCCTGTCACATTTCCAGGGCGGCCAGAGGGTTTCGAAATTGAGCGCGCGCTTACACGCAAAGGTTTCAGTGGCTGCCACATATTATTTGTATCACAGGCCGATTCGACGACTAGCCAACCAGAGATCCCGGGACAATGACATTTTAGCATAGCCACGCTCGATTTAACTTATCGGATGTCTCCACGGAGGAATCCATCGAAAATTCCCTCATATTACACTACCAGGAGAGCGGTTCTCGATCACCAGGTTCCTAGACGGAACGCGATGCCGTAGCTCTTGAATCAGCTATCAGATCGTGATTCTGCATTCCAAGGATTAGTTCAAATGGGTACAGAACGTCAAACTGTACTGCACGCTAAGAACGTATCCTATGAATTAAGCATTAGGGGCCCGAATAGGGGCTTGGCAATTTCGAAGCGTTGCCGTATTCGTAAATGAATGTTTCGCGCTAAAATCGTGACAGTCCCCTAAATCGTTCAAATCACGCACGTGCCGTGAGACCTGCGAGCGATACTTTACAAATTGTACTGTACTGTAATGTACTGTGTGCGAAAGTTCGCCCAACAGCAGGACCTCGGCTGTGCAACGTTAGGCATAGACACACCCCTACCAGCCTAGCAATAAGGCGTCACTGTTGGCCCTCCTCGACCTCCCCAACTTCCCCTATTGTCTATCCTGTTACGATTGCGAATATCCAGCACTGACTGAACTCTAGATGACGATCATTACAGTGATAGAGAGGAGGAGCGTTATGAGGAAGAATATGGCTCTAATTGAGTAAGGTCTATGTGTAACGCTGGCTCCTGTACAGAGGAGTCACAGAGGTTCTCTTGCGTAAAAGGTTAGGGGCCGATGGCGGAGTTGCCTGGTGTATAGAAGTGCGTGTTGGAGTCGTCGAGGATGGGCATGCTAACGCAGATTTAAATGCGGTGTCTATCCCCAGAGGGATTCGTTGGCGCTGCAACAACCGTCGACTTCAACACCACCAGCGTTCTCATCACATCCAGTTCCATTAACCCAGCTTTGTCCGACTGCGTCTCTGTCAATTCAACTCCAACCGCTCATAATTGTCGTGAATTCTCGGACCAGTGGACCACCCTTGGTATGTAGGATCTTAGGTGGACGAAAAGACCTCCCGATTAGGTAGTGAGGCAATAAACTATTGGACAGATGAGGGTGAGACTAGTGTACCCTGGTGGTTCCTGGGGCACGTGTACTATAGGACCTTTTCACCCAGACAGGATATGAACTAGTATGTAACTAGTATAGTTCGTTCTAGATGTACTACCCCGGAATGTGATCTGAAAGCTTGACCAAAAGCTAGAACAATAGCTTGAACATCACGAATCCTTGCACTACAGTCACAGTCGGTTGTAAAGGCGGCTTCCCTCTTCGTGCGCTTGGATTTCTTATTCTACCATCACAGCCCAGCGAGTAGAGTGTGCGACAAGATTATTTCCCCAAACACGGCCTGACCATTCCCGTCTACGGGATGTCCGATGTTCGTGCCCTGAGTCGTGTGAGACGCTAAGGGGTCCAGATTGGTTTGTCGTCCCGCCTTCGCGTGCCAGGGGCGCAGCGCACGCTAGTGGTGATTAGGCTGACGTTTTTTCCCCCTCTGAACGTCCCAACGTGTGCAATACGGTAGTATATTTCCCCGTTTGCTATTATGCCTATTGTGCATATATCTCCTTTTTTTTTTATTCCTCCTTAAATGTAACCTTTCATTGAGGTCTAACGTTCAGGTCTAACGGTTGATCAAACCTCGCATACAGTAGTGCGGCTGATCAAATTGGAAACCTTGCTGACGTGAGTTGTTAGCGCAGTGCGTGCTTCACCTCCGCACTCGAAAAGTGCCCAACTAGGCTGGACCCACGTTTGTGGAGATGAGGCTTTTCTTTTGTATAGCCTCAGGGCCAATACACTGCTATACAATATATGTATATACCCCATATACTATGGTGGCATGCCGCTCGACTTCCCGCTCGACTTCTACCTGGACTTCTACCCCGACTTTTCGCTTTCAGTTCTTTCCACCTTTCTTAGGGACACATTCCTTTCGACTTTTTGGGGTTTCTTTCTTACTGTCTTTTCGTTGCACATGCCTCTGCTACCTTCCATTTATGCTGAAGGGCAGAAACTTCCTAATTATAGGTAATACGAGGACTCTAGGCATCAACAAAACCACAAAACCAGCGATATTTCATGGTCCTGATCGCTCCTCTCGTTACCTTTTGTAACTCAGGCCTTCTGGTCGTACCGCTCTCTAAATATGCACCACCACGGCACCTTTCATTTTAGGGAGATCATCAATCAACTCATCTCTAACATTGCACCTTTCTCAGGCCTCATCCTAACAATAACCGCTTGCGTCCTCGCCATCATCCGCCTCTACATTATCGACCTTGTCATCATCCCTAAAGCCTACTCACGCCAACTCATTCAGTCTCTTAGCAATGCCCAACGTCGCAGCTTCGTTAACCACCACGTCGCCGCAGGCACCAAAATCATCCTCCTCTTTATAACGGCCTACCCCTTACTCGCGATTTTCACCGGCCATGCAACACCGCACACAAATTTCGCCAAGGGGTCGTCAATCACCCTCGGAGATGTCATGGTCGTCTCCTCTCAGATCTTCACCGCCATGTATATCTTCGAGCTCTTCTACCGCGACAAGGTCTCTCCGATTAGCTGTGCCCATCATGTTGGTGCGATTGTGATTGCGCAGGCAGCTGTGGCGATGAGTATCAATTTCGATCATGAAAGCGATGCTGTGTTCGAGTTTCTTATTTGCTTCGTCTGGGGTACGTCACATCCCTGCCCTGTCATTCTTCAACCATCCCAATACCCAGATGTCTAACATCGTTATTACAGGAGCCTTTGACGTATTCGCCGAACTCTGGCCTCATATCGCTATGATCATCTACCGCATCCACAACTCTAATCACCTGCTGCTATCCCGAATCCTATATATGACCATGGCCCTCGAGCTCGTCGGAACCACAGTCGAAACAGTGATTGTCATGTGGTTGTTTGGAAGCCTCTGGGACAAATGGACGCTATCACTCAAAATCGCGACACCAATTCTGCATATACTTTTCTCTGCGGCGCAACTCTGGGGGGCGTGGATTTTTTACAAGATGGGTAAGGAGCAGCGGTTGGAATACGAAAAGGAAGCGCTGGTTAGTCCTATGGAGGAATGTTGAGAACAATCACGACCTGCCTTCATTTTATGCGGCGAGGTAAGAAGTCCCGACGGGTTCACCACTGATGGGGCCTGGCTACACAGTTGATGATCTACACGAAGAACGGGGTGGGGTCTGTACGCTAGAAGAATTATGATTGGGTCTTTGGGGTAGAATATATTATAGGCTTATGTACATACAAAGTTAATGAGAGGGATAGTCGAGAATCAATACAACTTTTTTAATACCAACTTGGCGACGTTAAGCATTCAATGGCAAGCTGGCTGGCCTTAGTGTGCATGGACTCAACAACTTGCCTACAATCCAGGCGGATACCAAGCTTACGAGAGAGGCCCGCTCATCCTCCACGTTTGCCATATCCTCGTTTGCCTCATGCGTGACCCAGGTGCGGCTACAAGTCTTAAGTGCAAGTCATAACCAGAATATATCTTTATATAAAACCCCCGCTACTATATTCTTAACGGCACACCTGAGGCTGGACCACATTCAGAAAACACGACGAGACAATTGCAATCCCGTCCATTCACTCCCCTTCTTACCCCGAAGTAGGTCCCAACCAACTATGTGACTGAGTCCAATATACGCTGTTGCCTTTGTTATCATGAGCAAGAATTCATCGGGGTCGGTCCAGACGGATCCGTTGACCAGAATTGGCGAGATGGCAGCTTCATATACATTCATCCAGTGCTTAAAACCGGGTTTGCTTTCTATTACAACCGGCGAGGCATGTGTGTCGACCAATTGTGACCAGCGAGTACTTGTACAGATTCAATCAAAGTTTTTCTAAAGCCCTAGACACGTGAATTGTGCGATAATATCTGCTGCTCCTCTTTAGATACAATTTTTTATGTGCTCTAAGATTATCCATTCGGCTGAAGGCTTTCGGCTCGAAGCAGTCATAACACATGTAATTGTCGTAACCAACTGTTCGCTTAGAAGACCGACTTTGAAGTCTAGAACGTCGCGGCGACGAGCGTGGAAGCGTAACCTCCCTCGCCCCCATCCCATCCAGGAGCAAAAAAACCCAGGGCGTCCACGGGAGACCTACGGCGCTATTTCCCGGAACTCTCCATGGCAGCCCGCACTAAATCGTACCATCATGGAGCAACAGCGTGCCATCCAGGACGATCCAGAACCGTTGACATGGACCCCTTGAAGGAAGGCGCAAGTTCGTATGCCAAGTAATCGTCGAAGCTCATCCACGTGGATTTCAGGGGCGCAGAACGTGGGGGTGGTTGATCCGCATCGATCCGGATCGCCGACTTGGCCCGCCCACCCCATCCGCATCATCCACCCTCCGACCCGGCGAGCACCTTATCAACGCTCTAGCACGCTCCACTCGCCGATCGTCGCCGACATCGTCGATGGTCGTCGACATCCCACGTTTCCCTCTCCGCTGCGTCTACTGGACCACCGAGCCGCCCTAGTCCTCCTCCACCCTCGAACAACCCCTCGTCGTCCCGCGTCACTCAACCCTCAATCTCATACCCCTGCCCATCAACCACCCTCAATGTCAATCGTTCAAGGTCAATCGTTCACCTTGGGAAATCCGCACCCACCACACACTGTCCAAAGCCAACCCACCTCACCCCCGCGCCGTCGCGAATGGCCTCCCACCGTACCTTCCACCGTAACTACAGTATGTTAAGTACCTGCTGGAGAGACTTGGGTGCGGGACATACATAGGTACTCGCCGTCCCGACCACCTCTTCAACTGTATGAATGGCGCTCAAACGTGAGACGCCCCTCTTTCCTCGCTTTCTTTTCTTTTCGCCCTACACGGAGCACGCCCCAGGGAGCGCACGCCGTCGCTGCTTGCCAGTCTCCCTACATTACATATAAGGCCCGCCTCGCCGGGTCCACCGTCGATGATTTATGGTCATGGCTATCGACGCTCAGCATCTCCATCACCCTCTCGTCGTGAGATAGAGAAGCCTAGGCAGTGAGTGAGCGACCGCACTTCCCTCTTCCTCATCCTTCACGTCTCCCATCGTCATCGCCATCCAGCCACAGGCATCCATCCATCCCACCACCGCAGCCATGTATCCCGCCCGCATTCTGGACCCCAAGAGCGGCAATGTCTTGGCCACTTGGCACCTCTTCTCCAAGAGAGAAAAGGAGAACATGATGATCTACATCGCCGGCATCATGGTGTACAAGTTCGGCCTCGAGGTCTTCGTTGGCTCCTTCATCTCCCTCGCCACCAACCGCTACGACTACGCCGCCCGCATAGGCGGCTATGCCCCCGTCACCTTCGGCCGCATCGGCCTGCTCCAAGGCGTCAACCAGGCCGCCCAGGCGTTCGGCGCCATTCTCGTCGCGCCCCTCGTCAAGCGCTGGGAGACGCGCATTGTCCTCTCCGTCGCAATGATCGTCTTTGCCTTATTCACCACCCTCATCATCATCGTCGATGCTGCGACGGGGGGCACCTTCAAACCCGCGGGCGCCAGCCTAACTGACTTCTCCTATTATGGGAAGTATAACACCGACGGCATGATCCCCGTCTATGCCGTCACGGGCATCGTCTACGGCATGGTCGAGCTCATCCGCCGCGTCATCCCGCGGGATATTGTCCGCTCTGATGGTTAGCCCGCTTCATCACTCCCCCCTCTACTCCCTAACTAACCCCCCTCCTAGTACAAAAACTCCGCCGCCTTGACGCCATCGTGCACATCTTCTACGAAACCACTGGCACCGCAGGCGCCTTCATCACCGCGCTCCTCCTCATCCCTAACCTCGGCAATAACATGGCCATCATCGTCTCCCCCTTCTGCTTCGCCGCCGCCGCCGTGATCTGGTGGTTCGTCTCCACGGCCGAGCACCCCATCACGCTACCTAGACAGCGCAACGCCCTCTCGCCCTCCTACCTATCCCTTCTCTCGCAATCCACACAGCTCTTCTTCGCCTCCATCTACAACGGCGGGCGCATCCTCTTTACCTCGCGCAAGTTCATCTGGCTACTCCCCTCCTACTCCCTTGCCCTATACGCCCACCGCTACCTCGAGAACAACATCGCGCCCATCGTCGCGCAGCGGTACATGGGAAACTCTGCGTGGGCGCAGATCATGGTCGGTGGATCGAATTTCGGCGAGCTCACGGGCGCGCTATTCGTCTTCCTCTTCACAAATCTAGTAACGACGCCCATGCCCTGGCTCCGCTTCGACGCCCTCGGCCTCCTCATCATCTGGTACCTCGCCTTCTGGCACCCCTCCTACAACAACGTCAGCCAGGCCTGGGTTGTCGCCGCCACAATGATGCCCATGTCCTTCGGCTGGGCAGCGGGTGACATCTCCCTATCCGCCTACGTGCAAGCCTTGCTTCACGGCCAGGAAAACGAACGCAAAGACGTCGGCGCGCTAGTCACCGTCATGGCATTCCTGTACTCCACATACATCATCACCTACAGCATTGCCTCGCCCATCCTCGGGTCGTACGTCGACCGCGTCTCGGCTGCAAACAACGGGGACGTGCATTCCGCCGTCTTCCATGTTGGGGGCGTGCAGTTCACGGTCATTGCGTGCATGGTCTTCCTGTCGTCGTTCATCCCGCGCGGCGCGTTCAGCTTTAACCCCCAGATCCTCGAGGGCGAGGATCTGGAGTCGCGTCGGGAGCGGGATATGGCGGAGCGCCCGCAGGAGGAGGTGACGAAGGAAGAGAGGGGGAGGTCGGAGAGTATGCAGGGCTTGAAGGTGGGGGATGATGATTGGTTCTTTGATTTGTGAGGAGGTGGAGGGGGGTTGGCTCAACGCCTACCTTTGCTCAAGGGGCGGGGAAGGTCGTCCCCGCGCTGCGGAATACAACAGCCGCGCCACTCGCGGTAGCTTCAACTGGATGGGTATATAATAGGAACTTGGATCGGACAGGACACCTTTGGATTTTTTTGGGGACACAGAGATACACCAGGCGTTTAGACGGAGCGATTTTGGACTTTTTAGATTGTGGATTTAGCGATGGGGTTCTGGGAATGTGCTATTGGGCCTGGGGTATTGGATCTTGGGTCTGGCGTGGCACTGGGGCTGTTGCACTTGGACTGTTGCACGATGGCAGGAGTCTGGGTGGCGAGAGCGCGTGATGATGGGGGATGATGAGGGGATGAGTAGATGAGGGGATGAGGAGATGTATATGATTAAGGAATAACATTTTTTTTTCTAATGACTTGTTTGACTGTTTTGTGAAAAGAAAAATGTGTTTCCGGTCCTCTACTAAGTCGAAGGGCTCTTAAGAGAGGCCTCTGAGCTCTTGAGCTTTCTCCTGCAAAGACCTAAGCCTAGAACCGCACCCATTAATCGTGGGTGGAAGCAAGGTGCATTCGCGAGAAGATAGGGAAGCAAAGTGCATTCACGACATTTACATAGTAAATTGACAAAAATCGGAACTTCATTCATTTTCTATGCCTTTAATATAAGCCTAGTTTACACCCTTTTTAGTAATTAACAACTTTATAACAATCTAAAATTTAAATGCTTCTAGTATAAGTAGTATTATATATATATTAGCTATTGAATTTTAGGGATGATAATAGAGCATTTGGGGTAGTTTATATATGTTCCGGCCCAACCGCGAGTTTTGCCAGTTCGCGAGTAGGCCGGCCCAACCGTAAGTAGCGGTGTAGAATAGTATCGTAGAAAATTCAAATCCTACGTCCTACAACTATAGCAATTATGGCTACTATTGCTACAATTAATCCATTTCCACACGACGTACGTACTGCTTTTCAGGACTATATAAGCAGTTCTACTTACTACAACCGAGAGCAACTCTCACACGAAAAATGGAGCCAAATACATACTATACTCCAGAATCTAGCTGCCTTCACACCATATAGCAGAGAGACTACTAATCTAAAACAGCATACACTATCTGATTTTAAGCTTATTATTAATAAGCTGAGGTCACGCTCGCAATGAACACCCAAATCCACTCTATAATTGGGTGTGCGCCAGCCGAGCTTCTATTCCGAGAGCGGAGCTCTTATACTGATTGGCCTAATAGCCAGGCTTGGAAGGATCTCTCAATTGGAGTTGAGCAGGAAGACCTAACTATGGCACCGATTTTTGAGAGTGAGCTTGAGCCCGAAGCTCTAATTAACCCACGGCTCCGCCAAGCGCCAGAGCTCTCAATTGAGCTTAGAATTGAGAGCTCCCACTCTGAGCCAGAGCTCGGAATTAAGCTCAGAATTGAGAGCTCCCACTCTGAGCCAGAGCTCAATTCTGAGCTCTGGCGACCAGCTCCTACTCGAGCTCAGGCTCGAGCTCAGGCCCAATTCCAAGCAGTGCCTGAGCTCAGAATTGAGCTTGAGCACACAAGGCTCAGTTCTCAGCTCGGAGCTCAAGCCCAGCTCCACCAAGCGCCAGAGCTCAGAATTGAGCTAGAGCCAGAGCTAGAGCGAGAGCTCAATTCTGAGCCTAGCTCTACCTCTGAGCTTGAGCCTGAGCCTGAGCTCTGGCGTGGGACCTAGGCCCGACTGCCAGCTCAGCCTAGAACTGAGCTTCAGGCTGCACCCAACCCTGTAATTGAGAAAGCTATAGTAGCTACTCAGAGAGCAAGGGTTTCTATGATACGGAAGTATACTAAGAAGCATGATATCCAGCACTTTGAAGTTGGGGCTATAGTCTCTATTAAGGTGCCTCGGGAGGATAGAACCTCAACTGATAATAAGAGGCTATTTGCACGTATTCTAGAGGAGCCCTACCCTCATAGATATCAGGTTCTTACACCTTCAGGTGTTATACAACGCCTTATACCTACAAAATCACTCGGAGTTGTAGACCAAGCTCTATAGTCTGATATCCAAATCCCTACTTCTACAAAGCAAGTAACACTAGGGCTTGCAGCTAGGGAGGCTTCTACAAGTGCACGGGTTGGAATATCATGTCAGTGCAAAAGGCAGTGTAGTACAAAGCGGTGCTGGTGCTATAAGGAAGCAAAGGAGTGTAGTGTACACTGTCATAATGATGACCATGACTGTGGGAATTTAACAGGTCTAGCTACTCGTACAGAAATAGCTTTAGTTGAGAGGCCACGGAGGAAGCGGGCAAGAGCAGACACAGTAGGTAATCTATATAATACCAGAACATCCT